>BOPM01000081.1:594954-634551 GCA_022179025.1 Porites australiensis | reverse complement strand
CAGCCCCCCCCCCCCCCCCCCCCGCCCCCCCTCACACCACGTTGGGGGTATGAATTTGCTTGTACGTCCGAGGGTTAAAATTAATTAATTAATTCTAAATTTTAAGCGTCTTTGATCGTAAAATTAGTAAATTTATACCTTATATCGACATGGGCTATGCAAGATCCGCCATCTTCAAATTCAAGGATTCTTTCCCACAAGTATCCTTTAGGAACTGATGGCTTGAAATAGTCAACGATGGACGCAGGATAATGCATGAGTAAAGGCTCTGTTACCATAGCAGTGCACAGCCGACAATATGTCAAAGGAGAATGGGAGGGGTCCACCCTTACTTTCTCGCAGTTTCTATTTAACGAACCTCTATGTAACGAAGTCCTCGGAATAAGGAACGATTTTCTTCAGCCCGGCCAAAATTACAATAAAATTTATGGAACAGAACCTCGATTTAACGAAATCCTCGTTATAACGAACACAATCCAGAAGCGCAATCGTAAAATATACCTCGATATAACGGACAAATGTCAACACGTAGAAACGCTTGAGACAGAACTTGTAACTGGGTTCAGGAGGGGTAATCAAGAAAAGGTGCAGAATTGTGTGAATATTGTGGTAGTGGCTTGAACTGCGTAGGCCCTCAATTATGTCTCTTACAGTGTCGCGGGTTCTTCGGTACTTGTATTCCTAACTTTAGTCAAACAGGTAACCTACTCAAGTGGTTTACGATGAAAATACTTCTTTTGGTAATAACAATTATCCTTCCCTGCAAGCAGAGGTCTCTCACGACGAGGCAAAAATTTTTTCATTCGCTGGGAACAATTATCCGAAAAGAGTTTCTTGCTTTCTTCGCAAATTTCGATCAGAGCTTTCACTGCAGGTACACCGCAAGACTATATTTGCGTCCAATGTTTCTCGTAATTTTAAAAAGAAAGTGGCGTCTGTGACATTCAAGGTTTATCGCGGCATTTTTTCTTGGAATAGTTCTGCAGTGACTGAGTTTTGTATTGTAAATTTTCATATTGGATCATGTGTATTTATTACACAAAACGTATTTAAACTGAGGAAAACTCTGAAAACAAAATAAGACTCTGATTTGTAAAATTTCACTCGCAAGACGATTGATAACGTTTAGAACAAAAATACATTTACAACTACAAGAAAAAACCAATAGCAAAACCAAGGCAGAGAAAGGCAAGAAGAGAAAAATTATTATGACAGCTTTATGTTTTACGCAATAACTGAGTCAACTGAGAGTGAGCCTTTTTGTAACGTTTGATAACTGTCGCTAGGGTGTGGCATGTTCTTACATGGTGTACAATTAACAATTATTCTTTGAAATCGAGGTGAATAGTGGCTAAAAATATTTACCGAGCCGCGAAAGCAGCGAGGTAAACAGTCCCAAAGCCACTATAGCAGCATAGGTCGTCTATATACCGCACATTGTGATGCAAAGTAGTTTTATTGCCTTTCCAGCCGTCTGATTGCTGGAGAGCGTTTTCTGAGAGTTAATAAGGTTCCATTGAATTGGAAATCGGAAATATCTGAGAACGAGGCTCTTGTATCGTCGGAAGCTTTCGGAAGAGGTCGGAAGTATGCTAATGAGGGATGATGTCATGAAGTAAGGAGAGACACATGTGAAGTTATTATATTATAGTAAAAAGCGAACTTATATGTGTAATCGGTTCGGTCAAGTCAGACATGTGGGACAGAATAAGTGTCCCCTGCGCAGTGCGCAGGCGCATACCAGAACGCATGCGCAGTACCAAAAATAGAAAAAGAATGTAAAAAAGGGAGAATCGAACTTACAACCTTGGGATGTTGGAAAGAGGGAAGCCCGTACTAACGTTAACAGCGTGTGCTAGCGCGTTCCGAACTTAAAGAAAGAAGAAAAAATAAATAAGTCTTTCCGACATTGATAAACGATCAACGTCCAAAAGAAGGTCCCGATCGGGATTCGAACCCGAGCTTTCTGTGCCACAAACAGACGTACTAACCACTATACAATCGAGACAACCACAAAGAATGAGAGTAAAAATATCACACTTTATTAAAAAACAACGTCTCGGCTGGGAATCGAACCCAGATCTTCTGCGTGACGGGCAGAGATACTAACCATTATACTACCGAGACCAAGTGACAGAATCTGTGTAAAAATGTGAAACTTTATACAGAAAAGTTGAGACTACGTTTAAAAGTATCTTGAAGTTCTAATAAAGCGTCTGGAAAATCGTAAATGTTTCTGAACCCCACAAGGGCCGTTTTGGGTAAAAAGGTGGGTAAAGCAAACTGTTCTTCAGACATCTGATCACAGGCGTAGAATAAATCTTGCTGGTGATTGTGCCAGAACCAAATGTTGCGTTCCACATCGTACACGTACAGGATTTTCTTGAGAAGTTTGGCCATTTCCACTGCCCAACCGGTACCTCCAAAGCATAAGTTACTTTCAGGTTGAAAGCTTGTAAAAGCCAGTACCATTTCGGCTTGTCTCACCACATGATAATTTCGGTGAATGTATTGTAAGCTGATGGGATTGCTCAAAGGTTTGTTCAATCGAGCAGACACTTGCTTAGATAGATAGATAGATAATCTTTATTTATCCACGGTACAAAATTCGTCAGCTTTAAAAATGCCTAATACTAATATAATAAAAATATTTAAATAAAAAAGCTGCTTTCCACGAATGCCGTGCCTTACAGTTCTTTGAGTAATCGTTTAAATTGCCCAAGGGACTCTGCTTCCCTTAAGTTACAAGGAAGACTGTTCCAGAGAATGGCGCCACTATAGCTGAAGCTGTTTTTGTAATAGTTTGTGCGCGGTAATGGAACATTGAGTTTTTTTTCAGAGTCCCTTAGGTTATATGCGACTTCTCGCCTTTCAAATTTAGAACTAAGATAGTTTGGAGCCAACCCGTGCAGAGACCTGTAAACCATCGTAGCTCTTTGAAATTGTTGCTGGCAAGCTAGGTTTTTCCACCCTAGAAGTTTGAAAAGGTGACCAGCATCTACGTCATAGCTTGAGTAGGTCAAAACACGGGCTGCTCTGTTTTGTAGCTTTTGAACCTTATCCCGTAAGGTTATCCCACAGTTTCCCCAAACAATGTTGCAATAATCAAAGTGTGGCTGTATTAAAGCTTTATATATTAGTTGTAAGGTCGCCTGAGGGACAAGGTGCCTTATTCGTTTTATGGCCCCAATACCAGAAGCGACTTTCTTTGTTACTTTCTCGATATGGCCATTCCAATCAAGTCTGTCATCGATGGTCACTCCAAGTGATTTTGCAGTAGTGACCTGGCTAACTTCAAAATCATTAATTGCAAATGTCGGGGACTCTGTGAGAGTACTTAGCCTCTGCCTAGATCCGATAAGCATAAATTCGGTTTTAGTCATATTTAGAGTAAGTTTGTTTGCTCTCAGCCAATTGTGAACATTTTCTAAATCTTGATTTAGATGCAACTGAATATTGTCTGCATTATCACCTGCGTACGTAAGGTGGGTGTCATCAGCGTACATCCTCGGCTCACAGTTTGAAAGACAGTTTGGAAGATCGTTGATGTATAACAGAAATAATAATGGACCTAAAATCGTCCCCTGGGGTACACCACAACTTAATAAACAGCTTTGAGAGAGCGATCCGTTGATGGAGCACATTTGAGTACGATTCTCTAAATACGACTTAAACCATTGGTGCGCGTTACCATATATGCCGTAATTGCTTAATTTTGATAAAAGGATCTCATGGTCAACTGTGTCGAAGGCCTTTTTGAGATCTAAGAAAACAACGGCGTTGATTTTACCGCGGTCAATATTGTACGCCCAAGTGTCCGTGGCCTCAAGGAGAGCCGTAACAGTTGAGTGAATAGCGCGAAAGCCTGATTGATATTTACAGATTATATTGTGCTCTTCTAGGTAGGCATATAATTGATCATAGACGATTCTTTCAAAGACCTTGGCCATAACTGAGATCACCGAAATTGGACGATAATTGTTTAAGTCGTCCCGATCGCCTTGTTTAAAAAGTGGGGTGACCTTTGCGCATTTCCAGTCATCCGGAAATATGCCTTGACTTATTGACTGGTTAAAAATATCACGGATAGGAATGCAAATGAGATCTGCACATTCCCGAATGAGCCTAGCAGATATCTTGTCAAGGCCAGCTGCCTTTGACTTGTTTAGACGATTCAAAAGTGAGAGAACTTTATTTGTACTGGTCGGATGGAGCTGAAACCGTTTATCTGTGCCAGTGAGGTACTTTTGATAACCATCACTATTTGAGGAATCAATATTGCTAGCAAGTTCTGGACCGATAGTAGCAAAGTGATTATTAAATTGGTTCGACAGCACAGTTGGATTTGTTATTGATACTCCATTTACTTTCAGAGATGTCACCGATTTTTTCCCAGATTTTCGCGAAGTAAGTTCATTGATAGTCTGCCAGGTCTTTTTAGAATCGCCCGTATGCTTGTTAAAACTATTTTGATAATAGGCTTGCTTGGCTAATCTGATTTCGCTATTTACTTTATTGCGTTGTTTTTTAAAAAGTGACCAGTCATTTGAATCATTCGATTTACTTGCTTTAATCTTTAGAATATCCCGATCATGCATTCGTTTCTTAAGCTCAGATGTAATCCATGGGGAACTACGCGTGCGAACACGCATTGTCCTCAAGGGAGCATGCTTGTTAACAATAGATAGAAACGAGCATTTCCATTGTAGCCACATTTGATTGGGATCAGTTGAATTGTATATGTGATCCCAACAATGAGATGCAATATCATTCCGAAAATTTATTCGATTAAATTTTCGAAAGTTTCTGTAGGTTATAGCATTGTGCCCACCAGACATTCCATTCACGGATAATTTTCGATAGGCAAAAACTATGCTATGATCGCTAATACTGATATGACGGACCCCCGAACACACAACTTTATCTGGACAATTAGTATAGATTACATCAATCAAAGTTGCAGAAATCGGAGTTATTCTGGTTGGTTCAGTGATAAGTTGCTGTAGACCATAAATATCAGTGATACTCATTAATTTGCATGTATTATTGTCATATCGAGTAGCAATCATGTCGCAGTTAAGGTCTCCCATTAGAAAATATTCAATATTTTCAGAATCGAGTTTCCCAATTAAAGTTTCGAAAGGTGGAAAAATACCAATAGGAGAATCAGGTGGTCTATACCACGTGGCAACAACAAACGGTTTAGATCTAGGTTTTTGAATTTCCAGACATAGATTTTCAAGAATGTCCATGTTTAAATCATTTCGTATGGTAAAATTTATTGAACTTTTCACATAGAAACACACTCCTCCTCCACCGTTTGTAATTCTATCACGTCGAATTATATCATAGCCAGAGATGTCGACCTCATTTTCGCTAATAGCTTCATTGAGCTTAGTTTCATTAATCGATAAAATATCTATTTCGTTATGCGCTAGAAAAATTCTAAGTTGATCTATGTGTGTGATTAATTTATTGATATTTAAAGAGGCTAATTTAAAACCTCGTTGAGATGGCAACACTGAGGTAGGCTCATGAGATTTCTCAGTATTGTGTTTTGTACATTGAATAGGCACGGCATCGGTGGATAGCGCATCATTTCAACCTAAACTCGTGATCGGAATGGCTTCTCCCAACTGTGAATGAGTTAATGGAGACAGGTATTTGCTTCTTGGGTGACAAGGTGGAATGAATATCTGTACAGGTAAACCAAAGTCTCTGGCAAAGCGTTCTGCTTCTAAATCGACTCCGTTAGCGCCACCACTAATAATCGTAAAAGGTTTCACATCTGACATCTTGCTTCATGGAATGAAAGAATCACATTGTCAAAGGGAAATATAAACAGACCAAACAATAATGCCTTGACGTCAATGTCTAGAGAATGAACAATGCAATGACGTCATTGCCCGGACATGTTCAATTCCCACAGGACTTGAGGCTTTGAGGAGCATAGTCATCAAAATAGGCAATGGCTTTTTCACAAACATGTTCAAAAATCTCTTTGTTATGGTTAAACGAAAACGTGTTCAATTCATCAAAGGTGAAATTATGACGCGAGATGGCTTCTAAAATGATGGCTTGCATAAAGTCATGATACCCTTGTACTTTGGAACGTTCGATAAAGTTGAAAAGGGTGTCCATGTTCCTTCCAGAAAAAGGCAGTGTTGAATGGAACTCAAGCAGGTCACTCCTTCATTTTATAATCCACATCGGGTTGTCTGTTCAAGAATTTGAAAAAGGCGGTCGTTTCTTTGTTCAGTTGATTGAAAATCTCTTTGTTCAGCGCATAGAGATTGTAATTCAACTCGTCAAAGGTAAACTCTGTATTAGCCAAGGCTTCAATGAGCAAAGCGCGAATAAACTCTTTGTAGTTGGAAAAGTTTCCAGTGCATGGTGTCGTAGCCATGTCGTTCTTCCAGGTCTTTGAGAACAGCTTTGAGTCTTGTCAATTCCTCTTGGGCAGATTGAAGTTGCTGCCTTAACGTCTTGATTTTCTGAACTAAACTAGCGCAAAAAATCACGGCTTCTCCCACAATGGTAAACCACTCGTTGTCAGTCATCACTGATGGTGAGTCGACAACATCACTTGCTTATATCGACAGTTCACGCTTCACTGACTTGTCCACCCTAATGTATTTCCTTTGGGACTCTTCTAACTTCTTTTTGAAAAACAGGATAGACAATGTCACTCGGTTGAGTCATGGTGGTCAAATGAAATTTTATTACACATCACACTTTTATCGCCAATTTTCGCATACATTCGGGTAATTCATCCTCATAAGAAAAATCCCATCTAGGGTCTGTTCTTTCTCTTTCAAAAATGTACTGCACTATTTTACATTTGTCATCGCAATTGTCAGGCACCCAATCTAATCCTAACCCCTTGGCAAAAGCATCATCTTTTTCTTGAATGCAATAGTCACATAGAATCCATTCCAACAATTCGTCACAACGCTTTTGCCACAAAACACGTTGAGCATTGACTTCTTGGACCGAGTGTTGAACGTGCAAGGTTTTGCGTAACCACCAACTGAGCTTACACACCAGGACGCGGGCACAATAATCATGCCAAACAGGACGCTTCCCGTCACTGTGATTTCTACACCAATGTATAAAATCACTAGGTGACATGACATTCGTGGTACCTATAGGCAGTTCATGGATCTCGTTTAAACCGATGGGAAGGTCCACAGTAGGGATATCCATGGATTGAAACAGCTCTTTCAGCGGTGAAGTAAGATCTAGCAAACCCACAGCGGGAAAATCGGAGGGACAATGAGTCTTGTACCATTGTTTGACATCGGCAGCAACCAAATTCTGGTCTCGTCCAGATGTGTCGTCAAAGGTTACTCCATGATCGTACTTCATTTGCTCATCAATACTTATTTGCGTCTCATTGGAAAAAGCAGACAAGTCATGTCCAGGAGAATTAGACAACAAAAGATGATGATATCCATCTCGACTACATAAACCAATTTCTCGATAGAGAAAAAACTCATCGGTGATTTTGAAACCGTGACAGAAAGCAACAACTCCAACAGTCTCCATACTTGGAGAGTGAATGAAATCTCTAGGTAGAGGGACGCTATTTAGAAGGTCGCAAACGTGACTAGATTCACGTCATTGACCCAAGCGTAAACAATGTAGGGACGTCATGGCCTAGACTTGCCCACTCCCCAGGGAGGGATTGACGACATGACCCAATTCCCTTAGGACCCAAATGCTCAATAAAGTAATGTGTTCAAGTGAAAAAAAGTCATTATGTGCAAATTTCAAGAAGCGACCGTTCAGCAATTGCAACGAAGCAGAATGTCTGAACTTCAGAATACCATGAACGCTATATTTGGTTCCCCTGATGAGGAGTCCATAACTCGTCCTGACGACCCCAAGATGGCGAAGTTGGAAAAACGAATGATTCAACCTCAAGTACTAATTCAAGGAAGCAACAAACGTCTAAAAGGCAAGAAAAACAAGAAAACAGTCATCCCCAAAGAAGTGATCGAGGATCCACCGTATGCTGGAGATGAACTGCGAGTCATCCCTCCTCAGCCCACGGTGCCCACTAACCTTCTCATGCCTGGTCCGTCATTAGCAGAGTATCCTAGACCGTCTCTCCCAAGCTATGAAGAGATGATGCTAGATGAAATGTTCAATGGTCCAAGCTCTATGGAAACACAACCTGACCTAGCGCCTGTGAAAGTGTTGGAAGAGGGAGTAGCAGTGACCCAAGATGGTCGAACCGTGGAATGGTGGCCTGTGGAGGAACCAGAGCAAATGGCTAACATGTTGGAGTATTTGGAAGATGAAAACAAACCTCTGCATACCAACTTTGTCCTTCCTAACCAAGGACTAGCCCTGTGTTATACCTGCCCGGTCTTTTTTGGAAGTGTTCAGAGCAAGCAGATTGTGGCGGAAGCCTTGTGTAACGAGATACACAGCAAAATAATCTATATGTGGGGATCCCTTAGCTGTCGTTGTGGATTAGTGCCCAAATTGCAGTTGAGTCAAACACCCAGAAACATGAACAAAGTCTTCCTAGGCTGTCCCAAACCTCGAGAAGCCAGATGTGGGTATTTTCAGTGGATCCATGAGCCCCCCGAACCCAATTATGTACCCAAGACAGCCACCCGAAAAGCCCTGAAGAAACGACCGGCTGACATGGTCAGTGACAGGATGAGCCTGGAGAAAAAGCAGAAAACCGAAGGAGGATTTCAATTTCCTTAAAGCATTGTAAAAACGTATGTGATTCATTTAAGTTGTTTTTTGCTACGTGAGTGCATGTTGTTTGTCATGTCTTGCCCTTTCCCTTGGGAGGATCATTGACGTCATGGCCCAGACTTGCCCGCTCCCGAGGGAGGGATTGACGTCAAAGGGGTTTTATTAAATACACGGCATGTGTTGAACCATGATCAGTTATCATCATGAACTTCCATGGGAATGAACCATTAACCACCGAGTTTCTCCTAGTATTTGGGGATCAAGAGAAACCCTGTCCCTATATATATGGGAAAGACGAAGATAAGAAAAAAGTCAAAATTGTCCTTCAACAAGAGATTCATTCTGAAGTCCGTGCCAAATGGGGTAACTTAACGTGTCATTGCCAAAAGCTGCCCAAGATGCGGTTAAGTAAAACTGCCAAAAATCTCAACAAAGTGTTTCTTACCTGTGGTGGTTCCGCTCAAGACGTTCGTTGCAAGTATTTTCAATGGATCCACACACCGTTGTATCCCATGCCAGGTGATCCAACGCCAGACTGGCTTCGAAAAAAACAAACTGACAAGAAACTTTACAAACCAAGACCCCTCAAATCCTTCACTAAAGAAAATCAAGAGTGGATGCAACAAGCAGAGAAAAATGTCGAGCAGTGGAAAAAGCAGCAATCCGACCAAGCCTGGTTCAATCAGTTTGCAGAATCTGCCAAACAACAGCATGAGCAACGAGAAGCTAAAAAAAGTGTTAATCCTTGGAAGGCAAGTACGTTTTTTGCTAGCCCTGAGATTGCCAAAGCCTACAAGAAAACCGAGGGGTGTAAAGAGATCCAAGCCAAAAAACAAAGTGTCAATCCTTATAAGATACCCCTGCCAAGTACCTTTCATTATAGTCCCGAGATAGCAAAGGTAATCAAGAAACGAGACCAATGGGACGATATCAATGCCATGGCCAACAACGAGTTTGAAGCCTCTATAGCCAAGACCATTGGAAGCTTACCACCTAGTGATGCCAGTTTAGCGTCCTATTTGCAAAAGACAAAAAACCAAGGCAAAAGTCTATCCCCTGCAGATGAAAAGTATTTGCAAGCCTGTCATCAACAGTGTAAGCCCGTCACAGGATTTTGGCCTCAAAACGAAAAAGCCATTGCTGATTTTGTGAAGGAACCCTGGCCCTTTGGTGACTTGCCGGAAAAAGTGTGCAGTTTGGCGTCGTATTGCCGTAAACGAAAGCAACAAGGGTTACCATTAACCCCAGCTCAAGAACGTTTTTTTCAACATTTAGTAGATTTGCACCAAGATGACCTCAACGAAGGTTCTACTATAAGATGTGTTAATTTTTAAGAATAAAACACCCTTTAAACTCTTCCTATTGTTGTTTGTTCTTTTGTTAGGGCTAGGGTTAGGGTTAAAATGCTAATGAGGTTAGGGTTAAACCCTAGTCCCTTGGGCCTAGGGTTAAGGTTAGGGTTAGGGTTAAAATGCTAATGAGGTTAGGGTTAAACCCTAGTCCCTTGGGGTTAGGGTTAGGGTTAAATTATTGTATGAGGGTATTCCTGTCCCAGAACCCCCATTATCCTTTACTACCATGGGGTTAGGATTTGGGTTATAAAGCCACACGTTTTACCCTACAGCGTTCATTGTTAGTTCATCATGACAGCTAGGCGCTTGTTAGAAATGACCCAGGCTTGGCATGATTGTGAAGTTGAATTGAAACAACTCCGAGCCCTTTTACAGGTCCGAGATAAACAGATTGAGGTCATGAAAGGGGAAATAACTGCATTACAAACAGATAATGCTCAATTGCGGTACGAGTTGCTCTGTCCAAAGTGTCAAAGTTATCTTGATTCAAAACAACCCGGTGATACCATTTTGGCCATACCATGTCCTTCATGTATTGGAACGGAGGGGTATGCCAAAAACTTGTTTGAAGTATAAAGCACAGCCACCTCCTCATAGATATCATTGTTCACCATGGAAGCCTTAGAGTATAGATGCACTGTGCGGATTTGTCAAAAACTAGCCCAAGACAAACCCATTCCAGAAGAGCGCTGTGCACCTATTGCCTTATTTGAGTATATGATGGAGACCCATCACAGTTGGGGTCGTTACGCTATTTACATGACATGGTTGCATCGTCATTTTCCCACTCAGGGGTCTTGGATTTTTCGCTATTTAAAGACACACTATTCTTCATGGACGTATTCATTGTCCTATTTGTTAGCACAGTGGTTCATGTATCATGGCGCAAAAACTGTCGAACGCCTATGTCGATCCTTCCCAGCCTGGCTCGTTAGGAGGTGTGGCTAAATTTGCCAAAGCCCATGGACTCACTCAATCCAAAGCCCATCAAGTCTTAGAAACTTTGTTGAGTTACACGTTACACAAGCCCCGACGTTGCCATTTTCCTACCTTACCCGTCATGGTCTTTAAAGTCGATCAACAGTGGGTGATGGATCTGATGGACGTCCAGAAATTAGCAAAATGGAACAAAGGTCACCGATACATTTTAACCGTGGTGGATGTCCTGTCCAAATATGCCTGGGCCATTCCCATCAAAAACAAAACAGGTGCGGTGATGGTGCAAGCGTTACAGACGTTATGGAAACAAGCTAGCCCCAGACAACCTCAACGGGTACGATCAGACGACGGGACAGAGTTCATGAACGCTAAGGTGCAAGCCTATTTTTAAAAAACACCAAGTAAATCATTTTTCCACCCAAGGGGATACAAAAGCCGCTTTAGCGGAAGTCTTGATTAAAACGTTAAAAACCAAACTGTATCGCTATTTTACTGCTGCCAATACCCTCACCTATTTGAAAGCCCTTCCCCTCATCGTGGAGCAATACAATCACACGATTCATTCCAGTATTCAAGAAAAACCTGTCCATGTGACCCCGGACAATGAATATTTGATTTGGAATCGATTGTATAAAAAACGGTTACGCAAACAGGCTCGTCCTAAACTGCGTGTGGGAGATAAAGTACGGTTAAACAAAAAACATCGGGTGTTTCAAAAAGGGTATTTGCCTGGTTGGACAGAAGAAGTCTTTTTAGTTCATGGAATTTCAACCATCCGCCCCGTTGTCACCTACACCCTCACAGAATGGAATGGAACGCCTATAAAAGGCACATTTTATGAAGAAGACGTCCAAAAGGTGGTACTCCCCGATGAGGCATTATTTCGGGTGGAAAAAGTGTTAAAACGAAAAGGAAATCAAGTGTTTGTTGCGTGGAAAGGGTGGCCCAAAGAGTATAACAGTTGGATCTGGAAAAAAGACTTGCAAGTACTATGAATGAATTTCGTATCACTCTCATCAGTGATCCCACTGATGAATTTCCCAACAATAAAAACAACACTTTTAAAGTCCGTTTACCCACCATATTGAATTTACCGGGAGACACTTGGCAAGCGAGTTTATGGAGTGTCTCCGTGGCTGACGAGGAACATAGTCCGACCGTTCTTTCCTCTAATCAGGATATAGGGTTAATCAAGTATCGTTATACTTTCACCCAACGTTATCAAGCAGCGGATAATTCATGGTTGGTGGACTTTAAAGCCAAAGACAAAGAGCTGACCTTAAAGGACGTGATGGGAAACGATTTTCCGGTCACCTCAGGTATTCAATTATGGCATAACATTATCACCCACATGGATCAAACCATAATGAAAGATGGGACGACCACCTCAGTCGTTTGGAAAACAGCCAAAAATGATGCAGCCACTGTATCCTTGAAATCCACTTGGAAACCCACGTTTGAATGGAAAGAAGACACACTGGTTTTAAAAGCCGTCCCTCATCAAGATGTCTATGCTCGCGATGCGGCCAATAAAGTGCAACCTTTATCAACCATTGGGTTTCATGTCGACTTTGCCCAGAAGTTTGGACTCCTTACCAAAGACAAGAACGACAAGTATCAATTAGGACCCAATTTAGACTATGCATTATCCATCAACACCTATAATGATACCACACTTCCTACGAGAACCAATCAAAGGTATCAGTGGTTAGGAGAACACTTTGTGGGGATTAAACCACACGATTTAATGGGAGGGAATGAGTTATTCAAAGTCAAGACCGAGGAAGGAAAGCAGTATATGTATCTCACCCGCTACGTCGATTGACAATTCCTAAACTGAAATGCTTTGTTTAATACACATGTGGGAACCATCAAACAAACGGTGATGCTGTATTGCGATGTAGTCGAATCGACCATCGTTGGGACCCAAAAACATTCGTTGTTGAGAAAAGTGGAATTGGAACGCCGGGGTCAGGGCCGAGCTACGGTAGAACCCCTTCATCGCGAATGGATTCGACTGCGTAGCAAACGAGTGGAAATCATTGAAGTGTCCCTCGCTACACCTCAAGGATCCTTGTTGGTCCTACCTACAGGCAAAACACTCGTGACCCTTGGGTTTCGACGAGTATAAAAGAACCCTCTCCTCTCTGATGGCACAGTCTTTCATCATGTTGGGTGGGTCACTCACACGATATCATACTCCCACTCTGAAAGGAAAAGGGTTTTCACAAGAGCTGGTCAAATTAGCTGGACCCACATTGCTTCGATCCATTGGACATGGCCTTGACGCGTGTTTTAGGCGTGTAATCATGAGACGTGGACAAAAATCACAATCCCGTGTAAAACATCAACGATCCGTGGGTCGTTACAATTCACCCTACCAACGGGGTGGCACTTTTTTTACCCCAATGAATCCCTGGGCCATGACCTCCTACAAACCTTATGGGGTAGACCCTTTAAGGTTACGTCAATTAAGAAAAAAGGCGAATAGACGCGCTAAACAGACGGGAGGACGTGTGCACAAAGTCACTTATCCATGGACCACCAAAGGTCGACAGTATAAAAGGCGTCGCAGACGACGTTAAGCCATCACTCTGTCAACATGTCATTGAATTTGTTCGACGTCCCAGACATTGACTATCGGTATGAAGCCAAACGTTGGATTCCTTTCAAACCTGCCAATACGGGGAGACGACCTATTCTCTTTACCATCCCCTCCTCCGAAGATTACTATGATCTAAATGAAACCAAGTTGGAAGTGAAAGCACGTATGAATACCACTGGCACAGGAGGTCTTGTTGATGATGAAACAGATGCCTCAGATGGCAATGACACAAAATATGTGTATTGTGTCAACAATTTTGGGCATACCCTCTTTAATCAAATGAATGTGACCTTAAACGGCGTATTGATGACGGAGCAAAGCAATGCTTATCACCAGAAAGCCTATGTAGAAACAGTGTTGAGTTACAGTCGTGAAGAAGGAAAAGCCACCCTGGCTGCTCAAGGATGGGTCAATGAACTGAATGTGCGTGCTTCATTAACCCCTACCAATGCTGGTACTAATGATAAGCCCAATCCCAATGACTGGGATGGAAAAACAGGGCTCAAGGCCTTAACCCGCCGTTTGCTAGGCAAAGCGTATCATACCTTTATGATCAAACCTCATGTGGCCGTGTTGAGAACAGGCAAATGTCTGGTGCCAGGGGCTCAAATTGATCTAGAACTCTATTTGAACGACAGTAACATGTTTCTCTTTGGAACGCCAGACACGACCACCTCCGTGGGCAAAAAGATTCCCGCCCTAGAAGACAATGACATCTTTGTCACTTTGTGGATGAAAAAAGTCACTCTCAATGCCTCCGTGTATACCAGACTGCAGAAAGAAGGGAGCCTTAGTAAAACCACGAGAGTACAATATCCTGTGGTTCGCAGTGAAATCAGAACCTATTCGTTTGATGGCAATAGCACCCGATGGGAACAAGACAATGTTTTCGTGAACAAAGTTCCGGAGAAGGTCATTATAATATTAATGAATTCCAACAATTACCATGGAAGTCTGCAACACTACCCCTTGGCCTATCAAAAGTTTGGGGTGACCCGAGTCCGACAGACGATTGACGGCGAAGAGTATCCGTACAGATCCTTGGAGCTCACAGGCAATACCAAAGCAGAAGATTTGGTAGGGTATGACCGATTCCTTACTGCCTCTGGGGCCAACAAACATCATAAAATACCTATGATGCGGCCAGGGGATTGGGGGACAAGGCAAAAATTGCACCCTGTTCATGTTCAACAATGTCCCAGGCGATGCTGATGACCCTGAGTACAGAAATCCCAGACTCACAGGCAATGTCCGCTATGAAATTGACTTCCGGGCAGCGGTCGGTCACAACATTACCGTGGTGATCTGGAGCGAGTATGAAAATATCTATGAAATTGATCAGTGGGGTGGAATTCCTTATTTTGTCAACAGCTAAGATGGAGTTCGTAGCTCTGAGTGATACTGTGCTGAACCACTTAGCCAGACAAGATCCTGACTTGAACAAAGCATTTCCAGGGGTGTTTCCTGCGGACAAGTTACCGTCCGTTCCCAAAACGAGAGTCTTGAGTGAAGCTCACATTGTCAACACAGACCCCGAAGGTCAACCTGGGGAACACTGGTTAGCTATTTGGGCGCGAAACCGAGTGTGTGAAGTCTTTGATAGTTATGGTTTGCCCTTATCCACTTACAAGAGCCCACAGTTACAAGCTTGGTTCAAGCAATGGAAAGAAGTCATTACCAGTGATCATACCCTGCAAGCCATGGACAGTCAAACCTGTGGACATTATGCGCTCTTATTTTTAAAAGCCAAAGCCAGGAATGAATCCTTTCAAGATTTTTTAGCGCAATGGAACTCGCAAAATTTAGTATTAAACGATCGTCGTGCAGGCGAAAAGATTCAACGTCTAATTAAGACACAGCTGTCTAGAAAAGAATTAAGCTGTAAACAATCAAATGTAAGCCGTTGCGCCTTTTACTATTTTTATGATTTACAATAAATGTGTGTACCCAACACTGTGTCTTTCATTCTTGAACATGTTCACGCGTGGGGATGAGCAAAGGGCCATAGAGGGATTGGCTTTTACGCAAGCCCATATCTATTTGTTGTATCAATGGTACTGTCATTGTCATTGGCCCTTGGGTACTTTACAAGACTAGATGGAGATTATGACCCTTGCCAGATCTCATCAATGGTCTGCATTAAACACCTTTCTGTTGTACAAACCAGTCCTTAAAAAGGTGGTGTTTACTACCCTAGCATTAGTCTCTCCCAGACTTTATCGAGTGTACTTTCAGCATGATTACACGTCAGGATTCCCGTCAAGTCTATGAGGCCTTTGCCAAAGCCAAGGTACTGTATATGAGTCAACATCCCTGGGAGATTTTTGACCAAAACCAATGAGATGGGTCTCATTGGACGTAGGAGGTTCAGTTGGCTCAACAACACGCTTGGGAGGCCATGAAACACTATATTGAATGGATGGGGGAAACCTATTTAAGGGAACACATGAAATTGATTGTTCAATTAGCTTCTCCACGCTTGTATCGAACACTATGGGGCGCAAACGATGCACCGTGAGGCGAACACGTCGCAAAAGTCAAAAAGGGGGTGCCCGATTTAAAAGAAAACCCCGTATAGTCGATAAAATTGCCGAAGGCGTAGCCATGGGTTTATCGTGACCCTCTCCCAGTTTTGCTAAAATGGGTGCTTTTTTAGCCAAGCAAGCTTTCAAGGGTATAAAAGACAACGTCCGTCATTATCAGAGAGGCAAAGGACTTGGCACGGTCTTATCCACAGCCGCCAAAATTGGGTATAAATTGGGCAAGGACAAAGGCTATAAACGTATGGGTGCAGTGGGAGCGACTGGTCATTACACTCATTTTCGTAAACCGTGGAAAACATGATTCGTCAACCTGCTAGTGTGATTATTGCAGGCCCATCTGGGTCTGGCAAGAGTGAATTGGTCCAAAACCTCTTGAGAGAGAAAAAACTTTTATATCCTCCTCCCCAAAAGATGGTTTACTGTTACGATCGATGGCAACCACGTTTTGATCGCATGAAAAAACACTCCAAGGTCATTTTTTACAAAGGTCTTCCTCCTGAAGGAGCGTTAGTGAAATGGTTTAAACCTGAACATCATGGGATTCTCATTCTCGATGATCTGATGGAGGAATCGGGCAATGATAAACGCGTGCTGGATTTATTTACCAAAGATTCTCATCATCGTGGTATTACCGCCTTGCATCTAACCCAAGATCTCTTTCCTCCCGGCAAATTTGCCAAAACCATTAACCGCAATGCGCATTATGCTATTTGCTTCAAAAGTCCTCGGGACAAGACGGGCATCCGTAACTTGTTGCTGCAAGTGTATCCAGACAAATGGCGACGAGTTCTTCAATTATTTTTGAGGTTGACGGCTCGCCCCTTTGGTTATTTTATGTTGGATTTACATCCAGCCTCCGACGATCGTTTTCGCGTATGGAGTCATTTAACCCAACGTGAGGGGAAATCTCAGGTTCATACGTTTGACGAAGATATAAAAGGAGATTCATTCACGAGTGATTCATAGTGTTTCATTCATGGCCAAAGGACGACAACGACGGAGAGGGTTGGCAAAAAGGCGCAAACCTGGGGTGGGAAGACAACGTGGAGGAATAGCTCCCTTCTTAGCAGCAGCGATCCCTGCCTTAGTGGCTGGAGGGAAAGTGGCACCCATGGGAGGACCAGGCGCTGCGGCCAATTATAGGACCATGAAAGCTTTACATGCCTTATCCAAACAGAAGTATAAAAGGAAACGCAGACCCCAAAGGAGGACTAAAGCACGATGACGGGACGTATGACACGACAAGGGGCCTTTTTAAAAGATGTCTTACAGGAAGCCAACCAAAACGAACGTCAACAAAAACTTCGCTATGCCAATGCAGATCAAATTAATGCTGTGAGTGAATTAGTCATGAATACCTTGCGTGGAGCGATTCGTCCTGGCAGAAAAACTGTGCCCAAATTAAAACCCTACAGCAAACAGCTTCGCCTGATTGCTAGTCCCCGTCAGAGTATAAAAAGAAGACGTCACCTCATGATTCATCAATTAGGCGCAGGTGTTTGGAGTGAGTTAAAACGTTGTTATCATTGTGCTAAGACCCGCTACCGCTATTAAGATGAAACAAGTCCTGTTCCAACGACTGCTATGTGTGCTAGATGGGTTGATGACGTTGGCCACCCTGTTGAAAAACCTTCATCAACACATGAAAGAAAAATATCCAAAGAGGTGGGGGTCCAAAAACGTATAAGTATGCCCCTGAGACTTTGATGTCCATTCATTGCTGACCATGGATGGTATTAGTAGCACGCCCGTGGAAAACTCTGTTCAATTTTTACGGCTAAGGGATAAATACAAATCAGACCTCTTAGATGATAGTCGTCTGACTAAAGCAGCGGGTTTAGCGGCCCAACAAGAACTGTTGCTAGAAAGTCCTGCCCCCCATACCTGGAAAGAACCCCGTTTGAAATCCGTGAATCGACAGTTACGACAATGGACCAAGAAAATTCGTCAGCCTGGGGGTATACGCGCTATCGGGCGTGATGATGACGACACGGATGATGACGATGCCAATAATTTAGCGGTGGGTCCCATGCAACAATTTATGAGTAACATTGCTAAAATCCAAAAGGGTATAAAAAGGAAAGCCACGACCCCTAACGTACCACAAACACCCGTGACACCGGCTATTAAACAGTCTCCCAAGACTCCGGAAAGCAGAAAAATACCCAAGTTTTCCTTTAAAACTGGGTCGAAAGGAAAGCGTTTGTTACCGAAGACACCTAAAAGGAAAAAGTCTGCTTCGTCTACCTACAAGACCCCTCAAAAGTCTTTGGAAGAATTAGCCACAGAATTACCCTTTATCGACGAAGGAGGTACAACACCTTGGGAAACTCCAGCTGAAATAGCCAGAGAGAATAATCGCAAATTAAGAGGTCAGACACGTCAATCAATGGCTGAGGAACGAAAAGAAATCGGTTTACAAAACACAGCCACAAAAAGAGCTTTGAAAAAACTAGCCCAAGCCCCTGGGTGGAAACCGTTTGGTACTCCGACTAAACGCAAACTCGATGGGAAAGACTGGTAAGAGAAAACTTTCAAGACCCCGTAGAAGGAGACAGCGAGGGGGAAAATTTGATTTTCAAAAAGCCATTGAAAAAACAGGCATTGAGTTCCATCTGCCCTGGCACCAAATTAGCCAAACGTTTGAAACGCGGAGATAAAGGCATCAACAGGTTAGACAACATTGCTTTACATCATGACATTGCCTATAGCAAAGCTAAGAATTTGCAAGATAAATGGAAAGAGGATGACGTCATGATCAAAGCCATTGATCGTTTACCCGGGAAAAAGACCATGACTGAGAAAGTCGTCAAGAAAATCATGCAAGCCAAGAGAAAACTCAAATTGTAATCTGCGTGTGTTTTTTTATTTCAATAAACAAAGAGTGTGCACACAATGTCTCTGTCTCGTGTTAACCTTCTCTAAAATGTAACTTGATCACACATTGACTGTCGGACTGAAAGTTGACCAGGGTTTAAGGGAATTGAAAAAAACCACCCCATCGCGACATGTCCCTGCTTTCTCCCATCTGCGTAAATCCGTCGCTCTGAAATAGCCTTTTTTCCACACATCGGATTGACACTTTGAATAAGGAAATTTTGGGTAACATGGCATAGGCAATCGAGACTTTCCATCCTGATCCAGGTAAATACAAGCTGGGGGATAGTTTGACTTTAAACTGATTGGTTTCATTATTCGTATAGTCACTGGTGACATCGCTCAACAGGGTTAAAAACAGGTCGGTCATGGTACACGTTGGAATACGCCCGTACCCCTTTCATCCCTCTGTTTATACCCAACCACAACAATAACCTCACACAGAGATTGTATCGCGAACTTAGTTTATTTCTACATTTAACCTCCCTGTCGATTTAATGTTACAACACTTCGAATGGCGCCACCAAGCAGACCTATTCCTATTTACAATACTGGTTATGAAAAACTATTTACAACTCTAAAAGCAAGTCGACCTCGTCTTGAATACGAGAGTATCCAAGAGGATACGACTGGCGAGTGGTCCTGTCGATCACTCGTTTGTCAAAGACCAGACCATATTTCTTTTCACGTTCTATCAAACGAATCCGTTTGTTGGTCTGATCTCTGTGAAAAAAATGCTCATCCACCAAGGACATT
The DNA here is from genome assembly GCA_022179025.1 of Porites australiensis. NCBI lineage: Eukaryota > Metazoa > Cnidaria > Anthozoa > Scleractinia > Poritidae > Porites > Porites australiensis. Next base: position 614,761 of record BOPM01000081.1, on the reverse strand, counting down.
TCTCTCCTAGATGATTGAGGCTGATCGAGTTCTTTCAAAATGTTATCACGGAGAGTATAAAAATTCAAAATTTGTTTGTTCTTGTAACCTTACATTCTACTTTCCCTCCCCTGGTTTCATACCCATAGTTTTTCCCACCCCCACTGGCAAATTCTATGATGGGGTCACCTTCTACTTCGTCCGTGAATTCTCCCAGAAATACACCTAAGGGAATTTCTACCTGCCCTGGGCGTCATTTATATATGACCGAATCCGTGTCATAATACAACACTCGCTGTTGTAATGTTTCTAACGCGGAGTACAATTTCAATCTGGCATGAGCTGTTGTGAAAATGGCAATAAATAAATTGGTCTTCAAGTTTCGTTCCACCTCTTCGTCGGCTCGGGTCGTCACCACCTCCATGACTTCTTCGGAGCAGATCCGGACGGTACTGATGTTGAAGGAGGGGCCGTTCAGGATGGAGTAAAACTGATGGGCGCTCTGAATGACGTGTGTCTGCGGTTTGTTTTGCCTTTCGCCAAATTTGCCCCAGAAGCTGAAAGAGAGAAAAAGAAATAGACAAACCGATTAAAAGCAGGTTGTTAACTTGCAGACTTTGTCTGCCACTTAAGCTCCTTATTTGCAGACTTTTTCTGCATGATTTCCATACATTTCCTTGTATTTTTTAGTAAAACGGTTGCATGTCGTTTCATGTCAGACCTTGCTTCTTAAGTGCAGACTTTGTCTGCAACTTATACCTCTTATCAGCAGACTTTTTCTACACTAAACACTCACCTGTTGAGCATCATCTTAGCGACCTGTTTCCGCCCCGGGTTCTTGGCGACCTGCTCCAAACGAATCCCTTCTTTCTCTTCATAGTCACGGAGGTACGCGTCTTTCTGCTCTGGTGTGTGACACTCGTCCGGCCAGCCCGCCGATTCCTGCTTGATTTTAAGCCAGGTGTTGACATAATCTGCGAAGAGCCCCACCCGTCTGTCCTCTTCTTGGAAATGCCACACCTCATGAATTTTAAGGATACGATAACCGAGCTCCACCGCTTTTTGCAATTCTGGGATAGCCCACGTCCCTCTCAGCATCCGTTCTTGATCTGTATGATGACACAGGTTGGTTCTTTCCAGCCAGGGCTTTTGCTGTTCTTCTCGAACACAGGCGGAGCAGAGGGGGAAGGTGAGTTTACCACCAGCCCGGACGGGGAGTACGGGATGGAATAAATGCTGCGGGGCCAAGATGTCGACTTGTGCCAAGCCAAAATAATGATCTATCTCTTGGTCCGAGGGATTGGTATAGATCAGCGGGAACCGAACCGGGTATTCTTTGTATTTGTTTACCCAGGGGTAAAGGGACGTGACATCACAGTATTTGATGCTCTCGCTCTCTTCTGCTTTGGCGTACAAGGAGACAGCCCCCGTTCTGCCCCCATAGAAGGCGTCTCGTGGGTCTAAGGGAGGGACCATGTCCAAGTCGTCTAGGAATGCTTTTAAGGCAGGGTCAGTCTTCTTCTCTTCTTGAAATTCACATTCCCATTTTTCTACGACGTGGTAACCACAAAGACGCAACATGGCCGCTTTTCTTTCGGTGGCTTCATACACTTCATTGACTGTACGGTCTGCATGGCAATTTCTTCTGACATCGCGTTGCCGCTTGAAACAACGGGGGCACCCGTGATAGTAGCAGCCGTAAAATTCAAAGATGGCATGGGCGGTCTTGTCGTAGCCATCCACGTACACCATCTCGCCTGGGGTGCCGACTTGTACTTCCCCGCCATTGCGCACGTGGCGGACACGCCCCATCCCTCCCAAAAGGTGATCTTGATAATAGAGCCATTCCAAAGCGATGTTACTTTGGTTGATGCGGTTTCCACGCCACCCACCTTGCGGTTCTAAGGCAATGAGATCGGTCTCCAATTTTTCTCGTCGCCAGAAGAGATTGCAGGCGTTGGCAATTGTGACTGCTTCTACGAGAGGATTGAAGCCGGCAATTTCTTCAAACTCGGCCACAAACTTCAAACACCCTTCTTTTAATAACTTGACATCGCTTTTGCAATACTTCAATAGCTCCTCTTGAAAGTTGAACACTGCTTGTTCGGCGACTTTGCGGGCGTGCCACGCCAGAAACGTGTCTCTCTTCTTACTATCCATTTCGTCTGGATGGTAATCTTCTTTTGGGGGGTACTCGCCAGAATATTCAAACTTTTCTTCACGGTTGAAGGCGTGAGGAAAAAAAACCTTTGTGGAGCTCACGAAGATTGAAAGTAGCAGGAAATTTCTCAAGTGCCATGGCAAAGAAATTCATCGAGTCTTTAAAGATCAAGTTCCCCGACTCAAAATAAAGGATTGTTGCGCCCTGCTTTAGAGGTTTTTCGACCGCTCGTCCTTGGTCATACAGTGCTTCTAAAACGAAGTTCCCGTCAAAGCCTCGCATGTTATGGAAGAAGGTGAGGACTTTGCGGGGTCTTTCATCTCCTTCCACTTCTGTGAGGTCTTCTAAGGCACGTAAAAATTCTTCAATCGTGTCGGCATGATGAATCTGGTCGTCTTCTTGGGTGGACCAACAAATGAGATTCGGGACAAACACGCGGTCTTCGGTCGTAAAACATTCTATATCCGCGAAATTTAAGAGAGGAGGGGGTGGGGGCCCTAGATTCTCGTTATCATCATCATTATCGTCATCATCATTTACATAAGCCGCGGGGTCTTCTAAAGGATCTTCTTTGGGGGTGTCTTGTTTTGGTTGCACAAGCTGGATATAACAACGATGGTGGACGTGAGCAAATTCACCGCAAAACTGCAGGTGGCGTGGAAACATTGATGCTGTTTCTTGGGATTGACATCATACTCGGCGGAACAGCGTAAACATTTTCGCCAACTTTCACACAAGCTTTTGGCCCCTTTCTTCTTTTCTTTCATCTTGTGGGCATCAAAACAATTTTGACCATAAAATAAACAGTGGCAATGGGGACAATTAAGAGTGGGTTTGATCCATGCGGCATAATTAGGGCAGGTCTTCTTTCCGCGGCAGCAGGCAGGACAATTCTGGTCAAGGCAATTATGGTGGCGGGCGTCCTCACGATCATAAGCCTTATCACAATGCCGGCAATAATAGGACCGATTGATGAGGGCTGGAATGGATGTTAAACCATCGTAATGGTTTTGATGCTTGACTAGGGCGATGAAGTAAGGGGCGTCATTAAATGTAGCATCTTTAAAGACAATTAGGCGTTTGGAGGGTTCTACGACTATTAACTGGTACCCCTGTGGGCCTAGATGGTCTTGAAATTTTTGTAATTCTTCAAACCCACAGGGGCCTTCGGGAACACCCGCTTCTTGATGAAGACGTCGCGCCCATCGTTCTTGTAGGGGTCTTCCGTCTCTCAAATTGCCATAGTGAGAGCCTTTGTCCACCTTTTCTTTCATCGTAATGATGGCCCGGGCGCAGCAGAGTTCGTCATGGTTCTTAATTCTTACGACACATCTTTTCTTCTTCGCCAATTTTTCCCATGCATGGCGACCAGGATTTCCTTGTTTGCCCCCATTTTTTCCACCAACACCCAGGTTTTTAAAGAAGGTCAATTCCAAAAAAACCCCATCTCTATGGGGGTCCATGACTTCCGCCGAGTTTAGTTTTCTGGCTAAATCTTCTAGATAGGCGCGGGCGTAATCTTCATTATTAAGCCATACTTCTAAAGGTACATGTCGGGCAAATTGCGACCATACATGAGTGAATGAATTTGAATGTATGGCCATCAAAAGGGAATAGTCCCTGACATTAAACCCCTCGTTGGCTACCAGCCTTCGCAGACCCTGACCGATGGCTTCCGTGAGTGCTTCCCCTAATGGTTCCTCTTGAGGATCCCTCAGTTGCTGGAAGGTGAGTTTAAATTTCTGCTGGGAAACTATGCTTCTAAATGATCGATTTCTTCCCACGGGTGTAAATTCAGCGCGGAACAGTGGATTACCCCCACGTTGCTCAAAACGCTCTGTTACACCCGGTTCGAGCTTCTATTTTATTTCACTTAACCTCTATAAAAGAAAAGTATTTACGCGGGAATCTTCAACGCCCCGTTACACCTGGTTCGAGTGTCTATTTAGTTAACTTGAACGAAAGGTCTGCATTTACGCGGGAATCTTTACGCTCCATTACACCTGGTTTGAGTGTCTTTTGCTTAACCATTCGTCTCTGTTGTTGTCGGTTCGGTTACACGCCTACATTGCCCTCGTCGACTTATTTCCCTTTCCTTAACCATAGGCATGTAAAAAGCTGACTTACCTTCAATGTCACTATCCAATGCTTCCATTTCCACTGGTTCTTCATTCCGTTCTACGCGGTGATGAGCAGACAGTAAATTATCATTGTCTTGATTCATTAAAGCTAAAAAAAAAAAATAAAATAAAATAAAATAATAATAATAATAATAAAAAATACAATAAAATAAAATAAAATAAAACGAAACGTCTGCATTAACGCTAGGTTCTTTACGATAATTCTGTTTTTAATTTTGCAAAGAAACTTTCTTATTTACTGAGTTCGTGATTATCGTTTAGCCTACAATGATTGTGTTTCACGCTACGTTAATTCTAGTTCGACTTCTACTTGTTTGTGTTACTTCGGCCTGGAAATCATGCCTTTCCGCTTAAATTAATACTCTGTTTACAGTGACAATAATATGATCCCTCGACCTTTACTTTGTTTAGCTACGGTCAATTCATTTCTACATATTGACATCTGCCGTGTTAATAATTTCCCCTAAACCTTTTACAAGATATTTGACTTCATTCACGCTGCGTTAACCCTAGTTCACTTCACAATTTAACTCTACTGCGTTACCTTGGCTTTTAGATTATCATTTGCTCCAAACGTCTCACACGATAATTTAATTCATTAACGCTCCATTAAGCCTAGTTCGCTTCACAAATTAATTCGTTAACTTGCCTGACAATATCTGTACTTCTCAAAGTCTTAACTTGCTTCGAATACAGTTCACTTTGTTTTACGCAATGTTACTACTAGACTAACAGTTATTTACCTTCAATGTTGCTATCCACCGCGTTGACTAAACTTGAATTTTGGTTCATAAATTCTATAAAAGAACATGAAAGCCATGAGCTACCATTCCAACATTCTTCACGTTACCTTTCATTCACGTTGGTTTATACAAGAACGAACGCAATCTTACCTTCCATCGTTCGATCACTCAAGTAGCAGACAATTCTATCTCGTTGCAAGCAATAAGCTTTGAACACTCCAAGACACTTTGAAGTGAATGAAGACTTGTGGCTAACTCACCATTGTTTATTAAGGTTGAAACAAAAGGCCGCCTTGACCTTTGAAACGAATTTGCATACAAACTTACCCAAGCGTATTGTCCTTGAGTGGGAAATAATTTTTGCTGAGCTGGTTCATTAGGCAATGACGTCTTTCTTTTGACATTAAGATTTAGTCAGCCATCTTGTCTGTTTTCATCCTTTGTATTTCTAGAACAAGGGATATTACTTTTCGCTTACTTAATATTTTTACCTACCTAGTATTTGCATTTTATTTTACACCCATTGTAGTCGGCCATCTTGTTTGACGTCAATGGTTATTACACAATCCTTTTGCCTGCACGTACTTTCAACTACTCCTTGACGTTTCTTTTAAGCAAAACCATTTTATTTGACCGTTTTGTCAGCGCTGAATATTCTTTTCGCTTCTTCTCGCTTGGAATACCCTTTGCCAATTTAATTTTTCCCTTATTAATCCTTCCATTGTCTAAGGGATTAGTGGGACATCTTGTTTGATGTCAGTGACTATTACACAACATTTTTGCCTGTACGTACTTTCAACTGCTCCTTGACGTTTCTTTTAAGCAAAACCATTTTATTTTTGTTTATCAAGGACCGCTTTCTCAGCGCTGAATATTCTTTTCGCTTCTTTTCGCTTGGAAAACCCTTTGCTAATTTAATTTTTCCCTTATTAATCCTTCCATTGTCTAAGGGATTAGTGGGACATCTTGTTTGACGTCAGTGACTATTACACAACATTTGTGCCTGCACGTACTTTCAACTGCTCCTTGACGTTTCTTTTAAGCAAAACCAATTTATGTTTGTTTATCAAGGACCGTTTTGTCAGCGCTGAATATTCTTTTCGCTTGGAAAACCCTTTGCCAATTTAATTTTTCCCTTGTTAATCCTTCTATTGTCTGAGGGATTAGTCGGCCATCTTGTTTGACGTCAGTGACTACTGCACAACCTTTTTGCCTGCACGCAAACAATTTCAACATGCAAGTTTAAATAAACGAAGAGACATATAATCGTTTTTTTTTATTTTAAACCAAATGTTCCAACAGTGGATGTTTTCTTCACTTCTAATTGTTAGCAAGAAAGGAAACACACACGGCTCTTTGAGACTTAACGTCATGACTAACTCCCTTGACTGGCTTTTCTTTGACCTATTTCACTTTAGATCCTTGAATCTTTCACCTGCAAAGCGAACGCTCTCCTATTTAGCTAAAAACCCTTCGACAACTTCATACAAATGATTTGCTATAATTATTTTCCCTTTTCCGCGACGTTTTAGAACGTTTTTTCTTCAAATTCGTTACTGCGCATGCGTTCTGCCTTGAGCTTGCGCACTGCGCAGGGGACACTTATTCTGTCCCACATGTCTGACTTGACCGAACCGATTACACATATAAGTTCGCTTTTTACTATAATATAATAACTTCTCATGTGTCTCTCCTTCTTACTTCATGACATCATCCCTCATTAGCATACTTCCGACCTCTTCCGAAGGCTTCCGACGATACAAGAGCCTCGTTCTCAGATATTTCCGATTTCCAATTCAATGGAACCTCATTAACATTCGGAAAACGCTCTCCACCAATCAGAAGGCTGGAAAGACAATAAAACTACTTTGCATCACAATGTGCGGTATATAGACGACCTATGCTGCTCACTATTCACCGAGATTGAAAAGAATAATTGTTTTAGTATATACACACGAAGTGATCTCAACAACTAGTCAGAGAGGAAACCGTTAACAACAACAACAACACCAAAAGCTTTATTTGCATGACCATAAAGGAATTACAGTATTGCAAAAACTATTAGTCTAAATTTAAGTACTAATTCAACTAATTAGTACGTGCAAAACATTACAAAACGTTACAGTTCTCATTCATTCATTCATTGATATTAATTTGGTTCTTAATTCAAAGCATTGCGAGATAAATGAAACTAATTGACAGTTAATTAAATAATCAGAAGAATTCATAAGAAGAGATATTAAAGTATCGTGTGAAAGTGATTTGAAGTCAGGTATTTTAGTTTCTAGTTTGGAGAAAAATATGTCTCTGATCTGAGAATAAGCCTTACAATCTAGTAAGAAATGATTTTCATCTTCGATTTTGTTACTTGTACAAAAGTGACATATCCTTTCATTGCGAGGAATGTTTTCGTATCTACCTGTTTCAATTCTAAGTTGATGACTACTTATTCTAAATCTAACTAATGCTTTTCTCGAAGGGTTTTTTCTTGTTAAAACTAGGTACGGCGAGGGGCTATAGTCGTCTTTGATTGTACAATAAAAACTGAGTTTTTGTGATTGTTGAAGGGTCTGATTCCAGTAAGAGACGTATTTATTTTTCATTATGCCGATATACCTATTAACTATTGAGTCACTCAATGAATTACAGGAAAAGTCATAGTTTAGATCATAGTAGTCAACCATTTTCATGAGATTAGAGTAAAAGCTAGTTTTTCTGTTATGATGAAGGTCAATTGAAATTTGTAAGGCCTGTTTAACTATAGAATCTTCATCTTTACCTCTCAGATAGTCTAAGTAATTTAGAATCTTTTTATTTATATCAATGATCATGGGAAATTTACCGAATTCAGCTCTACAAGCAATGTTGGAAGCCTTGTTATGTACTTGTAAATAACGTTTACAGAATTGCAAATGGGTTTTTTCAATTGCAGAGCTGTCCCATGACTTAAAATCTGATTTAACAAAAGCACCCCAAACTTCACTGTTGTAGGTTACAATTGGTGAAATCATAGAGTCAAAAATTTTACACGCAAGTGAGGGCTTAAGACTATTCAAATCCGTGTGCCGCCTGAGGCTGAAGAGCGCGTGAAGAGCTTTTTGTCGGAGATGTTCAAGCGAAAGTGTAAAATTTCCGGAAGATGTAATGCGAGTTCCTAAGTAAGTATAGTTTTGGACAACGTCGATTACTTCATTGCCTATGCGGAAGTTATGTTCACATTTTCGAGTGCATCGTTGAAATATCATTATTTTATTTTAATATCATTAAAAACTACGATTTGATTGACAGATCAAATCACTCGTAAGTTTAAAAATAGATCTTTGCAGAATTTTCAAACATGGCAATTCACAAGTTTACCATTTCGCAAACAACAGCGTAATGGCTTAAATGGAACTGCTAAAAGTTTGAACTGTTTCCTTACCTGAGAAGAAAAGTAGAGCTTTGTTGTTTTCTGTTGACTCGCCAAGTTTATAGCCAAAAGGGTTTGTTGTGTCGTTCTTCGCGTGAAGTGCTGACAAAAATGGCGGCTCGGTTGCTCGAGGTAAGACGTCGTCTTCCTGTACCATTCTTTTTCCTGTTTACTTGAAACGTAGAATTTCCTTTTAAATTTGTTTGTCATAAATAAACTTCGATTTTTGAGCCAACATTTTCTTGTTAGAAAACGCTGAGTTCAGGAAACGGCTTCTTCTACGCGAACCCGGGGCTAAATTTTAATCCGAGTTTATTTTTCGTTTGTTCAAAAGCATTTCCTCCGATAATTTTTGCTATTTTCTTTAGCGTATCCAATCATCAAATTGTAAACAAAAAGAGTAAGACTGAATTTGTTTTTTTAAGCTTTGGTATTTGAGTTTTGGATTTTTAAACCAACTTTGAGCAACCCGGCCCTGGTTGACTATTCACAGTGTACAGTATGGGTTTTTTTTTTTACATTTTTAGGTCAAGATGGTATATTATAAATTTGATCTCCACCTTTCCATCCCCATCTACATATATATATCTGTTTACGTCACTCATTTACCCCCCACATTTTTCCCTCCTTCAGGATGACTGTGTCTGAGCGGAAGGCAGTCTCTGTTTCCTCACCAGCATTATACACGAGAGTTGTAAACAATCCATCGAACACAAAACTCAGCTGCAGTAAATCGTAAGAAGCCTTATTGAATCCTTCCAAGTCTTATCTTGCCTTAAAATAAGTCAGCCCTAGGATTCTGTCGACTTTTAAAAGATCATTCTCTAAAAAAAATAGGAAAAACACAGTGCTCACACATTATCCACTCGCTAGGAGGTGAATATTGTTGAATAGTCCGAGATAGCAAACCAATCAGATTGCTTAAATCACCAATGAAGATCACTGAGTGTGTATATACTAAATACCGGTAGTTTAGTCCTTATTGTCAAAGTAGATTCGACCTCAAATTCATTGTTTGGAGTCGGAAAATTCACTTACTTGCTTTGAAAGAGCCATGTTGAGAACAAATTGCTTGTTTGTCAAAACTGATTCAAAAGTCGAGTTAAACTGTTGTAGTTCTCTCCGTCACCGACTAAGCTGAACTGACTGCCGTGCTAGGGTTCATAGGGTGGATCGATTTCAAGGATAGATCCGCGGACCAAAATACACTCATTGATTGACGCATTAAAACTGGTCAGTCTGGATCTTGACAGGTTGTTCTGGATAAAAGGGACAAATAATTCATTGTTCTTTACTGAACGCGCGGGTTCACGTGATAATCATTCTGCATGCACTTTTCCACAGCCTTACACTAAATGTCACTCAAGGGTGAAGTCTGAAGTTATGCAACGGACAATTAAAAGTTTTCAAATTAAAAGCAAGCATTTCTAGCAATCTTAAAACTATTTCTTAACTTGCTTATGTAGGTTTATTACTGTAAAACGATACCTCGCCCTTACAGCACAAGCCATTAAAACATCGCAAAAAAGAACGTATAAATAAAAAGACCAAAAAAGTGAATGCTGGACAGCCATCTGGGGCACCCAACAACTTTTTCCTGTAAATTAAGTGTTCGAAAAAGAAGCAAATATTGCCTGGAAATTTCTAAAGCTCGAGAAAGGCTAAAAATTTCTATATAACCGTTCCATTCGTCTAAACCCCATGTCACTTATTAAGTGAAGTCAGTTTGGGTTAATTAGGCATGCACTGGCAGTGAACTGTAATAGAACCCGAATGAAGCACGCGATTTACCAATTTTTGAACCAGCAGTCAGGATTTTAGTTCTTGTGATATAAAACATGTATCGTAGCTGTATTTGATAACACACGTTTGTCCCACACACGTCAGATATATATACTGCCTTCCTTTCTCGCTATTATTTGAGTAATAAGCCTTTCGATCCATCCGTCTTGACACCAGAAACTGAAATGTACATGTAATTAAACATTTTATATCAATTTTGAAAGGCATTCTCTTCCACCTTTCATTGGTTGTTTCGAAAGTTTTCGTCGCATCCGAAACTGTTAGCTACCCTGATATGGGTGCGGTAGAAAGTTCGAGGACATGGAGTCGCTGTACGTTCATTAGAAGATTCTAGGGGACCTTTTGTCTTTATACGGAAAATTTCAAAAGATTTTTTTGAACAATAATCGCAATATCTTGGTAATAAAATTTGAAAACACAACTCCAAAAATGGTAGGCGAGTTGGATGTCCCTGAAAGGCTAATATCAGTAGCAGCAAGACTAGCGCTTGTACAATAGGCTAACTACTACTGCAATTGGTGAGTACATATACAAAAAACATTTGATATTTACATACACGTATTCTAGATATTGACTCAGATAAACAGAGAAGCCGTAAACAAACTTTGAAGTGAGGTGATTTGTTAAAAGAACAGAAATCTGTTTTAAAATCATTTAGTGAAATCTGTCACCTTTCATTATTTTCCTAAGATGTAAATTAAACAGGGAAGGCCACAGGGTCCAGAGGAGTTTCGTGTGAATAAATGTGTATACTTGTCGCTTAGCACGATTAATTAGCCCAATGGGATCTTTATGAATCTACTGTAAACGATTTCTTCGCTTCTTATCTGACCCAGATCGACTTTGTTGTTCGCCATTTTGAAAATCAATAACCGCAAGCCATAGCCTCGCTGGCGCACGGCACGTCTCCCGAAGGGCTACCGAGGCACGAAGTGCCGAGTAAAAAAAAGGACAAGGGAGGAAACTTGTACCACGTGACTTCGTTCGATGTGAACCGCAGCACTTGGTGACGGAAGTGAATTGAGACCGGAAACGCAAAAGCAACAGACCGTTACTAATTCGAGAATCAAAACATCAGCTCTGGAGGGAGTTTTAAATGGCGGCTTCTCCCTTGAAAAGACCCGCTCCGTTGAGCGAAAAGCAGCCGGACGAGAAGAGATCCAAATTATCGAACAGAGAAAAACACGCGTTTGTTTCTAAATGGTAAGATATCTGACCAGTTGGCTTTCGAACGTGAGCCACAAATTACCGTGTTTGATTTTTCCCTGATCGAACTTGACTATTTTACCTGCAGGCTTTCAATGAATTATCGAAGAGACGAACAAAACTTTATCTCATTACAAGAAATACTCGACGACTATGTAAATAACTGCTCCGAAAAGGAAAATTTTCCATTGCAAGTCAAAGAACTGGGGATTATTTTATGTGAGGCCTTTCCACAGGCGAGTAGAGTCCAGCGAAAAGTTAAAGGTGGCCGAGTATGGCAGTAACCACTTTCAAAAACATCAAGATTGGAAGAAGACCGTGTTAAATTGCAAGACTTGCCAGCTTTCACAAAAGAATTCGATTGGCTTTTATCTAGCTCAAGCGACGATTTCTTTGAGTGGATAAAAGTCCAGTCACAAGATCTATGCGAAGGCAACCGAGTTTTAACTGAAGTAAAGATCTTTAAAGACTGGACATTTGTAGTACACGTCGACAGTCGAAAAGTTGCAAAAGAAACCGTTGGTATTTTCGAACTTGGGGCATCAAAAAAAAGCAGTCCTTTATCTCTTCCATGTCTTAAACAGGTTTCGATTGTGCAAAGGATTCTCGGTAGTCGCAAAACTCACAGCCAAAGATGCAAGAGGCAACACTGTTGGGACTACCGAAGAATGGCGCAGTCGTGATGATAGTACAGTTGCTTTGTACCTTCGCTCTACTCAGTGTCACGTATTATTGCAAGAGTACAAACGCAGCTCAACTGTGCGAATCGTGCTCTAAGGTTAAAAGAAATTGTTCTGCTACCTCTGTGGTGGAAGGGGAAAAGCCAGCAGCCAAAAAGAGAGTTAGCTATATGTCTGAAAAGGAGTTGCGGGAAAAGCTTTCACGGGAGCAAAATAGGAGGAAGAATGCAGAAAGGAGGCTGGATTACTTAAGAAAGAAGGTAGAGGAAGAAATGAAGACCTTTCAAGGGGAGGATCACAAGGATTTGCTACATATCTTTCATAGTGTGGAAAAGGAATCTCTAAGCGAGGACATGAAAGTTTTCTGGGAGGCACAGGAAAAGGCATTATTGCAGACAAGTTCCAAAGGATACAGATGGCACCCTAAGTTAGTTGCTTTTATCTGTTTAATTAAAAAATTACTAGATCGCAAAGAGTAACTGAAGGATCATTAGCCATGGACTGTCTAGCTTTGTAAGCAACTTCTCACAACCACCACTATAAAAAATGCTAGGTGTCCAGGAAGAATTTTTTTGCGGGGGGGTGGGGGGGGGGGGGTTGAATAAAGACAAAAGAAATAGCTGTCTTTTTGTACCCGACTAACCACAAAACCAGACCCATCCTACTGATTATTAATTATAACTTATTATATCAGGTCTTACATACATGTAAGATTAACCCATTTACTTAGCCATAGTAAAAAGCCCAAATATGGCCACAGTCATGGGTTATTATCACTGGTTAAAGGTACATAACAGTAAAAACACGCGACTAAGAACCTGGTTTTTAAGGTGGCTCAGTGGGCTTCTTCAGGGACAATACCTCCCAAGTTTGATTATAAACTACGTCCCCGTAAACAAAGATTTCAGTGGAAAAATTGCCACCACAGCTGTATTAGATAATTTGTTTTGATCAGGGTTACAAAATGACGTCGGGGTTGCCATAGCAACGAAATGACGCCATTACCTATTTTATTTGCAGCCGTATTTCTCAGCACTGGGAACTGTTCTCCCAAAATCGTTAACGGAAGCTTTTCTTCCAATAGCCGCCTCGATGTTTGTGAAGTTTAAGTGAAATCTGTAAGAGCATTATCGAGATATTTTGCGATGAGGTTTTTATTGTTAGAAATACGGTAAAAACTGGACAATCTTTATGTTCGGCCGTTATCTAAAGAAAACGAAGCGCTTTTAAACCGAAATTTTACCTCATAGTAGTTTCAATCTTTTTAATGATCATGGAGAAGGGTGGGGAGCGCCAGACACGCGCGCGCGACTTGGAAAGGCGCAGAAACAACCAGTAGAGATGACGGAATGGTAGGACAATAATTCCTGAAATTCGAGGTAAATCAAGAAACCGTCCGGAACGTCAACTAGTGAGTTTTACCACGGCAAAGTTTGTTTTACATTTTGTTTAACTTAGTTGCGGCCTTTTACTAAATCCCAAGTGTGACAACAAAGGATAACGTCAGAGCAAGCATTACGGAACGGCGCCTGTAGATCCGTGTCGGCCGCAAAATCGCGGGTCCCATGACTATTTGCGCGTTCACAAAAGGAGCCGACGCATGTCGCGTCCTTTGATTCAAGACTCAAGTGTTAGGGTATTGTTTCCACGATACAAAGAGGATTTAACTTAAGAAAATCTATAGATCGAATCTTTCGCGCTACTCTCTGTTTTATAAGGAAATGCAAACGCTCAACTTGATAAATATTTTGACTTCATAACATCTTTTAACGATTTAGGCCAGCAGAATGTATAGTATTCCAGGAAAACAATTCAGGAAGCCGAACGGTTTTGAACTGCGCTAGACGTTATTTTTATCAGTATGCAAATCACCTACCCAATCACTTACTTTCCATCAAATTGAAATATCCTGACTTTTTTTTACCACTTTTCGATTTGATTCGTTTCATTTTATATTATTTTGTGCAAGCTGAGCTCTTCCATGCGAATTTACCCTTTCAAAAGGAAAAAGACTTCGAGGAAACGTTGTGTTTACAACCACGGCAATTTGTATCTATTTCGCTTCACTTACGCTTATATGCAAATTACTGTTCATCCGCCGGATTTCGCTGGAGACAAAAATATCGATTTTGAATTCCCAAATGCTTGCCTTTCGGGGCACCCCTTTTATTTTGGCTATCAACATTTTAAAAGCTAAGCTTCAGACTTTTCATTCCAACGTTTTAATGCGGGAAAGCTAGGAGAAATGCTCAAACTGATTTAAGTCACGCAACACGCTTTAAGACCGCATAACTTGATCTTTCTGTTATCTTTTGTTCTTCTATTGTCTCCAAAACAATAACGATATTTTACCAATTTCCACCTACAAAGAATAGGACACATTTGATTGACAGAAAAATTTGCATTTACTAGCGACGCGTATCTACAGGCGCGATTCCGTAATGTTTGGATCGTGATCGCGCTTTAGTTTCAAGTGACGTTTTCTCCGCCGTGGACGTCGGGCTATCTTAAACTGTTCTCTAATATTATTACTTCGAGAAAGAAACTTAAAAGACATACTTGTATAACGTATGGAACTGGCAACGGTGATTTTTCCCATCTTTCAGCGAGAGGAACATGGTAACGTCTCCCTTCAATATCCCCTCGCTAACAGTCATTTTTTGGACGGACGGCTCCCCATTAGTTGTCCTCTTTTGCATCACAGGTCCATCAGCAGGAAAATTCATCCCAATGAAAGTGGACTTGTGGATAAAGCAGTTGCGTTTATTACTGTCAAGGCTATCGAAGTAAAAATTACTTATGAGACAATAACAAAATTTAGATTTTTTATTATTTTTATTATTATCAGTATTATTATCTTTCTTAAAATTAATTAATTAATTCTAAATTTTAAGAGTCTTTGATCGTAAAATTAGTAAATTTATACCTTATATCCACATTGGCTATGCAAGATCCGCCATCTTCAAATTCAAGGGTTCTTTCCCACGAGTATCCTTCAGGAAATGATGGCTTGAAATAGTCAACGATGGACGCAGGATAATCAGTAAAGGCTCTGTTACCATAGCAAAACACAGCCGACAATATGTCAAAGGAGAATGGGAGGGGTCCACCCTTGGTTACTCGCAGTGTCAAGACCTGTTTTCCCCTACAAAAAAACACAACAAGAATAAAATACAAAAACGATTAAACTAAATAAGAAAAGCAGAGAAGAGCCTTTTGAGAACTAGGCTAAACACTGCCCATTTATCAGTCTAATTTAACTAAATAACAATAGGGGCTTAGGACAGGCTGCTATATAATTTAAATATAAAATTTCATTTCGATTCTGCAATGGTAATCTCGCCCTTTCACAAGATTAATGGCAAGTCCTATCACGACACAATATACTTTCTATACCGCTTACCTAGCCTAAAGAATCATTAAAACTGTTCAACGGGTTCATTTATTTATTTAGTTTTTATTTATTCCTTCTACAGAAAAGTAATAATTAATCATTATCGAAAAAAGTAATTTTTGAAATATAATGTCAGGCCACTTTAGTGGCAGAGTTGTTGAGATGATAGTTTGCGTAAATATGATAATATAAACGACGTTTGATCCTGGCCAGCAAAAAATTGACGATCGTCGTGGCCTATCATTTGCGAATAACACCGTGTTTTGACAAATCAGTGTCAAATTTGCCATTCAAACAAAAGTTGTTATTGATTTTGAATAATGTAGAATAACTTACATTTTTTCTGGTTTTTACTTACGATGATTAGTAAAACCACTTTCACAATTCATAGAGCTTCCTGTTGAACCTAAGGCCATAAAATCTCTTTTGGTATGATTGAGTTTTCGGAATCTCTCGCCTTATACTCAGTACAGCTAATTTAAAATAATTTGAGAATTTGACTTTTCATCACAAAAATATCGCGAAACAGTGAAGATCTTCAATTGCCTTTTACTATGAAGGGAGGTCTGTTGATCGACTTACTCGTACGGCTTCCCCCTGCGCTCACCCTCGATTGTAAAGGAATGCCCATTGACAGATCCTTCCATGTGGTATGTCATCGTCATGTCATCTTTGATAACCTGCATTCACAAAATGCACAAAAGTGAATCCACATAAGAGCAGGTGTGGCTTACAAAGTGAAGCTTGAAGTTGTAATTATAAAAGGTTAGGAAGCTTAACACCGTTCTCGTTTGTAAAAAAAAACAACAAAACAAAACAAATTAAGTTGCGCAAAAGTGAAGCTATTCTGAGGGTGAGTATCTACATGTCTCAAAAGATCGATTGACTTCCTATTCAATATTTAGATCAAGTTTACAAAGAAGACTTTTTTTATAAGTTTATACGCGAGAATCAAAAGCCATTACCTATAGCAAGACTAAACCGCAAAATATCAAATTACGTACATTAGTTACATTAGATTTAACTCATATTAATAAACTTGCAATTGACTTTAAGTAAAGTAATACATTCGGTAAAACCTTTAAGCTTTCGGAACGGAATTCTGCTATTAATAGTGATTTTAAAACTTATAAGATATCTTTTTTCTCAGTCTGATTTGAGATTTTTAACGTCTTTTTTGCTGTTTTGCGTGATAACTAATCTTGAGTGTTTCACTCCAAAAGAAAGAAACGAATCATTCTCTCTACTAATTATACCTCATTAATCCCAGAAAGAGTCGAGTAAAAAGGCCTGATCTTTCATCCAATATCTGATTAGTATCGCGCTGTCACCTTAAGCATGTCCAAGATGCGGCCAACCAACCTCCAAAGTGAGTATATTGAAGATGCTGTTAGTGAGTTCTTCACTTCTTGTGTGCCTATCATTACTGGGCTGTGTAGCCGCGTGATGCGGTTCCAGTCGAGACCCACAAATTGGCCCTTGCTCACCATAGAGTCTCCAGTAGCTCAAGTGGTTAGAGCATCCGACTAGATCACGGAGGGTCGTGGGTTCAAATCCCATCTGGGACTCGGATTTTTTTCCGAGTCCTCCTCAAATTAATATCATGTTGTTGTTGTTTCATCTTCAATATACTAACAAAGAGCTTACAAATAAAAAAAACTAAAAAGTGAATGTTGAACATCTATCAGAAACTAGGGTGCAATTATCAATAAGCACTTTTATCAATTCTGGAAGGCAGAAAAAAGTATGCTATCAATTACAGCTACAAGGTTTTGCAGAAGAAGTAAAAGTTAATGCTGGTCTAAAAAATAATTATTCCCGGGATCAGGAAATAGATTGTGTTTAAAAAGCTCAAAAAGTCAGGTCGCCGCCTCATTGACACAATTGGAGAGATTAAAATGTCCAGAATATGTCACGTACAAAGTGAAACAGTGAAACGGGGTAGACGATTTGGGAAGAGAAAAATAGGGTCCCCCCTGAGTGAACTTTTCTCGTCAATGAAACAAGGAGAAGGCTTTTTAAAAATATGGTTGTTCTTGAGTTGTGAATTCTTGTTTCAATTAAACAAGATTTGTGACTAGTAGGCTGTATTTAAGAAGGTAATGGAAGTGTCGGCATAAGTTTAGAACGACTACAGATCATGACCCGGTATGGTGGTTAGATTAAACGTAAACCTGTTTTCAGCTTGTCATCCATAGCATGAAATGCTTATCAGTAGTCAAGGAGCAGCGAGAATTGCTTGTACAACAGCCGCTTAATCACTACCGTACTTGACTGACTACATAGATATAGACTATAAAAACATTGCCCGGCTATTCTAGATCTCAACTCAGACAAGTCAGCAACTGAGCTGTGAGGACACTTCTTTATTAGCATAGGTAAAGTTGGTAAGATTGTTGATTATACATTATCCATATTAAAAACGTGATATGTCATGATTGTCTTCTTAAATTAAGCGTCCTTTGAATAAGGTGATTTGTTAAAGGTACAGAAATCTACCTTAGAATCATTAGTGAAGTCTTTCACCGCTAGTGAGAAGGACTAACATCACTTTCCAGTAGAACTGACCTGTATTAAGCGGTCACTTTTACTCAGAAGCGGTCGCGCCGCGATCACATTTTCCGTGTTAGTTTTTATTGTCTCCACCTGGGTTTTGTCAAGATGAACCACACAAGCGTAGTAGAAACACTGTGCACAGCATTTAGCGGTCTTTTACTTCCTTTTTTGGCACAAGATAAGGTAAAGCACCAGTTCTACACCCTTTTGCCCGGTCAACTTGTCGTGCTATGAATATTTCGCTTGTGTTGTCACCGTCTTGATTTTCTTGATAAACTCCTAAGTTTGTCAAAGCTGTATGAAAGGGTCAACATGTATTAAGCGGTCACTCAGTCATTCCCCAAAATACATCGTTGACTGTAGTTATTCCAATAAGTTGCGTTTGTAACGGAGTCAGCGTGAGCTCTAAGTTAATGTAATGACCGATTAAAATAACAATTTTAAAAGCGAGCGTTTTGCATTTTCTTCAAACCATATTTGTTTTATTTCTTAGCATTGATATCTTTGTCATAATACAGTATATTTAAGATAACTATTTCTTCGGATAGTGTCAAGTCTACATTATGGGAGTATTATTTCTAAAGCATTAAGTACAGCAACTAAAAACAAATTGCGAATTTTCGTCAAATTCAGCGATCTCATTTTCACTCCAATGAGTCTGGGAAGGTAAAAGTGTTGCCTATGTATGTGCTTTTTTATTTTAAATAAATTAAAAAATATCCGTAAACTTGTGTTGTAAGGAATTGAGAGCTCTTAGTAAAGTAACGATCGATTAAAATGACAATGACAAAGATATCAATGCTAAGAAATAAAACAATGACAAACAATCTTTATCTTATGTTCTTGGCACCCACAACTTCGTTTAGTAAAATGTATCTCCCATAGAAGTTCATAGAGCTATGAACGCGAGTCTGCATCTGCATAACTGGTGTCATTTTATCGCGTTTTTCGGGCGAGCGAAGGTAAGCTCGAAGCCACCGAGGAGCGCCAGACCACCAGACACGCGACTGGAGAAGGCGCGAATGTCTTGCCTTCACTCCCTTGGAAAACGCAAAAAATAACGGGCTATGCGGGCTATATGAATGGGAGCGGTCGTCTTTCTTTCCTCGGAGCTACGCGCAGCGAGTGAAAAATTGAAATCATGCATCAAAAGAAAACGAGTTAACGCACAGTAAAATAATATTTATTTAGACAGTCAAGTATATATTACGTTGGCACGCAGCGGGGTCATTGTGCAGATTGTGTTTTGCAGCGAGAGCGTGCAGTTGGTAGTACCGAGATTTGATGGCTAAACTCTTGATTGATCAGAAACTCGTTATTTGTCCCAGTCGCTGTTAAAAACCACTCCTCAGAAACCGCAGGAGTTGCTGGTAATAACATAGCAAAAAGCTGTTTTGTTCTTTGGAAAAGCTGAGAGTTACATAGTTTAAACTTGCAGTTAAGATTTGTTTTGATTGGGGACGAATGTGCGCTAAGAATACCAAAACTAAGTTGAATTTTGATTCGAACAGTCGACAAGAATATCAAAATTTCCGAAAAATTGTCAACATGACAATCGACTTTTATCCAAAATGGCGCATTCACTTGCTCTAACTTTACAAGAATGCTTTTAAGCTGAATGATTTGGAGATAAATTTATATGCTATGATTAACACTGGAAAAAGTGACCGTACCTGCGAAATAGAGATGCACCCGAAAATATGGCCATGTTTCAGTATGGAGGAAAACTATAAAA
>BOPM01000081.1:568070-579784 GCA_022179025.1 Porites australiensis | reverse complement strand
ATTCTATTCTTCTCGGATAAGAATGAAAACCGGAGGCAAAAACAGAAATGCGATCTGCTGTCTGTATATTGCTGCAGCAGGTCCACATCAATATTTAAGCTTCCATATACGTAAATAACCTGCTTTATGATCAATAACATAATACCACGATCATATACATTATTTTCTTGTTGCGGTGCCATTTGAGGGTGTACTTTAGCTGCTACGACTCCCTAGAAACCAGTTTCAATTTTTCTTGGCGACTACGACACTGTCTTTAATCTTGAGTTGATTTGAAGTTTTCAGGTCAATACCCAGGGTATTAAAACAACTGATGAGATTCTACTGCCTTGTTTTGACATCTACAAATGGTTAGACATTCTATTCTTTTCGGATAAGAATGAAAACCGTAGGCAAAAACAGAAATGCGATGTGCTGTCTGTATATTGCTGTAGCAGGTCCACATCAATTTTTAAGCTTCCATATACGTAAATGTCGCAAATAACCTGCTTTATGATCAATAACATAATCATATCATAATATGTTGACGGTGCATTTGAGGGTGTAGTTTAGCTGCTACGCGACTTCCTGGAAACCTATTGCGATTTTTCTCGGCAACGACGACACAGTCTTCAATCTTATGTTGTACTGAACTTTTCATTTAATTTGACGACATTTATAGAAAATACGTTATAAAAGTTAAAACACCTCATGAGGGTAGATTAGTTAATGGGACAGCGTCAGCTGCTAATAATGATATATTACATGTATTTCATTAAACAGATATGCTTCTATTTTTTTTCCACTCTTGTAGCCACCGTCAAGCCTCTTCAGCGTTTTTATAGTTGACCTGCATAAGAAAAGCATAAGAAAACATAGAAACAAGAATGTGAACATTAATACTTTTTTATATATAAAATGTAGCATCATTTCTTGCCATTTAAAAAAGATGAAAATCAGCGGTTTAGAACATATATTTCGTTTCCTGTAAATAGCTATAAATATCTGATTTTGCCAATTTTGTATCTATTATCGAGTAAGTTCTGAACAATATTTAGTATATCTTTTAATACGTATGCGCGTTGTGACTGGTCAATTTTTCGGGTCTTAAATCTATATCAGTTTTCAAGATCAGAATTCGGGTTTGGAAGGAGTGGCAATACTTCCTCATTTTTCGCACACGAATGACAAATCATTCAAAGGCCACTTTTATAGTGATATTATAATACGATAAGGTTAAGAAAATACATTTGGACATTTGCAAGTGATTGAAAGAAAGTGATATATTGAAACCTTACAATCAGAAGGAGAGAGACTAATAAAAGAGCAGAGAATATTTCCGATAACGATCGATTTCGACATACATTTTAAAAGAAAATAAACGATAAAATAGTAACATGGCCTTTCGATGACTCCATGTCATCATTATCACATGCGAAGAAAATTAACATGAATTGGTGATATATATACAGAAAAATAAAGTGTCAGGAATATGTACAGTTAAATTGAGGCGTGAAAATGGAGCAAACTAACAATTAAATAAAAAGTTTCGCCCGGATGGAGTCAGCTTGAGTATTTAATGTAGGTCTTTTGTTTCTGATGATAAGCATGTCGAAGATCAATCACTCAATCTTCCCCCGGCATATCTTGAGGACCTTAAAGTTTGTGTTAAGATTCATCCGTTTTAAGTTGTGTTTTTCCAAGATTTCTTCTCGCAGGAATGTAAAACCTTGAAAGGGATATTCTTGAAATTAAAATATCCCAAGAAGTTTATCGAATTAAGAGTTAAAAGATGGAGTCAGCTTGAGTATTTAATGTAGGTCTTTTGTTTCTGATGATAAGCATGTCGAAGATCAATCACTCAATCTTCCCTCGGCATATCTTGAGGACCTTAAAGTTTGTGTTAAGATTCATCCGTTTTAAGTTGTGTTTTTCCAAGATTTCTTCTCGCAGGAATGTAAAACCTTGAAAGGGATATTCTTGAAATTAAAATATCCCAAGAAGTTTATCGAATCGGCCCTTAACAGTGCCCAACACCCGCGAGACCTTAACCACACGCCCACTGACAGCCCCCTTCGGATTACCTTGCCCTACAAGGATCAGAAATCTGCCGACCAACTTCGGGGACAGTTGTGCCACCTGCGAAGGAAGATCAATCACCCTTTGCAGCCAATCTTAACAAGCAAAAAGATCATCGATGATCTACGAGAAACGGAATTAAAGCCTACGCTAGTGAACCAGCAGAATGTTGTTTATGAATTTAAATGTGATTTGTGTGATGCAAATTATATCGGTTACACGTGCCGTCACGTCCATTAGCGTGTAGAGGAACACAAACATTAATATTCCAATATTGGCAAGCATTTCTTGGAAAAACACAACTTAAAACGGATGAATCTTAACACAAACTTTAAGGTCCCCAAGAAATGCCGAGGGAAGCTTCAGTAAACTCTCAAGGGGACTCCGTCCGAGCGAAACTTTTTATTCAATTGTTAGGTTGCTCTATTTTGACGCCTCAATTTAACTTTTAACATATTCCTGACACTTCCTTTTTTTGTATATATATCACCATTTTCACGCCTCAATTTAACTTTTAACATATTCCTGACACTTTCTTTTTTTGTATATATATATATCACCAATTCATGCTAATTTTCTTCGCATTTGATTATGATGACATGGAGACTTTTTTATCCTTGATTTTTCTTTTAATTAAAAGACAATATTTCCACTGAAAAAATTATCTGATCTAGCCCGGTTAGTTTAATTGAATGATGTGCCCGGTATGCCAAGCGTAGTTTTGCACTGGCCAGGTCATTACTCATGGTCTTAAAATAACTGGTGAGATTGTGCTGCTTGGCAGCAAAATAGCTCAAAGTGGTAGTAACTAATTACAAAATTGTACAGTCTTTAATAAGCCTGTGTTCAGCAGCCTGTATAAAACACCCTTACAAAACAACCAAAGAAAGAAGCAGAAACTCAGGCCCTAAGCTTCTACATATAATAGCCCGTTCCCGGGGGGTGGGTACTCCTGGGAATTCTTGATGGGGGTGTGCCGCCTGGTTCTCCAAATCCTGACCCTATTTCAGACCAAAAAATATCATTTTCCACACCCTTTTTCAGAACAGAGGCCCATTTCTCGAAAGTCCTGGTAACTTTTCCGGCCCGAAATCAAATATTCAAATCCAAATATAAAGAATAAGAATGCGCGACCTGGCTAGCAAACTACTCCATTATAGTTTTATCACGTTAGATGCAAAACTATTGAAACCTCTATCTATGAAACCTCTATGAAACCTCTATGCCCAAACAGCTATACGGGCCCGTTAATTATCGGAACTTACGAGAAACGAGCCCCAAACCTCAAAAATCCATACCCGTTTTCAGACATAGCCTTTAGGCAGAAACTATGGCAAACAAAAAAATTCTTCAAATGCATTTCGAATTCGCTTATTTCTATTTCTCATATTGGTTTATACACTCCCGTAGTTCCCTCGAAAACCATACCCCGATTCTAGACCAAAATGGGCAAAGTGTATACCGGTTTTCAGACCAAAACGGCCCCCAAACCATACCCTTTGGGGTTGCACATACCTATATGGCTTACATAAGGGAGTACCTCGCTCCCCCCCCCCCCCCCCCTAGCCTGAGTATCAAGCGTTTCTCAAATCTCCTCTCCCCTAGCCACTTAGGAAGGCCTGATACTCAGGCTACCCCCGCCCCCCGACTCCCAATGGGTTTATTAATATCAATCATTTTATTGATTAGTGACTTAAAAGCAACAAATTTTTTACAAATCTCTTTGAAGAAGCAACAGAGAGTCCCTAATGCGTAATTAACTTTGAAATTAATCATCTTGGACAAACAATGGCTGATTGCCAGTATTAGAAGATTACAAAGAAATGATTTCAGCTGCTCCAAAAAAAAGAAACTTTTCCCTTCGCGTTACAAGAGTTGTTTCTTTACCCTGTGGCCTCCGAGGAAAAAGTTTCTCAAAAGCGACGAAAGAAATATATAAAAAAGGTTTTAAAAAATGTAAAGATTTCCTTAACAGTCTTAACAGAAGTTCGTCGATACATTTAGATAGAGTCTCTGCTGAAAAACAAATTCACGGCAGTTGTTATCAATGTGTCACAGACTAAGGAAACATCTATTAGTTTCGTTCATGTATAAATTTGTTTAATACTTGGCAAAATCAGTTAATTACTATAAATAGTTTTTCGTTGTAATCAGTTGCCCACTTTAGTTTAATTAATATTTCCGTCAACTTAACGGCAAGAAAAAGCTCACTTTGGGTAAATTTTTTCTCCCAGTCATAGTAATCAACCTCTGAACGGCCCGGCCGATGAACGAAATTATGTCGATCGCTCTTGCGTTTGTTGAAACGGCGACCTTAGGAATGATTGCAATGTTATGGAGGTCGAGGGTGACATGTCAAGAGATAACTAAAGGTAACTCGTGCGATGACAGCAAAGAAATTGATTAGTATTTTTTCATATTAATTTTACTGTTTGTCATTTATAGTTTCTTTTGTTGTCGTTGTTGTTACTTCTACAACCTCCACGCGAAACAATTTTTGATATATAAGAGACTGTTTCGTTAAAAAACTGACGATTTAATTTGCAACTTTGACCAGGGAAAATGTGCGACGTTCAAAGCTACGTCCGCACGGATACCCTATTCAGTCGCTTAATACTAAAATCAGTTACATCATAAGCCGAACCTGCGCTCTTATTAACTGCAAACGGAAATTAAATAAGAGATAAAATCTTACCTGTTTTGTTCTATTCTTGAATCTGCTTTGGTGCGAAGTAAAATGGAAGTTGTTTTACGATGCGAAAACTATGTTCAAGTCGACGCTTTAACAAGCATTGTGAAATCAACAACGGTTAAAGAGTCGACTTGAACATAGTTTTCGCATGGTAAAACAACTTCCATTTCACTTCGCACCACAGCAGATTCAAGAATAAAACAAAACAGTTAAGATTTTATCTCTTATTTAATTTCTATTTGCAGTTTACAGATAAAAGCGTGGGTTCCCTATGGTTACATTCTAAACGGCTCCTGCCCTAACAATTTAGGCAATCAGCCCCCAATGGCCCCCCATGGCTATTATAATCATTTTCTCTTTAGCAACCGCCTCTGTTTTTATATTCTTTTGAAGATATTAATTGATCGAGACAGACAAATTTACCGACTTAATTTGAAAATGAATCACCTCCAAGAATTTTGAAAGACGCCGCATAGATAATTGGCCTTTTGTCTTTTGTGGTTGTGCTTCAGGGCCCGCTCTTAATGTCTAACTTGAACAAAAAGTGGCTTGCCGGTGGCAAAATGCTATACAAAGGCCGAATGAAAAATAATAGGGTGTTTTCGTTACTCCTAAACGAAAATTTCGTTGTTCCTTATTCCAGTCAAACTGAGAAAAATTATTATTCTCTTGAAGAAGGACTTGAAATCGCAATTTTATTACCCAAAAAGGCATTATTCCCAACCTCATCTAGTAAGTGATTATTCCATTATTCCAAGGACAAGGTTTCTGTGATAATTTATCTTCAGTCACTAAAAAAGAATCATTTTACAAACTCTCCATTCCCCTACTTAGGGTCTGGCCCGGGGTCTGGGTAATCAGACAGCCATTTTGTTACCCTCTAACCTGTCCTGATGAGTTCTGATGTGATTCATTTTGTTTTTGGAATCAAGTAAATAGTGCATGTGTGAGGTAGTCTTAAACGGAGTGAATTCTCACTACAGCTGTCACAAGCAAGAACGATATACGTTAATTAAGGAACTCACTTTTCTTTTCCTAAATAATAATTTAATGTATTCTTGACTACCCGAAGAGATATCTTCAACTGTATTGAACAATGATATCAATGCCAAGAAATTATAAAACAAAGATGGTTTAAAGTAAAAGCAAAACGTTCCCTTTTAAAATTGTCATTTTACTCGGTCATTACGTTAACTTAGAGCTCACGCTGATTCCTTTACAAACGTACGGTTATTAGTCTAAGAATAACAACTGAAAACAGTCAAACATTTATTAATTGGGGAATGGCTGAATGACCGCTTAAGACGTGTTGACCTTTTAATACAGGTTTGACAAACTTAGGAGTTTATCAAGAAAATAAAGACGGTGAAATAGTGAAATATCCATAGCACGACAAGTTTACCGGGCAAAGGGGTCCACAACTGGTGTTTTACGTACCTCTTTTTGCGCCAAAACAAGGGTGGTTAAAGACTACTAAATGCTGCCGTGCACTTTGTTTCTATTGCACTCGTGTGGTTCATCTTGACAAGGTGACCTTTAAAGACACTGGGGATAATAAAAGATAACTTGTTGGGATCACGGAAATGGTGACCGAGGCGCGACTGCTTCAGAGTATAAGTGACCACTTAAAATACAGGTCAGTTCTACAGTAATTTAGGGAAATGCTTTCAATCTCACCATTCTTACCTAAACTAAAAAAAAAGTCTCTAGTAGGACTGTTCACAGCTTCTTCTTGATTGCTTTTTTAAGTTATAAGCCGCCTTCATGCTCTGCATGACAAGCTGAAAACGAGCTTAATGGTCTTCTCCAATCTAATCACCACACGGGCCACTATCAGCAGTCGTTTTAAAGCATACTTCTATTACCTCCCCAACCAGTCGTCAACCCTGGGAACGATGTTGTTACCTCCCTCAATACTGCCCTCTATCGTTAACCAATATATTTTATCTGGCGATGACTTACCCGAGCATTAAAACAAAGTTTGTTTAATTTATATTAAAGATTCTTCTAGATGTCAATCGCAAATCAAAGCGGAATTCACAACTCAAGAAAAGCTATATTAGAAGCCTTTGACTGATCTTTACTTGTTTTATTAACTAAGAAAGGTCAGGAATCTATTTTTCTCTTCCCAATTTGCCTAACATATTGATACTTTAATCGCTGCAGGTTGGATCAATCAGTCAGGCAGTGAACAGTTACAAGAAGAGCTTGACACACTCGATTAATCCCGACCCTAATTAATTTTACGACCAACAGCGGCTTTTTCTGCAAAGCCTCGTAGCTGTACTTGATAGCATACTTGTCGCCCCTCAACTCGTCAGATTTTTTGCCTTCTAAATTGATAAAATTGCTTAACTACACCTTAGTTTCTGATGGATGTTCAACATTCACTTTTTTAATTTGTTTGTTTGTAAGCTCTTTTTTGCGGTGTTTTAACGTCAACTGGGTTATGAAATCGTACCAAGATGGCACGGAGAAGCACTGATTTAATGATTGCTGTTAATTTAAAAATTTCTAAAATACCTTCGGAGCTCCTATTATGTAAAAGTCGAAATTAATGAACAGCCAAGTTTAGTTAGGAAAGGCTGTGGAAAAGTACATGCACACTGCACATCACGTGAACCCGTTAGCAAAGGACAAAGATTTATTTGTCCCGTTTATCCAGATCAACCTGTCAAGATCCAGTCTAACCTGTTTTAATGCGTCAATCAAGGTGTGTATTTTGGTTCGATTTGGCCCTAAAACTGAGCCACCCTCAGCCACAGAAGTCAGTTCAGCTTAGTCAGTGACGGAGTGAACTACAACAGCTTAATTGGACTTTTGAGTACTGTTAGAAAAAGCAGCAATTTCCTCTCAACATGGCTCTTTCAAAGCAAGTAAGTGAATTTTCAACCCTAAGTCGAATCTACTTTGGCAATAAGGACAAACGTAGCCGAATTTCAAAGCATACTACCATACAACTCCCTCATTGCATTCCCCAAACTCACTTAATGCAAGAAATACAAAGCTGTATTGTTTTATGTTACGCCTGCCCTTTTCTGATATTTATGGAAGAGAGTTTTTCAACTCTTAGCTAAGATTTTGCTGAAGTTGAATCTACTTTCAATTGGCAAATGTTAACGTAGCTGCATTTCATAGCATACTACCATGCCACACCCTAACGGTAGTTGTAAAAACGTTTCCACAATGCTAACAATCAGATATTGGATGAAAGATCAGGCTGTATAATTCTTCCGACGTTTTTACAAAAGGAAGCTTAGAACATAGAACAATTTCTTTCTTTCGTCTGGAATAAAACTCTAAGATTAATAATCATGCAGAACAGCAAAAAAGAGGATAAAAATCTCAAAACAGAGTGAGACAAAACTCATCTTTTCAGTCTTAAAATCACTATAGTATAATTCTGTTCAAAAACCTTTAAGTTTGTAGTGGATATAATAAAGTCAAGTTTATCGATTAGTTAAATCTGATGCAACTTGGAATTTGCAATTTGCAATTTTGCAATTTAGTCGTGCTATAGGTTATGGTTTTTGATTCTCGCGTAAAATAAAACAAAAATCTTCAAAAGGCTCCTCCCTTCTTTTCATATTTTGTTTAATTCGTTTTTGTGTTTGTTGTTTTCATTTTTGTAGAGGAAAACAGACTTTAAAACTGCGAGTAACCAAGGGTGGACCCCTCCCATTCTCCTTTGACATATTGTCATCTGTGTTTTGCTATGGTAACAGAGCCTTCACTGATTATCCTAAAGGAATCGTTGACTATTTCAAGCCATCATTTCCTGATGGATACACATGAGAAAGAAGTCTTCAATTTGAAGATGGCGGATCTTGCTTAGCCAATGTGGATATAAGGTATAAATTTACTAATTTTACGATCAAAGACGCTTAAAATTTAGAATTAACTAATTAATTATAAGAAATATAACAATATTGATAACAATAATAATAAAAATAATACAAAAATAAATTTTGTTACTGTCTCATAAGTTCCTTTTACTTCGATAGCCATGACAGTAAACGCAATTGCTTCATCCACAAGTCCACTTTCACTGGGATGAATTTTCCTGCTGATGGACCAGTGATGCAAAAGAGAACAACTAATTGGGAGCCTTCCGTCGAGAAAATGACTGTGAGCGAGGGGATATTGAAGGGAGATGTTACCATGTTCCTCTCGCTGAGAGATGGGAAAAAGCACCGTTGCCAGTTCCATACGTTATACAAGTATGTTTTTTGAGTTTCTTTCTCAAAGTAACAATATTAGAGAACAGTTTAAGATACCACGACGTCGGTGGTGAGCAAACGTCACTTAAAAAGTGACTTCACGTTCATTGTTTCATTACTCAGGTTTACCTTCTTAGTTTTTTGATACTTTGGTTAACTACATCTAGTTACGCTCTCAACGTTCCAGGCCCTCAGATTTTGGGGACTGTGCAAATTAAAAGTGAGCAGGAAAAAATGATTATCTAAACGCCTGGAACTGCAGGTTACACGAGTAACTGGTTTATATTTTGGTCAAACCCAACTTTCAACGATCGTTCCAGAGTATTCACCCTAGGCTTTGAGTACTTCACGTGGGTGGCATTCTCTAGGTTTAAAATGGAATTGTGTTACAACACAATATATATTTTTTTCTGGACAGAGCAAAGAAGGCTGTCGAATTGCCGACAGAAAGCCACTATGTGGAGCATCGCCTGGTGAGGACTGACCTTACTGCTGTAGAAGTTCAACTGGATGAGCATGCTGTTGCACGTTTAAACACCGTGTGAGCAAGAATCGTTTTCCTTTTGGACTGACCTGATATCATTATAATGCAGATCAGGTCAGCAGAAAATAAAGCACGAGTGATTTACTGCGAAGTGTTATCTTTACTCATCCATAACTGCTCGCTACTGAAACAAATATGAACGCGAATATTACTTTTTTCTCGTGTGCTTGTTTCCACCCCCTCGATCTTCTCATTTCCCCCTTCTTTTCGTTCTGTATTTTATTTTCATGCTTATTCGAAACGGCACCAAACTCACCGCGTTTTGGTCCTCGACTTATAGCTGCGATTTCCGGGATCTATGTTTTCTAAACTTCAGCTAGAACGGCGCTTTGCAGAGAATCCTGTAGCCTGCAGTTTCGAAAACTTAACGCTACGAGTGCATCTATCGCTTATTTTTTATTCTTAGCTCCAAAAAAGAGACATTACCCAAAAATATTTATAAAGGCACTGAAAAGACCACAGCAATAGACTAGTGAGGTGGGACAGCCGGATCAGTGTGTAGGCCTCCGAATACCAACCAAGTAGAAAAACAGTAAAATGATCTTTACGGCAAGAAAAGCGAGAGAAAAATATAAAGAACAAAAAATTTTAAAATTTATTTCTTTATATTTTTTCTCTTGAGGTAAGGATCAGTTTTTAATGTTTTTTCTACTTTCCCATATAAGCTTCTAAGGTAAATGATTTCTTGTGACTCTTTTCTTGACTCATATAATATAGGAAAGAAACATTCATGTCACAAACGCAATCTCAACTTCTTCTATAGAAATAATAATAATAAAAAAAATAAAATAAAACCATCCGCTCCATAAAGAATTTAAACCCTCCAAAACAGCCTTGCTAACCGCATCATCGGTGCGTGGAAGCGATACTGCTTTGGCCGCCTTGCTAAAAGAGTCCTCCCCGACGCTAGTTTAGAAAAGGTTGGTGTCCAAACAAAATCTGCAGAAGACCCAGAGGAAACATACCGCGACCTAAATGGAAGCTACAAGCCCCTAAGAGGATGTGAGAACGCTGAGCGCCCTCCCCACCCCCGCCCCAAACGCTTTCGAAACGCTTTTTACGCAAGCTACGGGAAGCGAAGGGTATAAAGGTAATAGACATTGATGTGAATTCCTTCCGGGAACACTATTATTTGACTTCTTTCCATGACAAAAGCAAAGTGGGTGGCAAAAACATATTGGTGAATGTGGCGATTTACATTGAGCCGGTCCTCACCTCCAACGAGGAATGCAACGCATTTGCGGAGCTTTTTTTTAGGATTTATTCATTATGCCTGTCATGAGATTTTTCTCAACCAGCATGTTCTTTTACATTGAAACAGCACTAAACTCTCGTGCGGAATGCAACGAATTTGCGGACCTTTTGTTTTGAAGACTATCGTTATGCCTTTGGGGGACCCCAGGTACTATAGGTGCTCAAATTAAAATGAGAGATTGTATGGACAGGCGGCTTACTCCAACAAAGCGAGTTACCTCACCTACCTGGGGTCCCCCACCTCCATGTAAACAGGCCCTTTGTCCTGTGACACTAACTCATTTTTCAAACCATAGTTTAAACCCTCTACTAACTATGTTTAAACCTCTGATACATTCCGTCCCATTCTTGCGCTTTTCACTCATGTTGCTTTACACCAATTTTTTCATATGTATATTACCACGCGAAATACTTTTCTTATCCCTCATGATGCTGTTCATCGGCGAAAGCTCGGAATTATGTTTTATTCTTAATTTCAGCAGTCAAAAGCCTCAGTTGAACTATATTTTAATTTCTAAGGTTTATAGTTTTGATACAATGGAATTTCCCTTCTCAAACTCATTAATAATTCATTAAGAAAATACAAAGGAAATTAATGTTTAATAAGTGTTTGGAAATCGGATGAAACACTGCTTAGTATTTCCATCCTTAATTTCTCCTTCAAAAATGATTTTGTTTGAGAAGAAATATCAAACATTCGACACAGTGTTTCATCACCAGATGAAACACCTCGAAGTTCGTCAAAAATACTCCGCTGCGCGTCGTATTTTCAACTCTCTTCTCGGTGTTTCATCTGGTGATGAAACACTGCATCTCATGTTTGATATATTACTTGAAAAATAAGTGCTAACCTGCACCAATTGACTAACAAAGCTTCAAGCCGCGTTGCTAGGATGTGTCAAAGTTGTTGTTTTAAAGTTGGCTGCGGGCCGCGGGCGGGCATCCT
>BOPM01000081.1:529867-547367 GCA_022179025.1 Porites australiensis | reverse complement strand
TCTTGTTCAGATGGAGCTGGGGATGGAGCTGGGGATGGAGCTGGGGCTGGAGCTGGAGTTGATTCCTGACATAATGGTATCCTCCTTTTTTTCCGGGTTGAGACTTTCTGTGGTTCTGGCCTCTTCTTTTCAAGCTCTTCCGGGCCCACATCTAGTTGAACATTGGTTGCCAATGTAACTTTGATCAATCCTCTGATGGGATCTGCCTCGTTCACCACTGCTTCAATCTCGCCCATCCATAGAACATCATCCTTCATTGTTTTTGAGGTTTGTGGATTCTCAAAACAAACATAACCTAGTAAGATTTGGTTCAATGATGCTGCAAAATCTTTTATTTCCAACTAAATTTCTTACAAACAAAGGAAGCTACATGTACAATGACTCTGTGCAGTGTCTTAGTTAAGATTGCAGGGTACTGAAATCTAGTCCTAAAAGTCACATGACTTGAAAAATGTGTAAACAAACTACGCATTGAGATTGCATCCATCTACTTGAATTAAAGCAAGCTATTATGATCAATCGATATGTTTCTTATTACTTGACAGTCCTGTGTTAAGTACTCATTTATCATATTTCAAACAAACAGAAGCAAGTATTTCTAAAATTTGATCATTTGAGCAGTTAGACTTTCGCCATGCAAGCTAGCGATTGCGAGCGTAGTAAACCTCTATACAGTGTCGTAATAATCCGAGTCATTTGTCGGATCACATTCGATTCCGCTTTGTTTTTGCTTACTTGAACTAAAAAAATTAACTAGCAGTTAATCTCACCTTGCTGGAATAACTTGAACGTTTTCGTTTTGCTTCAAAGGGAGTTACATTTCGGATCTCATGTGCATCACAAATGCGGCGGTTCCACTCGGCGTTCCATCCATTGAAAGAGACAGTCACCCCTTCTTCGGTTTTTGAAAGAACCGTACACGGACACCAAACTCCACACTCATCTACCGCTTCTGCTTTGCAGCCTTCGAGGAATTTTTCAAATGCCATTTCACAGACTCACAACTGGTTTTGATCGATCACTGAAACCGGACTTGTTATCTTTGGTTCAGTGAAAAGCCCGCATTTGGTTGCTACAATACTAGTTGGGTCTCAGACTCCCTCGGTAGTATTAGCACCAAACTGCGCATATGTAGCAAAATTTATGCATGCGTAGTGAATTACACAGTTTGACCGCGTTGAAGTCCTAATGCGGGGGAATACGGAGAATGGAGGATACCTCGTTTCAATGTCAGTGGTACTAGACAGTGTTCCTTCACTGTAACGTTGGTCTTCATCCCCATTAATCCAGCGGTCTACTTCACGACTCCAATGCTCAATATAATGAGGGACCTTGCAAGCCATCCTCTGACTTCTTGGTATACTATGAAAATAATTTTTTGAACAGAATTTAAGTGTAATTACAAGATATTCTCTTGTACACAGCATTTTCACGTACCAGGTAGTCATGCGTGATTGTTGCTTTATTACATAACCAACTTCTTGCCCTTATTTTGCTAATAACTTTGAAAAAACCTCTTATATAGTAATGGTATTCACCTCTCTGTAATAACAAACACCATTCCCTGTCGCAACTTAATTTCTCCATTCATTAGAAAGATTGCAAATTATCAAATTTACCCATGTCATTTTCCCCCAGGGAAGATTCATCAGTATTGGCAGATTGGTCATGAGCTGGGCTTTTAGGCTCCAGATTTCACTGTCAGTTTCTTTATCTGCATACATGCTGCCATCTGCTGAAGTATTTGCAGAGGCTATTGGTGACTGTGAAGATAATTTAGGTGACAGACCTGCTATTGGGGTCGAAAACAGAAACAAATGGCTGTTTGTATGACTGCTATCACTTGACTGTATAGGGTGGGTTGAGGCTGGTCTCTCTGAGGTGTCGCCAGATTTGTTCACAAAAACTTGCACAGGAGACAACCATCCTTTATTCTAAAATAACAGTGTTACTGTAAGGGTGCCAATATGTTTTATGAATAATAATTCACTTGTAAGAATTCAGTATACTTTAAGTATACTTAGCACTAAAAAAAGTATACTTTAAGTACAGTACTTTTGTTCACTAAAAAAGCGTACTTGAAGCATTCTTGAAATATACGTCACAGTATATTTCAAATGTGCTTTATGCATACTAATATCTTTGGGTAATATCTTTATGTTTTGCTAATTACGGAGGACCAATAAGGTAGATGCCCATATTATCCAATTTGTTTATTACTCTCAGCTTTATTATTATTGCTTTACTATTGGTTATGTCTAACTTTTTGCACACAGAAACTGGAACAAAATGCCTCTAAATTTTTATAGTTCTTAATAGGAAGTGTGGGTAATGATAAGGTATAGTAAAAACTTGACAGTTAAAATAATTTTTTTCGCTAAAACTATAGTCTGCGAAAACATCCGTTTCTCCACACTCTTCGCCGCTGGGGACGTTTCGCATGGAGGAACATCTGTGACTCGGCGACAGAAATTCCATACTGATGACGTAAGATATGCCCAGAATCCGGTCAGAAGCCCTGATTTGTTGACGGAGTAGTTACATTGTTTTAACTATTGTTTAAGAATGACAGACAAAAGACAAAATGCCACAAAGGTCAAATATAAATGTGGTGAATCTCTAACAAAACAGGCAATATTTGTGGAATATAGTCTTCTCTAGAACAAGCATTTGAGTTTTGCTTGAGTTCGTTCGCAGATGTACAAAACACTTTACCAAAATCGACCAGGAGAAACCTAAAATTGAATAAATTTACATTTGGAACCCCATGACTTTGGGAATTATTAAGTAAACATTGATTTGCATCATCAGTATGGAATTTCTGTCGCTGAGTCGCAGACGTTCCTCCACGCGAAACGTCCCCAGCAGCGAAGAGCGAGGAGAAACGGATGTTTTTGCAGGCTACTAAAACTACTGAATGCTATTAACAGCACTCTGGCACAATGACGTTTGCAAATTTTTTCCTTAATTCACTTTATTGAGGGTCCGTTATCACTATAACACAATTTGATGTTGAAAACATTAATCCTGCAAACATAAATTATCATGGTTATACACATGAAGTTCTGAGAGCTACGGATGGAGATAAAAAAGCACGGAAAGTTTTTTCTCTGCAAAAAAGTCATTTTCGTAATAAAAAATTTAACAGTTCATAAGCAAAAAAAGATTTAATCAACTGGAGTCTTCTTTTTTTACTTTGTTTCTATACAGGTAATCTTGTTCTGCGGCGCAATTTTTACAGGCCTGTCCGACATCAGAATAGGAAATCTTTTCCTTGTGTCACCTACAAAAATAGAAATGTGTACTATCAGAGTAAAATAATGATAGCAAGCAAAGCTCATTCCATTTGTAAAAAGTCACAAGAATAGTAAGTCAGCTTTCAATTACATGAACCTTAGGTATAACTGGGGGGGAAATATTTGCAAAAATTTTTGCACTTTTTTGGTCATAATGAGAATATGGATTGGGCTTTAATTTTAGGCTAATGCCATCTTTGCTCTGTGTTAATTTCTGTTATTTGCCTAAATATATTATATAGGACGTTCTTTTTCTATTTTCTTAACACAATCATGTTTGTACATGTATGTACTGTAGGTAATATTTTGATCAGATCTTGTCTAACCAGGGTTCTTTTGTTTAACATGTTGTATTTGTTTTTCAGCAATGACCTTACATTCTAGTAAGTGAACTGTATAATGACGTGTATTAGATAGTTACTCATGATGCTGCTGAGGATGTCAGCATCCAGAGTGGGCTTGTTGTTCTTTCCTGTGAGGCTTTTTCCTATTAGCTCGTTATCCCTATAAAAACAGTTCACCAGGAAACAGGCTGTTGCTGTGGCCTTTTTTTTTGGAGCATACTTCAGTTATGTGGGTTTCATAGACAAAAAACCCTTTGTCCAGGAGAAAGTTTTATCATCTGCAAGCAATAAAACATATAAGTACTAAATACTGAGTACAGTGGAACCTTGATTTAACGAACCTCTATATAACAAAGTCCTCAGTATAACGAACGATTTTCTTCAGCCCGCCCAAAACTATGGTAAATTGTATTGAACAGAACCTCGATCTAACAAAATCTTTGTTATAACTAACACTATCCGCAAGAGCAAACGTAAAATGTATCTCAATATATATCAACAATCTGCCAGCATGTGATAAAAGATAAATGCCAAACAGACCAACAAGGATAAAATTATTGGTACAGTACTTTAGGGCAGTTCTGTTTGCATGTTCTTGAGTTTCTACTGCTGTAACTATGTGTAGCTGAGTTCCGAAATATCATTACAGAAATTTTTTCGGAGCTGGAAATGCTTGGGTTTGTAAACCAACATTAACTATACCTCGGTATAATGGACATTTTGGTAGTTTTCCCGAAAATTTGTTATATGGAGATGTTCGATATAACGAACCCTCATTATAACGAAAATATAATCCCAGTCCCTTGGCACTTCGTTAAGTTGTTTTTTGCCATCGAACCCCTGAAATTAAAAACCACTCCAAAGTGTATTATAAACAAATATGATAATATATAATATTTATTGCAGCCAATAATAGAAGTTAAGGGGTGCACTGATAAAGGCTGTGACTTTTTATGTAACAATTATCCTTTTTTTTTTGCAAGGAAATACGAAGTAATTTACTGGCAAATTGTCACATGTCACAACCTTTTTTTCCAGTAAAACCTTTAATTATGGTTTGTATGATATCATGAAAACAAATCTTACTTTGTGACGTTCAGCAATTGCCCTGGTCACTTTGCGAGGTCTAGGAGCTTCACTCTGCTCAACGTCTGCTGCTGCCTCCCTGGACTGGGCAAGCTGCTCAGTGAGCAGTGCACTGGTCTCTCTCAGTTCTTTGTTTTCTGCTAACTGGTGGAGACACTGAGAGCATTCTGGCTCACCCTGCCTTGTTGGACATTTGTTGGCTTTTGTGTATATTAGGTTTGCCCTTGGCCTTTTCATGCCAACGGATGGTCTTACTGGAGCACTGTCAGACGTAATGAAACTACTTGCTTCTGTGTTATTGATGTCAGCTGCTGAGCTTAAGTCACTCTCATTTAGACCTAGACCATATGTAAACACAACATTTACAAATCAAACTTTTTCCATAGTGTTTTTTTCATTCCATGTTGGGGACCAGCAAATGTAATACTTCCAAACATAGACGAAATGTAGAGTATGAAATCTAAAAACATTATGTTGTGGCAGTCTTTTAAATACTGAAACAGAAGTGCAATAAATAATTTTTATTGCATTATTATTATTATTATTATTATTATTATTATTTGTGTTTATAATAATTGAAGATT
This sequence comes from Porites australiensis, assembly GCA_022179025.1. Taxonomy (NCBI): domain Eukaryota; kingdom Metazoa; phylum Cnidaria; class Anthozoa; order Scleractinia; family Poritidae; genus Porites; species Porites australiensis. The sequence goes on along the minus strand of BOPM01000081.1, from coordinate 542,057 downwards.
TGCCTCAAAAACAAGAAGAAAATTTTTTTTTGATTTAAACTTTTAAGATGTGTAGCAAAGCAAAGGTTGCTATGATTCTGTTACAGGTCAAAATTAATTCCCAATCTCCTCCCCTTAGTATGAGCTAAACTCCTAGATGCAGATGCAGAAAGCTTGTACTTACTGAAATCTTCCGTTTTGTTTTCATCATCCTCAACATCACTTTCGTACCTGTGTGAGGGCCCTGTAACCATTCTTTCTAAGTTGCGAAAAATAACTTCATTGGAATTTTCCTTGTTTCTCTTTCCTTCTTTCCTATCTAATCCTCTCTCCCTTGGCTGTAGTTCTTTCTTTGTTCATTCCAGTTCTTTTTCTTTCTCCTCCACTTCTCTACCTTGCTGATCAATCACTGCCACAGACTTATTCAGTTGGAACAACTGCCCAAGAATATTAAAATCCCTTTCATCAAGGGCCTTATTCTTCTGGACCTTGTCTTTCTTCTTTTCTTTTTTTTTCTTATGCTTGCTTTTCTTTGCTTTACTTTTTTCCATTGCGTTCTTATGAGCTTCTGGCTCTTTGCTACCTTTGCCCTTCCCTTTTCCCACGGTGCTACTCTTTTTTTTTGATGTGGACTGCATTGAATTTTGGCTTTAATCAACCGTCACCTGCAGTGAGAAAAAAAGAAAAAACCTCCAGGGTAAGTTAAAAGAAAAGAAGATATGGCAGGTGTTTTTAACACTTCAATACAGCTGCTCTCAAGATTATTTTGTTATTCTTGGCTGGCTTGTTTATTGGGTTTTGGTTGAGAAATTCGCCTCTTGACAAAAGGAAATCCAAAATCATTGTTTTCAAAAATAAGCTACTATTAGTAAGTTTAGTTCGCCTTTACCACACCGTCTCTCCCCTCTCATTCTGCTAGCTTCAAACCCCATTTGAACAAAGCAGCGAGTTTCACTAGTGGCCGTTTTCTCGTGTGTACTTTTACATAATACCTCACCAATTTTCATGTTATTTCTAAATCCTGCACTACATGTACTGTATGTCCTTGAACAAAATTACATTTGTATTTGCCATAAAAAGCTGTGTTTAATAAACCTTACTTTGCCTGCAAGTAACTTAAAACGGGAAAGCATTGTAAGAGCTGCAACAGCTGCATTTTTTCAGAAACTCTTCAATCGGACTTGGGTATGGCGCTTTTCTTTGGCCTTGGATGTCAGACGTTGGAATTTCAAACTGGATACATATTCTAACATTGAAATGGCAAACTTCAACAGTTGGCCTTCATTCATTAGCTCACACTAGTTATAGCTGTCGTACATGATGGCATGAGTAGGTTGTATATTAAGAATGACTTCTTCTCTTAACTCAGTAAACACCACTTCAGCTTCCAAGCTTTCTTCATCTGGCTCCTGATAGCTCTGCGTGTCGCACCCTTGGATTCTATGTTTGGAGGCCAAATGGGAAAAGTAGTTTGCTACCTGTTGACCATTCAACAACTCCGCACTGTTGAACAACTTAACTACATTTGCATCTCTAGCGCTAACCATCGAGGGAGAAACCCGAGGCAGAGTCGACCTTTTCACCAGTTTGCTCTCCAATTGGGAACTTGTTGAGAAGATAGTCTTTGTTTTTCAGTATATCATGTTCTCGACGACTGGCTTGGTGTGAGAGCCCATCCCATAGGAAGTTAAGGCAGATTTGGTGTTGTCTGTGTCTCTGAGCACTCTTGCTTGCTGGGAACATTTGCACATTGTTCTTCTAACCTGACCGCATAACCACGAATCGCTTTATCCATCAAAGTCTCCCATTCCAAGACGTGCTCATGCTTGCCACTGTCAAGATTTTCCTATAGGGCAGAAAACCGCATATGACTTGACACAGCCTTCCTTGGGGCAGACAAATAATTGGTTTGCAGCAACTGTTGATTCTTCTGACTCATCTGAACTTGATGTCACTTCAGGTTTTTCTTTGATCAACTTGACACCTGTGAATTTATGTGATAGCTCATCACTCATAATATGACGTAGTTTTGGAAGTGGGATGCTAGTGTCAACATCAAATTTGCTGATTTCAATTACTTTACCAGGTGCAATTCCATAACCTTGCAGGTTGTAGTAGTATCTGCTCCATATTCAACGTCAGTGACAGCACTAACACCATCAAATTTAACATGAGTAGAACTGTTTGAAGCTATCAACTCACACTGGGAGAATTAAGGCCAGGTATTCCTCCAGACAATCTCGTGGTATCAATCATTTGAGCAGCATTTTCAAAGTCATCACCTTCAATTATATAAACTGTCATGTGTGCTTTAACTGTTACCTCTTTCCTGTGACACGCACCTTTTCCTCTGTGACAGTCTGAGAAGTTAAGTTGTTTGATGGTAACTCCATGGACGTAACCGGCATTTGACACACCTATTATGGTCGCCCACTTCTATAGCATCCAGCATTTTCCTGTCTGTAGAAGGCAGTATTTAGTGATAGCATCATTGCCTTAAGCCTACCAATAACATCTTCCATTATGGCCAACACCACACTGCTGTCTTGGCTACAGGATTGAAATACGTATGCAAACGTCATCATCTGCAGTTGCTGACCGGCCATGACCTTCTGAATCACCACAGTAATATGCCAAGATAGGCCACACTTGCCATACCAATCGGTTTGGCTTTGTCAGTATTTATGTCGTAAGAACTTCATAGCCCAGTCTTCCACCAGCAACACAGAAGTTTCATCTAGGCTGTCTATGATTTCAAGACGTGCCTGGTGTTGATTGAGGCTACATAGGAGGTGAGCTTTCCAAGCTTAAATACTGGAGATTACTTGGTCAGATATGAAGTTTACTTAGTCGTTGGCGTCTTCTCCCATATTCTTCTCAGTGATCCCTGCAACAGTGTTTTGGATCTCTACAAGAGCAGTTGTAAGTGTATCACAGCGGTCTCAACGGTCTGTGTGTTGGTGATCACAAAGAGTCTGGAAGTTCTGGTCCTTGGGGTCACTCAAGGCATACTGCCTACAGTGGTTCGCAACACTAGACAGCAGTGACAACAGCGACAACAGTGACAACTGTGACAACGACCACAAAGGTGACAACAGTTACAACAGGAACAATAATGACAACAGCGACAACAGTGACAACAGGAGCAGTAATGAATACAGCGACAACAGCCGTAACAACCACAAAGGTAACAACAGTGTCAACTCGACAACAGTGACCGCAGGAACAATAGTGACAAAAGTGACAACACCGACAACAGTGACAACAGTGACAACGGTGACAATAGCGACAACGGTGACAACAGTGAAAATAGTGACACCAGTGAAAACAGTTACAACAGTGAGAACAGGAACAATAGTAACAACAGTGACAGCAGTGACAATGGTAACAACGGTGACAACATTGACAACAGCAACAACAGTGGCATCAGTAACAACGGTGACAACAGCGCCAACAGCAACACCAGTGACAACTGCGACAAAAAGCACAAAGAAGACAACGGCGGTAAGAAGAGTAACAAAAGCAACAACCGTGACAAGAGCAACAATAGTGACAACAGAGACAGCAGTGACAGCCACAACAGTAATAACTGTGACAACAACGACAAAGGTGACAACAGTGACGACAGTGACAACAGCGACAACTGGAACAATACTGACATCAGCTACAGCCGTGACAATGGCGACAACAGTGACAACATTGACAAAAGTGACAACAATGGCAGCAGTGACAACGGCGACACCAGTGAAAACAGTTACAACAGCTACAACAGGAACAATACTGACAACAGCAACAACAGTGACAGAAGTGACAACAGCGACAACAGTGGCAGCAGTGACAACGGTGACAACAGTGACAAAATTCACAACAGTGACCACAGCGACAATAGTGACAACAGCGACAACAGACACAACAGTATTAACTGCGACAACAACAACAAAGGTGAAACAAGACATCAGCGACAACAGTGACAACACCGATAACAGTAACAGCAGAAACAACAGTGACACCAGCGACAACACTCACAACAGTGACAACAGCGACAATAGTGAAAAGAGCAACAGCAGTGACAACAGCGATAATAGCGACAAAAAAAAACAATAGTGACAACAGCGACAACAGTGGCAGCAGTGACAACAATGAAAAGAGCAACAGTAGTGACAACAGCGACAATAGTGACAAAAGAAACAATAGTGACAACACTCACAACAGTGACAACAATGACAACATTTACATCTGCTACAACAACCACAAAGGTGACACCAGCAACAACAGTGACAACAGTGACAACAGCGACAACACTCACAACAGTGACAACAGCGACAACAGTGACACCAGTGAAAACAGTTACAACAGCACACAACAGTGACAACAGCGACAACAGTGACTGCAGAAACAAAAGTGACAACAGCGAGAACAGTGCCTGCAGTGACATCAGTAACAACAGTGACAACCGTGACAACAGGGACAACAGCGACAACAGTGACAACAGCGACAACAGCATTAACAATTACAACAGAAACAATAGTGACAACAGTGACAACAGCGAGAATGTGACAACAGTCAACAGCGATAAGAAGAGTGACAACAGCAACAACAGTGACAAAAGCAACAATAGGGACAACAGCCACAACAGTAATAACTGTGACAACAACGACAAAGGTGACAACAGTGACGACAGTGACAACGGCGACAACAATGACACCAGTGAAAACAGTTACAAAGGCGACAACAGGAAAAATACTGACAACATCGACAACAGTGACTGCAGTGACATCGGCGATAACAGGGACTACAGTGACAACAGCGACAACAATGGCAGCAGTGACAACAGCGTCAACATTCACAGCAGTGACAACAGTCACAACAGCGACAACAGTATTAACTGTGACAAAAACGACAAGGGTGAAACAAGACAACAGCAACAACAGTGACAACAGAAACAATAGTGACAGCAGCGACAACAGTGGCAGCAGTGACAGCAGTGACAAAAGTGACAACAGTGACAACGGTGACAACAGCAATAACAGTAACAGCAGTGACAACAGTGACAACAACAGGAACAATAGTAGCCGACATTAGTGACAACAGCGACAACAGTCACAACAGTATTAACTGTGACAACAACGAAAAAGGTGAAAGAAGACAACAGCAACAACAGTGACAACAGAAACAATAGTAACAGCAGCGGCAACAGTGGCAGCAGTGACATCAGTGACAACAGCGACAACAGCGATAACAGTAACAACAGCGACATCAGGACAACAGTGATAACAGCGACAACAGGACAACAGCGACAACAGTGGCAGCAGTGACATTCAGTGACAACAGCGACAAATGGACAACAGCGACAACAAGAACATTAGTGACATCAGCGACAACAGTGACACTAGTGACAACAGTAACAAGAGCGACAACAGTGACAACAGTGAAAACAGTGACACCAGCGACAACAGCAACATTACTCACAACAGTCACAATAGTGACAACAGGGACAGCAGTGACAGCCACAAAAGTAATAACTGTGACATTAACGACAAAGGTGACAACAAGACAACAGTGACAACGGCAACAACACTGGCATTAGTGAAAACAGTAACAATAGTGACAACAGGAACAACACTGACAACAGTGACAACAGCAACAACAATGGCAGCAGTGACAATGGTGACAACAGCGCCAACAATCACAATAGCAACAACAGCCATAACAGTATAAACTGTGACAACAACGACAAAGGTGAAACAAGACAACAGCGACAACGGCAACAACAGTGGCAGCAGTGACAACAGCGACAACAGTGACAATATTTACAACACTGACAACAGCGACAATAGTGACAACAGCGAAAAGAGCCACAACAGTATTAACTGTCACAACAACGACAGAGGTGAAAGACAACAGTAACAACAGCGACAACAGTGGCAGCAGTGATATCAGTGACAACAGCGATAACAGTAACAACAGGACAACAGCGACAACAGTGACAACTGTGACAACAGAAACAATTGTGACAACAGTGGCAGCAGTGACATTCGGTGACAACAGCGACAACATGGACAACAGCGACAGATGGTAGTTTTTGGAAGCTATCCTGCTTTTTTCACAACCTTGACGTTTGCACCTATCTCATTTCAAAAAACCAAGCCCTAGGATTTCAAATCTATGGATCACAATTTTTCTCTTCCGTGTTCAGTGATAATGGCAAACTATCGGTAACATCTTTTTTGGCTCCATGAAAATTCATGGGACCCACTTTTTCTTTCACTGTAGAGTAACAGTTTTGTGGAAACATGTTAAATTAAACATACTTTAAAATCAAGGAACATCACTGTGTACTATTATTTACACAAAATTAGGATGTCTATTGAAATGTTAGAAGAAGGTTAATTTAAGTGTTAAATGTGTGTGCACTGAAGTGTCAAAACTCAAGACTCCTCTGATCCAACTAAAGGAGTAAGTATACTCAGTTGAAATGTTTGCTAGAGATCTTGTCTTGTCATAAAGAGATTCGGGCGTCATCATCAATCTCACAGTGAAATTGTTACTAAAAGACTACATTCTAATTGTTTTTAAATGTTTGGAGTCATGCTTTTTTTTCTTCGCACTGGAAGCCATAATTAAATCGCTCCTGTTAACTGTAAAACATTATTCATGCGTGAGTCATCAGTAACATGGGAATGATTCAAGATGGTGGATGATAGAGAAACGGTAACGGTTTTTTTCAAATTTCGTTTATACACAAGCTGAGTCAAAGAATTGCTGTACTAGGTAAGAATCTGAGTGGAAAAATAGAAAAAAAAGAAAGTAAAATTTGTGTACTTTGATCCCTCAGTCTGAATGTATCAGGACATGTCACTGGGAAACTGGTTTTGGGTGCTGCTATTTTAAGATCATGGTAGTGACACGGTACTGTAAAGGATTGTTACTGTGAAATCCTAGGGCTTAGGACTGCCACTGCGACCTCTACTTCCTACAAGCAATAATTTATCCTCTGTATTCGTTTGGTTGATACCCACTAAGCAATTTTCTTGAGTTACGGTGTTCAAGGGGGCAAACAAAACGTGTAACTTGCTGTAAAATGGGTTGGAAAGTAATAACTCGTATTTCAACGCAAACGTTCAAACTTGTGGTGGAACTAAGAAGGCTTACTGTTCCTTTTCAGTTGGGTTAAAATCTGTACATGTTGCGCATGTCACCGGTCCAAGGCAAACTTGTTTTTAATCCAAAGGATATCTCCTAGTTTAATGGGTCTTAGTGGGCCACAGAAAGGACTGTGGGATATGGTCATGGCCTCGGACATCCCATCGTGTATAGTTAATTTGTTGTTTCTGTACCAGAGTGAGATCTCTGAGAGGGCTTTGTTTAAGCCATCAAGTACTACATCAACATTGTTACCAACGAAGTGCAGCGTCATGTCATCGGCGTACAGTTCCAGTTTGCCTTCATTTACTGAGTCACTAAGGTCATTGATATAGTATGTGAAGAGCCTGGGACCTAGCGGACATCCCTGTTGAACTCGAGTAAGTAATTGGCTTAGTTTGTGAGTAACAGCCATTAACTTCTGCGAATTGCTTCCTGTCTTTCAAATAGCTGACCATCCACTTCACCAAATCTCTTCTGAATCCCATGGCTTGAAGGTTATAATTTAGTATTGCGTGGGATACTGTGTCGAATGTTTTCTGGAAGTGAGCATTTTGGAGACTTTCCATTGGGATGGAAAAGTGGAGTTCCGCAGGCTATGTCTAAAGACAGTGAGGAGGCCTTCTGCGGAGGCCCCACCAATGAGATGTAGGTCTCGGAGGGGCAATCGAGTCAGGGCTGGAGGCTTTCTTAGGGTTGATAGACTTGATACGTCTAAGGAGGTCTGTTTTGTTCAGATTAACACCGGGGAGAGTAGGAGTGATTCTTTAGATATGCTCTGTGTCCTGAGAGTAGGGTATTAGGTTAATTTGCGAGGCCAGATTTGGTCCTACTGCCACAAAACAGTCGTTCATGGCCTCAGCGCTGTTTTTATCATCAAGGATCATGTTACCCTGATCATCAGAAATGGGCCCAATATTATTCAGTTTCTTCTTGTGGATAATCCTTGCAACAAGCTTCCAAAAGTCTTAGCTGCTTTCTGTGTTATGTTTTGTCCAGTAGTTAGCCTCTGCTTCTCTGAGAAGCCTGGTTACTTCATTTCTTAGCCTCTTGTATTCGTCCCACAGTTCTTTAGACCTGGTCTCCTTTGCTCGCTTAGCATTTGTTCATGGTTTTGAGAATATGAGAGTTAATCCATGGTAGGCTGTCTGAGCATATTTCAACTCTCCTCAGGGAAATATGATCATTCACTATGTCCTTGTATAGGGTTTCCCATGTCCATGTGATGTCGTCAGGGTCATCGAATGCCTCGATTACAGACCATTGGGCAGTAGTAAACATGTTTTAGTTTTTCAATGTTAACTTGCTTATAATTTTTTGCAGAAATATATTTCGGGGGTGTCCTCTTGCGTTGTAGCTTTATGATGCCATAGACGAGGCAGTGGTCGGAGAGGCCTGAGTCAAATGTCCCTGACGCTATTATCTTAGTTGTATCAATGGTGATCAGGAGGTCAAAAGTGGTTACGGTTGTTCTTGTGAGGTCTTTAATGACGTTGTGAATGTCAAAACTGCCAAGAATTCTGAGCAACCTTCTCCCCTCATAACCCTTGGTAATCAGGTCCGAGTTCAGGTCATCAAGGATCACAATATTTTTTCTGTGTATGGTCTGTCTCCCGCCTAATTTATCCAATAAGAGTTTAGTCAATATACACTCAACTTGACACAAACTGTAGCCATTTGACACGTTGCAAGACAGGGTTGAATGAATGTTGTAAAATGCGTAACATTGCTACTGAAGTCGTTTTGGAGCGATGTTTCAAACCAAGTTGCTGGGTTTTTTTGCCGTTTTAATTAGCTTAAATTAACGTGCATTAGTTCAGAGGAGTACTCCCTTATATAGGCTATAGGTATAGGTATGTGCCGCCCTATGAGGTAGGGTTTTTGTGCCGTTTTGTCTGAACATGGGTATAGAGTTTTGCTCTGGAACTGGCTATGTTTTTTGAGGCAACTAAGGGCATGTATCAACGTATTTATCAATTCAATTACAAATGAATAAGAACAAAATTTCAAGGATGATAACCAAGGATGATAACCCTTGAAAAAAATTTTTTTGTGCTCTCATCTAAGTAATGACGACATAACTTCGCTTAAACATATATGCCAGGTCTGAAAATGGGTACAGAGTTTAGAGGTCAGGTATGGAAACGATTGTGTACCCCTGGCCCTCTGGGGGATTAATGCAGTATTTTAAGGAATATGTCATTTTATGATTAAAGTGTGTTAGTAACAACTGATGAGCATGTTGACGTACACGGTCAGTTTTTGGAAAATAGCACAAAGTACTTCCGCATCAAATTCATTTTTCAGAGCGTCCTGAAATTTTTGATTTCTCAAATATTATGTCGTTCATTAGGATTTTTTTCAGTTATGTAAACTTAAACCATAATATCGACAAACATTTTTTTTATACCATCACTTTACAAGTTGCATCAAATTCAATTTTGTATATTACTTAGTAGTCAATAAAAAAGGTTCCAGTAATAGCTTTCCACGATCTTCTAAATCTAAATGTCTGATCTGCAAAGGGCAGTACAGACCATCTTCAGCAGATATGTGCTGTGCTCGTGCTATGTGCACTAAAAAACAGTGCAGTGAATTTGTGCTGGTGATATAAAAAGAAAAAATGTTCAAATGCTCAATGGGGCCTGGCCAGGGTCCTCGAGGCAAGCTTGAAGGCCTCTGTGTTGGCTCCATCAATAATTGTTTCCGGAAGTTCATTCCATTCTTTAACAGATCTGGGAAAAAAGCTATATTTATATATATTAGTCCTGCAACCAGGGTTTATAAATTTAAGTGGGTGGTAATTTCTTGTTTGGCGTTCCTTCTGCCTGAAGTAATTTGGAATTTCTACTGCCAGGGTGCCATTTACGATCTTATACAATGTGTTAATCTTGTTTGTTTCCTTCTCTGTTCCAATGATGGCCATTTTAGCTCCTCTAGGAAATTTGTGATGGTACCTGGTGTGCACTGAGTGCACTTCTCAACAAAACAAGCCACTCTGCGCTGGACTTTCTCAATTGATTGAATAGCTTAATGGCATCTTGAAATTGTTTTAGTAAACCATCTTTCATTGTGCTAAATTTATGCATAAAACAGCCTGATCGACAAGTGGTAATGATATAAGTTGTTAAAAAGTTTTTTTTTAATTAAATCAAATAGTATCTGTTATAAAGAGGACTAGCAAGAAAAGTATAAACATGAACACACATTTTGTCTGCTGCAAAATGAAATGTTTTCAGGCTGTGTCGATTCTCAAACATACACTTCCAGGGCCTTACCTTTTCTTGCACGTTTCTTTGTCTTTCCCCTTGTCTCCACCTCTCTTTTTTCACCCAAACCATTGCTCAGTACAGCTAGTTCTGGTGGTCTCATCAGGGTCCTGGACCGTGTTTTTCACTATCTCTGTCTGCTGTACGGTATTTTTCTCACTATCTTGCTCATTTCCTTGTTCACTTTCAACATCAGAAGGTTTACGACCTGACATGGCTGAAATCACCGAGTTTACTTGAGTGAATTAAATCCAGTCGGTATTCATGATATCATGATCGATGCTACGATAAATCATTATGACTGCACCCGAGGGAAACAGTTAATTTTGTTTCCCGTGAATCTCAAACATCGAGATTCGAGGGAAACAAAATTACCTTTTTATTGGGTGACCGGTTTTAGTAAGTGTTTATTATAGCCCACAAAGTGTTCAACATAGGCTATGTCCAAGAAGTTTCTTGTAAAGTTAACTTCCCAGCACGAGAAGGAAGGTTACTCCTAGATGGATTGGTTGGTAAATTTTTATAATGGATGATTGTATTTAAAGTATTTTACCAGGATTTTTATCAAATATACCTCATTGTTACAGAGACCTTTATTATGTTTTGGAACCAAACTTTCACCCGGGTCTTCTTCATAGGGGGGATGGGATATGTGGTGTATTCTTCTTGTTGTTTTCTCAGGAAACTCAACACCAAAACATTGCAAGAATTGTCATACTTTGTTATGTAATTATAAACAACTAAGAGTTGTGATTTTGAGTAGCTGCAACCTTGCGAGCTAAAACAGAAAGGAAAAATTTCAGTCAAATATGCTGTCTTCCTTCCCCACTAGGGGTTATGTTTGTTTCCTTCTCTGTTCCAATGATGGCCATTGAGCTCCTCTAGTAAACTTGTGATGGTGCCCGGTGTGTACTGATTGCACTTCTTAACAAAACGAGTCGCTCCATGCTGGACTTTCGCAATTGATTGAATACCTTAATAATATTTTGAAATTGTGCTAAATTTATGCATAAAACAGCCTGATCGACAAGTGGTAATGATATAAGTCGTTAAAAAGTTTTTTTTTAATTAAATCAAATAGTATCTGTTATAAAAAGGACTAGCAAGAAAAGTCTAAACAGGAACACACATTTTGTCTGCTGCAAAATGAAGTGTTTTCAGGCTGTATCGATTCTAAAACATACACTTCCAAGGCCTTACCTTTTTTTGCACGTTTCTTTGTCTTTCCCCTTGTCTCCACCTCTCTTTTTTCACCCAAACCATTGCTCAGTACAGCTAGTTCTGGTGGTGTTTCATCAGGGTCCTGGACCGTGTTTTTCACTATCTTTGTCTGTTGTACGGTATTTTTCTCACTATCTTGCTCATTTCCTTGTTCACTTTCAACATCAGAAGGTTTACGACCCGACATGGCTGAAGTCACCGAGTTTACTTGAGTGAATTAAATCCAGTCGGTATTCATGATATCATGATCGATGCTACGATAAACCATTATGACTGCACCCGAGGGAAACAGTTAATTTTGTTTCCCGTGAATCTCAAACATCGAGATTCGAGGGAAACAAAATTACCTTTTTATTGGGTGACCAGTTTTAGTAAGTGTTTATTATAGCCCACAAAGTGTTCAACATAGGCTATGTCCAAGAAGTTTCTTGTAAAGTTAACTTCCCAGCACGAGAAGGAAGGTTACTCCTAGATGGATTGGTTGGTAAATTTTTATAATGGATGATTGTATTTAAAGTATTTTACCAGGATTTTTATCAAATATACCTCATTGTTACAGAGACCTTTATTATGTTTTG
>BOPM01000081.1:517141-529857 GCA_022179025.1 Porites australiensis | reverse complement strand
GATATTTTTTACTGAAATTTCTGGTATCGGCTTTAATTGATATAATAAATATGCCAGAGGAATTTCAGAAAAATCGTTGGAGCAGAAGTCCGTAACTAAAAGTCGCTCAAAATTCAGCTGTGAAATTGTTTTGCAATTTCAAAAATAAATTATTATCAGGAAGGAGACACGAGTCTCAATTTTCGGGACAAGTAAATTCAATGTTTGCTAATTCTGAAAAAAAAAGCCGATTGCCTATCGTGCTATTCTTTAAAAGGTACTTTTCACTTTTAGAAGCACTATAAATTGCTCCAAACCTTGCTCTGACGTTGAATGACTTGTTCCTTGGCATTCTTAAAATATCCCTTGGCAGTTTTGGTTCAAACTCCTGCTTCATACATTTTGATGTATTTCAATGCATCCTCAACGGCTTTTCCTGCTGTACATTGTTTCCAATTCACAAAAAAGGTATTGGGATTGTAAGCTACCTTGTATCGAAGCTCAGATAGAACTGATACCACAGAACCCCTAGAAATAATCCTCGCTACAAAACAGGCCAGTTTCCCAACAGTAGAAAATAGGTGTTGAGCATGGATAGTGTGGATAACATGTTCATCACTAGAAGTCCTCTCTAGGGTAGTGGAAATATTGCGACTGGACAAATCAATACATAATCCCAACCATGCCAAGCAAGGAGTAGGCTGCCAAATAGATTTACGGTCATTGGGAAGGAAACCAGTGGACAGAAGCAAAGACTTAAGGAACATGGAAGCAGCATAGCAGCAAGCATAGTGGCAAGCAGAACCAAAACCACCATCAAGGTAAACTGTGATCCTAACTCCATGAGCTTACCAAAATCTAACAAGAAGACGAGCTACTTTAGTAAAAATAAAATAAGATATGTCTGTCCACTTCCTTTTGGCCAAGAGCTATTTGAACACTGTGGACTTTTCTTGGGGTTACGCAGGTCCAAATTACTTCCTCCCCGACTGGTACTTCACTGCAAACTGTTTCCACAGCATTGTTGGGTGTAACTGGTACTGCTCTGGGTGACTGTAGGGTGATTATGTCAACTTGTGGTGTGACAACGTCCATTTGTGGCATGACATCGATCACTTCGACGCTCAAGCTTGACAAATTTTCCACATCTATTGTTGGTAGGTCTTGGAAAGATAAACTGTCTGATGATACGATATTGTCTGGGACTGAAAAGTGCAAAAAAGACAGGGAAAAAAAATTGACTAATGATAACTACAGTGGAACCTCGATTTTGTAAAGGGCCATGGGACTGGCAAAATTAATATGTTTGCTAAAACGAGGTCTCGATATATCGAGGGTCTTTTCCATATAATTATTTTACTATTGCTGCGGCCAAGAATAATTATCATCCGTTTACCAAGGACTTCGTTGCCTGAAGGTTCGTTATATCGAAGTTCAACTGTACTGAAAAATACGCCTTGATCCGTCAGGTTGCTTAAAAACATTTTTGCTTCCATGTCACTTTTTTTAAAATATGGTAAATTATTACAATAAATTATTACAGAGAATGTAGTAACAGGTCATTTTGTCACAACTTACCACTGTCTCCAAAGGTTCTAGTCGCCCTCGATGGTTGACAATCACTGTGCGATATTGCCTTCCATGGCCATGAACACATTTTCTAATTTTTCCATCATCTGCCGATTAAAAACACAATACGCGTTATTTTAACCATAGATTAATCAATTGTGCCTAATTAACTGAAGTGTCTCTATCCCGAAACTGGAAAAAGGAATCAAATAGAAGGCTGTGCTAGTGTTCTCATGGCCGTAAGGGAGTAAACAATGTGATTAGTGATGTAGTGACAGGTCACTTTGTTTACGCTGGGCTCAGAAAAGGAAACCATGTTTTGTGACACTTGGAAGACCTTAGAACTTTTTTCAGGTCGACTGCCGGTCAATGTTTTCAAAACACTAAATGATCGGCGGTCCTATATTCTCAGTAAATTTCACAAATCGAAAACCCCCGCATATAGCCACAGCGTATAAGGTTACTGATCATTGTGGTTACCTTGCAGAAAACTTCTTGTCCCCGGGGTTGTTCTTTCAACAAAGCACACTGACGGTCCTTCGATTCCAGTTGCTGCTTTAGGATGCTGACCTCAGAAGTTTTCTTTGCTTTATTTATGCCGCGGTTAGCAAGCCACTCTACCTCCTATTCTTCTTGTTCCAAAACGAACTTAGCGTACTTGTCTTCCGTTTCTTCTCCGGCTGACTGAGGGCTTGGTTCAACTGGTATCGAAGCTGGGACTCTTGTTTTAGGCTTTACCTAAAGGTCAACAATAATGAACAGTCAAGCGAACGAAGCCAAGCGGGTAACTGACCTCTATCATTAGCTAAGGGTTGGCTAATCCTAACCTAGTGATAAGCTAAGTGTTGAATTCGCTGACAACAAACCACAGAAACCTCAGGGTAATCAGTGATTCTATCGCATGCGCGTTATCCCAACATTGATATAAAATACTCCTTCACGCCTAACGGGTCTTAACCGGACATGAATCCAAAATTTTTCTGTGAAAATCGCGTAGCACTAGCACACTTGAAAAAGTGAGGAAGCGAAAATGAGTCAGTTAATAAGCATTTAGGTCATCTTTACCTTGTCAGGTCGTGCCACTTTCTTTTTTGGCGGCACAATGTTCTGCTTTTCCATACTTGACATGTCCGGCAGGTTCTCTTTACTCCATTCGAGGTCTTTTAGATTCAACGCATCCTCATCGTCTACAAAAAAACGTAAATGCAATTATTAGTTACGTTATAAGCACTGGTTATGGTCACATGAAACAGTATTGACCAGTTTATAAAACAGAAAAACAGAAAGTAGAGCATCCAAGTCGAATAAATCTGTATTAGTTACAAAAAAACATTGCGATCTACCGGTACTTTATATATCACCATAAAGACTTTTTTGACAACTTACCACTCAGGGCCAGTATTTCAGCGTGGACCTTTCTTCCTGCCAGTTAACTGTCACTTTCATTCCCTCTGAGAGTTCTCTGTCTTTTTCGACAGTCAGCCATGTTGGTGCTATCCCAGTTAAATTTTCGCCAGGGAAAAAAAGAAAGCTTTAAGAGGACGCTTCCTCGTGTCTTTGCACAACTGCCTTAGCGACATTACGAAATAAAATAGCCGATGCATGCTCAATACTTATGAAGGTACAACTACGAAACAAAATCGCAGTCCTTTTACACCCACTTCATGAAAGCAGGAGGATCGAAAATCCCACCCTTTGATTGGTGAGGTAGATTTCTTTTGTTAGCAGATATTAACAAGTGAATGCTCAACTCCGCGTAATGTTGAATTTAAAATTAGACGATCGAAATCCTTGTGCCATCATTGGAGAAACGTATATTTCATTGTTTTGTTAATTTTTGACATGATGCTCTGTTATGACAAAGGCCTTAAGTGGTTTTCTCTTTTAAGTGTTACAACTCACCAAAGCAGAGTCAGCATCAGCTAGGCATTTTCATTTTTCTAAAACATTGTAATAAAAGGTGCCATTATACCTGTAAACATCAAACTTTTCAACATGTCTATGGGCTTGTCAAGAGCGGTAGAGAATCGATTGAAAAATAGTTTTGACTCGAACACAACAATTGACTTCAGTTGCGTGCGCTCTTGTCATAAGTCAGCCAACAAACCAACTTTTAGTCTGAGCGAACACCATAACCGCAGTTCTCAAGTTCACAAGTACAGTGTAAATTGAGGTAAATTAAATTCATAAAGGGAGGTTTCTGTTCAAAGCCCGAGTTCATAGATATGAATGAAAAGTTAGAAAACAAAGTTTCATGTTTAAAGGGCAAGTGCGTAAGTATGACTATACATCGAAGTTTCATGTTCAAGGCGTGAGTTTGTAAATGTAAATGAAAAGTTATAAAAGAGGTTTTAAGTTCAAAGCGTGAGTTCGTAAAATTGAACGAAAAGGTCTAAATGGTTTCAAGTTCAAAGCGTGAGTTTCTGAAGACTTTAAATAGGAGTAAAAAGTTATGCATGAAAAAAGTTAATCCATCTTTCCTGTTCAAGGCGATGCAATATAGAGTTAAAATGACCGAACAAGTCATTGTTGCACACAAAAATTCTTTAATAAATAATGGTCACTAGTTAAAAGTATAATAAACTAACAAGTCTTAAGCACTATTTTCAAAGTCCTTAGCATTATTTACAAAATACATGAAGAAGCTACACTGTCAAGAGTGTCATTGTCATCGAAAGTTCATGGCGCTGGAGCTACAAGGTCTTCAGTTCCTGTTTTACAGAACTGCCTTATTTCGCCGTAGAGATAGTTCTTGCTTTCCTCCGTTAGTCCTTCCGGATTTATTTCGTTAGGTAGAGTCAAAGAAGGCGGAAGAATGATGTTTCTCTTCAACAACATGAATGATTGTTCCGGGCTTGACACGAATTCTTTGTAGAAGACCATTTCAGGGTTTTCCCATGAAAAGCAGAAATGATGAAACTTGGTAATATTTGGAAGCTTCTTAAAATATTGTCCAAGGAATGAGATCCAGTCATATACGGGAACAATAACTCTCCCATTGTGCGTTCCCACGAGTTGTGCTTTGTTTACTCCGGTTGAGCTGGAAGTCTCTACCAGGCGTGCAAATTCGTACAACAATGATACACAGCTGAATTTGTACGCCTTCTTTAGTAACCCAAAGCAACGGTCTGGAGCAAATTTTGTGTAACCGGCGACAAGAAAAGAGTAAGTAATGGTTTGATGCAGATTCATCATAGTCCTCCATGCCAAGTACCACAGAAAATAATTATTTTTGTTTTGTCTGGCACAGTTATCAGCATTAAGATGCGTGTCTGTTTCTCCCAGTCCATGTTTTTTAAAATAGTAGTGAACGTAACTGATGGTTGGATTGGCTTCTTTGCCGGTAGAAGAGGCCTCGTCTATAATAAAATTGACGTGTCTGGGTAGGCCCTCGCAAATGACACCAAAGATTCCACACTTTCTAGGAGTCTTAAAGTAGATAGGCCCAGGTTGCTGCGGATTGCTGGGGATATGGACTTACTGGGCATAATCGAAGGAATAGTGAATTGTAGCATTAAGGGAGCAGGCATCGCGGCTTCCACTGCCCAGAAAGGTTTCGGTTCCAATTGTTTCCAGAGTTCTCTCGGAGCTGAGACATGAGTCCCTGTAAAACTGTCTTTCTGCCTGAGTGCAGTTTAGATGCTCCTGGTGAGCTTTCACACACTCCGACTTTTTGCTCTCCAAAAGGTTTGCGGCTCTTTGTAATTTCGAAGTGTTCTGCTGGCAGGTGAAACAGAGATCCGTCATTGGTTTTGTGATGACCATGTTGAGATAAAATTGTTCCCATAGTTTTAGGAACTTTGTGTACCCAACTGCTTGCACATCCGAAGTTTCACAAGCTGCTTCATAAACTCGCCACACACTTTTCTTGGTTTTGAACAACGACAGTACTTTAATTTCGTCACTTTTGAAGCCAGGAATCCTTCCAGGAAGAGAGATCGCGTTTTCCTCCACAAAGTTCGACAGGAATGCCTTAACTACTTCGATCGTGGCTTGAGAAAGGGTGTTGTGTGGCAGTCTCTTCGTGTTGCCATGAGTCCTTAGGGAGACACCTTAGCCGTTGAAATCATGAATCACTCAGTCCGTAGAAGTGTAGGAACATTTCTTTGCAAATTGGTACTGACTGATAGTAGAAGCTGCATCGAGGGTTTTTGCTTCGTTTGGTTCCACTGGACTTGCGGTGAGTGAAAGTTTGAATACTTGCTGGTATTACCAAGTTCAGTTCATCATTTGAAAGTTCCAAACAATTAAGTTAAACAGCACATCTGTTTCCAAAAACTGTAGCAAACATGAACCACCCTTAGCTCCAAGAGCACAGCCACATCCATCGTGCATAAATTTTTTGACTTTTTCAATAAGCTGTTCGTTTTCGATCTCCCCTTGATAGTTCTCAGCAATAGCGTCGTTTAAAAGTTTCCTGATTGTCTTACTGAAAAACATAGTTTCATCAGAAACGTTTTCTGTTGTCATGGAAATGGAAAACAAGACTGAGAACTTACATTGTTGTTACCGTTTTTCATGATCAGTGCTGCGTGACTCGTAGACCAGTTCACGACACGTAACCAGTGTTTACTTCACGGAATGTCACATGGCCTTTTAAATCGACCTCACAGATATACCACAGGGCTTGGATTTTGTCATGCTTACGGTCTCTAGTACAAACAAACGATTTCGAATAATTATTTTTCAACCAGATTTTCGTAATGTGTTGGTGCGGGAGCCGTAATTAATCGGCTCCTGGTTGGTGATATTCAATAGGGTCATAATTTATCAATCAACAGCACAAAACAATCGTCAAGTTTGCTAGACATACAGTAAAATCATTTGGCTTATTCCCTCACGTGACTTTATTGCTCGCTCATGATCAGTCTCTTTCGAAACCATTACAATTTGTTTAGGATACACGCCTAAGAACGAGAATTTTGTTCGTTCGTCCATTTTGTGAAAAACAACCGTCAAATTTGCAAGATGTACAGTAAAATCATTCTGCTTATTCCCTCCTACGACTTTATCGCTCGCTGATGAACAGTCTCTTTCACAACCGTTATAACATTTAGGATACACGATGTTTACCAATACACACCTACGAACGAGAATTTCGCTCGCTCGTCCATTTCGTGACATGAAAAGCTTGCTTCGTTTGCCGAATCCCTACTATTTGACGGTATAGTGAAACATCTGACCAAACTGTATGGCTTTTATCCATTTAATGGAAGGTCTGATTTTTTGTAACGGCTTTGCCAGCTGTTCTAACGGATACAATGCTCTAATGCTCTGATGCTAATGGCTAACGGAAACAGAACTTTGGCTAACGGGTAAACTTTTCGTTCTAACGCTATAACGTTTAAAGCTAACCATTCTGTTAACGCCTCTAACGTTTTTGAGAAAACTTTCTAACAGGCAACTAACGGATGACCAACTGTTTTGCTCGTTTAATGGATGTGTTAAAGTACATTTTTCTGTGTACGGTCACAAATACTAAGCTGAATTGAAAATTTTGTTTACTGGAAATGTTCTGTTGGACATACACTAAAGTAATTAATTAATCAATTAATAATGTTAATTGAATTTTACAGGTTTGTTTACAAATGTTGTGGCTAGATGGCCTTGTTCAACTCACGACAGCCACATTTTCTGGACCTCTGCCATAGGCCATCACCTTGAAGGGAATGGTCTGAAAGATAGTGTATTACCAAGTAATACACCATGGGATAGCAGTTATGCTTGCTCGCCCTTCCTGATCAACTCCCTACCTTGACCCCAAGACCTGCAAGGAGGAGCTCTTGAACAAAGCGCACAAGGTGACTGGATGCATCATTGAACGGGCTTTGGTGTGCTGAAGAGGAGGTTCCATGTGTTACATTCAGAAGTGAGGATGGCTCCCGACAGGGTTTGCACTATTGTTGTAGCCTGCTGCATTTTACACAATATTGCAGTAATCCTCGGGGAGCCAGATCCAGAGGATTGTGACACGGAGGATGAGGGATGTGCTGCCGACCTGCACAGCCAGTACCATGGGCATGGAACTGGTAATGCAGTGCGACAGCACATAACCAACACATTTTTTAAATTTAATGTACACAGGGAGTGCACACTTGTCACATAAGAAGAGAAATTGAGTAAGACTTTTCCTTGCTTTGGACACAAAATCCTAACATTCATATATGTTACCTCTTTTGGGGTATTTCACTTACTTTACTGCCGATCATTACCCTGTTTAGGGAAAAGGACAACTATATAATGCATGCCGTCTTGTTCTAAGATAATTTATATTGGCTATTGCAATCAGAGCAAGTTGATTTGTCACATACATACAATACCCTGTTTATAATAAGGATAGGCTCACTAAAACCCATAACTAGACTGATTGTCCTTTTCACACTACATTTCCCACTAAGTACTCCAGAGAATCTCAATGCAGCTGACCAATTTTTCTCACTGTTTAATCTGCTTCTTGGGTTTAAAGATTAAGTATATTGAAATTTTGGGGTAAAATAAACCTATTTATGCAAATGGTAAGTTACAGAAAACTATCTTGGGTAACATAAACACGGAGGCAGGTACAAAAGTCAGACCGGATCATCTCGGACCGCCAGTCTGGGTCGGATCAACTCGGATCAACTCGGACCAACTTGGATTGAATAAAAAAATAAAATAAAATTGGACTCGGATCAACCCGGATCATAAAAAAAAAACAACTGATTATAAAAAGAAAAATAAAATCAGTCGGTATCACTTAACTTTCACCCGCCATTTTGTTTTTTCTCACGAACTCGTGGTTGCATAAATTAATTTTATTTTTATTTTTATTAATTTTAATGATACACTAGTGAGTAGCACACATAGACTTCCAGTGAAAATTTTCAACTTGGAAGGAGAAGAATTCTTGCTCGCCCGGGACAACGAAAATGTTCGTTCCCCGGGCGAGAATTGAACTCACGACCCTCCGAATACTACATGTTTATCGGACGTTCCAACCACTGAACCGGAGGGCCGCGAGTTCGATTCTTGCCCGGGGCATGGAAATTTCCTTTGTCCCGGGCGAGCATGGTTTCTCCTCCTTCCAAGTTGAAAATGTTCACTGGAAATGTATGTGTGCTGCCCACTAGTGTATCATTAAAATTAATTTTAAGAAGTCCTGCAGAAAAAAACAAACCGGATAAATAATTCAGTAGTCTAATAAATAAGCAAATACATACATTCTAGGCGACTGAAACTATAATTTCTTTACTGTCGGACTATTAGGAAACTATATATGATGCATTCTCAGAACCAACCAGAATGGATTAAGTTGACTTCCTACAATGCCCCATCCCTCTGTCAAGACCCGTGGTTTCCATTACTCCCCCTTCTCATCCCCCACCATTCACTTGGATGCCAAGATACATGGTCCCTTGTCCAGGCACACCCCTGTGTCCCAACCTTTCCTTCCCACCTCTCCTCTGCTACTCAGACATAGTAATATCCTCAGAGGCCCAGGCCCAAGGTCACTTCCTGGCCCCCACCCCCCCCCCCCCCAAAAGTGGGTCCTACGGCAGTTATAAACAGTAGTTTTGACCAGTTACCTAACTCTAAGGTGAACTTGGATTTATTTGCCATCAAATAAACAAACCATGCTCAAGTCACTTTTGGGAACGAACACGAATTACATTAAACAAATTAACAGTGAGAATTATCCTGTTTATTGGCAAATAAACTTAAATGCAGCTGTAAGATAATATTTATAACGCATTTTTTCTTAAAAAATTTTCAGTCTCAAGATCTCTAAAAAGGTACAAAACATGATCGGAACCATTTCTACTGAACTTTATATTCAGCCCTCAGGCTAACTGAGTAAATTCAATGTGAATTTTATCATTCCCTCATTAGCTCCTTATATGAATCTGAAAAGTAAATAACAGTAGAAATATATTATAAGAAAAAGTTATTAACTAATTCGTTAAATCATGATTATGTATAGCTTGACTTCTGATAAATTTGCAACTTTAACATCTATAAAGAAGGTATAAAACATGATCAGAACCACTTCTTCTGACATCTTGACAGTGGTGTTGTGTAGGAAACGGAATACTCTTAGAGAAAATTGTACATTAAAATCCTCATGCTATTCAGTCCTTGGGCTCACTGAGTAAATGTCAATGTGAGTTCTACCATTCCCTCATTAGCCTCTGATACAAATCTGAAAACTAAGTAATTATTACAGTGCATTAATTTTCATAAAGAAAAGAATGTTTAGAACAAGAAACTCCAAGTGATAACCAGAACTTGACCAATTTAGAGCAACCAAAATTGGATTAATACTTTGCCAGACTAAGTTTACAGTCAAACCGGGAAAATTGTGAACACTTGAAATATTTTAGGAATGTTAATTGTGTTTTGACCTACCACAGCAAAGATCAGGACATGCGAGCAAGCCCCCAAACCGCAAACTAATTAATGTTCCTGCTTGCAGTTTAGTTTTCTCACGCCTGATTGGCTTTTTTCTTGCGACACAACATTCCAAAAATATTTCTGGTTTTCCCAGTTTCACTGTCACACATGGGCGGAGTAACAACGCTTCACACATTAACTATCAAATGAAATTGTATCGGTGAAAATACCCTTTCTGTTGAGCCCTTTAATCAGCTCCAATGCTCCTAATAATCCTTCTTTCCAAACGAATAGACAATTAACAATAATTATTGATAATAATATCAATTTTTGACATTAACTTTGTGTAACACCACTACTGCCTTTATGACCAGTAAACTAACGTATTTTGGTATTAATTAAACTGAACCAATCTGGGGTCTTGTTGTTTGTGTTATTTTCTTAGATGTTCCTTTTTTTTGTCTGGCTTGTATTTATTTTAACTTTCAGTCTCGACAGGCTGAGATATTTCTTGCTATTGCACATAAACAACAAAGGCAGCATCTTCCTAAAAAATGCTTCTGAAACATAGCAAAAGCAGTTGAGGCAACTCAGACAAAGCATGAAGTAAGAATGATGAGACTGAGTCACAAGGTCAAAACATTTGCTGCCTGTCTCCCTGAGCAGCTGAGCCACATCATCCCCATGGCATTGATGGCATTACAGGCTAAATGACAGAGAAAGAGGGGAATAAGATTCAAAAGTTCGAAGATATATTTCCACACTAAAGGATCTCCTCTTAGGGCTTCTTTGTCATTCTTCTGATTCTTTTATGATCCTTGATCTCTGGACTTGAGCTCTACCGGTATATTATAATAATAGAGCTCAAGTCTAGAGGTCGAGGAAGTCACGACATTGATGTCCTTAAAGGAAATTGAAAATACTTTTTGAAGAGCTACAGCGTAGATCATGTGACTCAGGGCCTCAAAGGAGCTAAGTAATTAAATGTTATTATTCATTGAACTTGAGGTCAAATTCTCTTTCTAGCACAACTTTATGATTCTCATCAAGACGTGACTCATCATCTACAAAAATTGCTCCTCCAGTAAAAGCATCACTTTTGGATAAGATGCAATCTCTTCTCACATGGTAATATGTCCGCTGAAATTTCACCTGAAGTTTCCCGTCATGCAAAAAGGAGCGGTGTTCCATTGTCGTTAAAGCAATGTTCTCTGGTGACTCTGGTACTGCTGGTGGACATCGCATAGCACTATCACATCCATAGCAATTATAGGCAGTTGTTTCATTCAGGAATACAATTCTGTATCGATAGTGTTCAGACTTGTCCTTTGGAAGACTCTTTCTACAACTATCTGCTTTTTTCTGCACTAGCACAGTAGGTGGTTCATTCTTTTTCTGATCTCTTGGTAGCCTGTCCTTGGCTTTTCGTCCAAGTGCTTGCCTTTTGACATTCATGTTGACAATGTTTGTAAAGTTAGATTGATTCTTACTTGCACACCAGTCGAGATACTTGGTCAGCATTCCTTTCTGTTGGGACACAGCTAAAGCATGCGCACAGCATTTCTGTGCACGCCACCCTTCACAGTCACAAGACACCTCGCCGGCAACACCTTTAACAGCAGGTTGGTGGGGGCGTTCTGCAGAAAAACTCCCCACTGAAAACCAGTTGGTTGTACCTTTCAGGGGGCCCTCAAAGACTTGCCCACTCTGGATAATCTTGTTGGCTTTACTTATGATCCCTTGTCTAGTAAATGTTGGCACGCCAGACAGCCGTGTATCATCATCGGCAACCTCTATCTTTTGGTGCTGATGGACCGTAGGCTCTGGTTGTGGACCAGTCAGTTCAGCACTACATGTAGCTGTTGATGTTGATGTTGATGTTGATGACGATTTTCTGGTTGTGTTGCCAGTCAAGACTGAGGACAAATCTTCTGACAAAAGCTTGCTTAAGCTCATGTTGCGTAGCTTGCAGAGGAACTTGTCTCTTTCCCTACAGGACAGTTCCAAAAAAACCGGACGTTTGAATTTTTCAAACTCTTTTCTTAATTGAAGATCTTCGTGGAGGCCTGCAACAGCCATCGCAAAATCCTCTTGCTGCTCTGCATCAATCGCGCGGATTGCTTCAATGGTTCCTAGGAAACCAGACGCCTTTCTTTGCTTCTTTGTCTTTATCCTGTTGTTAGTGCTTTCAGCCTCCAAAGTGTAGAACTTAATGGGAACATCGACACTTGAGGAAATGGAAGGAAGACCAGCCAGTCTTTGCACTTTTGCAATCATATGCTTCTTCATCATCTCAGATTTCTGTTTGATGTATTCAAAGACCTTGAACCCATTCTCATGGACTGACCAAACAGGTTTGATTGAATCAAGCAATGCATCAAATTCAGCATCAGATTCACTGTTTAGAATACCAGTCTCGTAGCACCCATCTGACGACACTTTTCCAAAGATTTCCCATAGATACTGCTTTGCTGTTGCTCCTCTAATGCCCACCTTGTTAAGCATGGCCTCCACATTTTGTTGCTGTGGCGCGACCGAAGGGAGCGAGCAGCAACATAATCAGGATTTAAAGGAAATATATAAGGGGCGACGAATTCTCGAATTCATCACTTTACCACAATGCATTGCTTTTAACCACACTTTTTACCACAATGCATTGCATTTAACCAGAGTGCATTGCGCCACGAACAACTCAAATAACAACAAGGGGAAGTTCGGTGGGTGAGAGAGTGAATCGTTCGCTGCTCAGACTTAGAGTTTTCTTTGTGGCAAATTTTATACAGCACGGTTAGAGGTCT
>BOPM01000081.1:504527-517131 GCA_022179025.1 Porites australiensis | reverse complement strand
CCGGGTTCGAATCCTACCGAATTATTTATTCCTACCTCCTTTTTTTCCGCTTTTTGTGTTGTTGTTTTCTATAAATATATAGCTAAATAACTGTTACTTAATAAAGTGCAACAAACAGCAAGAAAAGTATTGTGTTTCCAGAGAAAATATCGTGCACCGTATATTAAATATATGGATAAACAATCTGAATTTCTATTATTTCCTACAATTTACTGTGGGAAAACCAGAGTTGATAACCACTTGATCATTTTCTAAACAACGTTCCCACGAGTTCTTTCTATAGACTGATGGTAATTATTGTAGTACTTTCCAACATGTAAATAGGACATTCAATGTCATTTTTGATTCTTTCAAGTCTCACTGCCTAACTAATGCCAGTGTGCCGCAGCATTACTATCTTTTAGATACCCTAGTCTAAAATGGCGAAAACAATGCAGGGGTTTTTGTGCGCCTTTGGGAAAGCAGCTCTGTAAGGCATTCACGAGGGCCATTTCTCCATCTGTCCCAAAAGAGGCAATCTCCTGTAAACCAGGTCTCAACGATTTCAACTTGTTCAGGAAGTCCCTGTAACTGCGCTCATCTTTTTTGGATCAGCACGGGACCAACAAAAACTGGTGGTTTGCCGGTGGATTTTCGCTCGAGTAGAAGATTTTGGTACGAGACGGGGGTGCACTCATACGGGCCCAAGTTGAAAGTTGGGTCTATCTGCATCACGGTAAACATTACCTCCTCTGTGCAAAATTTCTCCATCTCTGCAAGTTGTACATCAGAGGCGAGGGCAATGGACAAGCTATCCTTCCCCATGCTAACATCTCGGATGAACCTGCTCTTCTCCTCTTTCATGCGACACAAGACAGACAAAACTTCGTCACCGTTCTTTCCATCAAATTGCTGTTGAGAGGAAGTCAATGCTTTCCTGACATACTTTGCTTGTCTTTCCCCTCTTGGCATTTGGGCAGATGATTCAACCTTTGTAACACCACCACCATTTGCTTTAGTCTGTCGCACGGCTTCCCTTGGCCCGAGTGATGCACATTTCTCCTTCAGTGCTGACATGGTTGAGGGTTGTGTGCGAGTGAAGCTTTGTGATCCATCTTTAGAGTTACCATGGGGCTTCAGGTCAAAATTACGTTCCTCCTCTTCAAAACTGTATTGAAGAAGGGCGACATTATTGACAATGTCTCCTCTTCTGTCACAAATGTAAATTATTCGGCGGTGGAAGTGGTTGCCATCTTTGAATGTTTTGGTGTGATAGACTCGATTAAGCACGTATTGGTCATCTCCGCTTAGATCCTCAGACTTCGAAGCAACCATAGTGAATGGACATTGACCTTCCTCATCATCATTCTTTGTTACTGCAATTCTTTTTTTACGGAATCCATCATACCTGTCACAATAACAATAAAAAATAAAAAAAAATCATTAACAGATGCCTCCAACACATTTGTAACTTCACCATATTAAATGACTTCCCAGGTCAATACTGCCTGAAATTGTTATTTCAACAATTACCAGTCATTCTCAATACTCCTTAGATCCCATGTTCTCTCTAAAGCCTCCACATTCAAGTAAAAACTTTTCTTACTAGAAATTTCATTGTTATAAGTTCCCTCTCTACCCAAGAGTAACCAGAAGTATAATGTTATTGGTCATGTGACTTGCTTCCATGGAAGCATCCAGGCTGCTTTAATTTTTATTGCAAACTATGGGCAAGTTTTCATTTGTGAACCTCGTAAATACTGATTATAAGAAATTTTAAGAAAAATACTTTTTGTAAATACTGCTTTTAAGACCAGTGTGGTTCCTCAAGGTTTCTGAGAACTGCAGCCATATTTTATTTATAAAAAGGAAAACCATTATTATATTAACTTCAAAATTAGTTAGACTATTGTCCATCACTTTATCACAGACCAATGTTCAAAATGGTCTACTATACATCCAAAAAAGTGAAAAATTTCTCTAACTACTGTACTTGGGCCAATGGCAATTGCCAGGTCTAAAATACTTAAGGTAACTATCTGTTTCTGGGCTCTGTATGTCTATACAAGTGTGTGTATGTGGAATACTGATTTATCAAGATGAAAGAGGTATCAAAAATTCACACCTGTCATATGGAGGGTTGCCATCTGCCCTAAGGTCCTCCAAACTTATTCGCTGCCAGTCAACCAGAAAACAGCATTCCTTTTTAACTTTCAAAGGCTGCTTAGTAGACAACATCCCAGGGCCAGGATTGAAAAGTATCGAGACAATCTTACTGGTTGACAATGACTTCCCTAGGAAGAGCATTGGTTTTTCTGGGTCCCTGTCCAGGAATTTGAAATCTGCATGCAGCTTTTCTACTTTTTTCATGATTGGGGATTCTTCTATAACAGCGGGAGAGGCTTTGATGGCTTTTCTGCCCTTGAAAGGGCTGTCTGTGATATCAATGACTTCAATGCTTGTCTGAAAGTGGAAGCACAAATTAAGGCGAGTTTAATTACAACAGTAAAATCACAACTAATGCAGCAGTAAACTAAAAGCATACTATAAAACTACAGCGCAGGCTAGAGTTAAGTAAACAACGCAGACACGACGCAGACGCATGGACGCGTCAGTTACGACGCGTACATGCATCAGACAAATGCGTCAGACATGGAAAGATTTTTCTTTTGTTATGCACTATCACGACTTTGCTTTTTTGTGACATTGTTATACACCGTATTCACAAATGGCGGGCACGCGGGAAAAAACTGGTGCCTAGTCATGAAAGCGAGGCGTTGGAGGATAAACAAAAATTGCAAATGAAGACTTTCAGTGAACTTGCAGAGTGTTTAGCACGGATTCCACCTAAAATAACTTTGTATGGACTTCTTTTTAAATACAATTACGTCGGATGTGTTATGCTTTTAATATTTAGTAATGATTTGCTGTTTGCAGTGAAAAGGGACTCGTATATCTTCAAGGAAACAGGATGATTTTGTAGGTTTCCTGAGCATCAGAAGCTCGACAAGTGGACGATGGCTGGAGAAAAGCGGCAAACATGTTGGCCCAAACTTCACATTGAAACCGAGTACGAAATCCATCTCACTTCAATTCGGTGAAACAGAAATATAAACAAATCTTGGTGGCAAGAGAAAAAGAAATAAGTGACAGATATATGGCCTACTTGTTAACGCAAGAGACGTCTGCTGTTGAACAAAACAGTTCAAGTCGAAATGGAAAAAAGGAAGACAGGAAAGAACAGGTGACTTAGGTTTCGATGAAGTTATGTTTGGTTTAATTTTTGTTTGCCAGGACATTATTCTCTGGTCTTAATCGATGAAGGACATCAATTAGAACTATTTTTTAGTGTGAATGCAGGAGCGATCGAGTGGAGTACGCTCAAAATTTCAACTTGTTACTCGGCAGACTCGGTAAGCCGGACACATCATTTCAGCGAGTAATTTCGCATTTCTTATCTTTGGCTGTTAAGAGTTTTAACTTTATGTTCCATAATATTTTAAAGTTGAAGAATACATCAATAAATAAAATGATGGTCTTCTTAAACGGATCCAGACTCAAATTGAATTATTCGAAACAGAAAGTTGCCGTGTTCAGTCATGACACAAGCATTGCCTTAAAAGTTTAACCTAGTAAAATGTAAGCTTTATACCACTTTTTCCAAGAGCTCTCTGAGATAATGCCCTAAAGGAGACCAGGCAAATAGTAAGCCATAAGATTCACACACTACAGCTTCTAAGTTTTGATAAAATTATTTTTAATTATTTCGCAAGGACAAAGAAATCATGAGATTTTTGCTAAGCTCTGCCAACGTACCTCGAACAATTCGCTCCAAAGCGACGGAATTAATATGATCTAAAGGCAGTTGTAAATAAAGACATACATATATACATAGATATGTATAAAATGACACTGACATGAATGAATGAGCCTCGTGAATAAATCTTTCACCCGCTTTCGACTTGACCTGTTTTGTGCAATGGCGGGGGTCTCTTCCGTTGACAAGTAGGCCATATATCCATCGCTTATTTCTCTTTTTCTCGCCACCAATATCTGTTTTTATTTCTGTTTTACAGAATTGTAGTGGTCTGGCTTTCGAATTCGGTTTCAGTGTGAAGTTTGGGACAACATGTGTGCCGCTTTTCTCCAGTCATCCCCCACTTGTCGTGTCGAGCTGCTGATGCTTCGGAAACCTACAAAATCATCCTGTTTCTTTGAAGATATACGCATCCCTTTTGATTGCAAAGAGAAAATCACTACTAAACATTAAGCAGAAGACATCCCACGTAATTGTATTTGAAAAGACGTCCGTACAAAGTTATTTTAGGTGGAATCCGTGCTAAACACTCTATAAGTTCACTGAAAGTCTTCATTTGCAATTTTTGTTTATCCTCCAACGCCTCGCTTTCATGACTAGGCACCAGTTTTTTCCCGCGTGTCCGCCATTTGTGAATACGGTGTATGAAAGACAAAACAAATTCTCAGGTTTGAAAGTCCTCAATAATCCCTTGTTTAATTAAGAGCACGAAGAACATAAATCAAGATAGATTTGGCAACGTGGGTTCAAGAACTTTTTATTCTACATTCATACGTCAGAAGAACACCAGACGTTTTTAGAGACTCAAAAATGAGAGTCAACATTATATTAAACAGCGATGAAATCGGCGTTAAAGAAATTGATGCACGAGAGAATCAATTATAATGTTTACGCTTAATGCTCGCTAATGGCAAGTAAGAATTACTACTACTAACCCAATGGTTAGGTTTTGGCTTCTCGTGTGTACATGACAAATTGAAAATCCGAGCGCTAGCCTGAGCCTGAACCGACAGTGCAACAATAATATTGTTTGAGTGTGACACTTAGCACTTATAAACTGCCTGTGAAAGTAGTTTATGCAACAAATATGAAATTATATGAAGGTGACCCAGTAAAGCAATAATCAAGTACCTGACAGTCTGTGTCATCCATTAGACGAGGCTCCCCAAATACTGAATGCTAAATAAAATAACGTAGATATTTTCAGACCTTTGCAATGCTTTTTTTTTGTAAATTTGTAATTTGTTTAATTATCGTTTTCTTTTGTTACAGGCTTATCATTAGAAACGACATAGTGTAGAAAATATGCATCAATAACAATAACTCCATGAACCTCTATACAAATGTAAAAATTAATACTATCAACTTATTCATATTGATTGGAGACTTGGTGTTTGAGGTACTAAATAAGGAGCTGTGCAATTTATACGAGGCAAATTCTCGGGCAAGATGAGCTTTATAACACCACTTTCAAACCAAATTCATGTGGGTAGAATCAGTCTTTGTGTGAACAAGATTTTTAATTTCCCCTTGACTTTTTTCGGGATTAGCACAGGAAGCCCAAGCTCACTATGAAAACTATGAATTATCCTATTTCTCCATAATTGAGCGAAACGTGACATTAATTTTTCCTTTTAGTATTTTGTTATGTTTATATATTCAATGTACATTTGCTAATTTAGTGAGCAAAGAATATTTCTCCATACAACAACTAATAATTTTCTGGCTGTATGAATAATTAAGTAGCTTAGATGGGTAGTGTTGTTTTTGGGTTGTTGGCATCCTAAGAGGCCATAAACACAGTCAACACACAAAGAAACATAACAAAATACTAAAAGGAGAAATTTAATGTACATTTTGCTCAGTTATGGAGAAATAGAATAATTCTCATACAACGTCTTTTAACCGTTGTCATATGAATAATTAATTAGCTAAGTAGGATAATGTTAAGAGCTCTCATAGTGAGCTTGGGGTACCTGTGGTATTAGGCTTAAGCATGAGGAGGGGTGGCTGACAAAAACATTAACAATAGGTGAGGGAGGGGGGAAGGCAAGGTTGAAATTCATTTTTGCTGGTGATGGGGGTCATGACTTATTTTAAGCCATATTTAATCAATTTGGTAACCCCCTCCCCACCACCAGAGACCAGGTACTTACAGAAAAGCCCCTTCTTCAAATAAAGGGACAAATCTGCTCAAGATAATAGGTAGCATCGAAAAGGCTCTTCATGTGATATAAGCAATGCAACGTTTGAGCCAGAAACTTTAGATTTAGGAACATACATTATACGAATGAACACCCAGTGTTTGTGTTTGTAAAACTGGAAAAAATCCCGTTTATCAAACAATACATGTCTATGACTCTGCCAGAGGAGGAAAAAAATGACAGAGACATGTTTCTCGAAAGTCTTAACCCTTTAAGCTCTAATATCAACATGCGTATTCTCCTCACTGTCCTCTCATATCTCTTATGGTACTGCTTGGGAGAATTTGTTCAAACGACAAAACAGCTCATCTTTGGCGATCATTTCAATCATTCTCATGACCTGTATTTTTGATCAGGCAGTGATATTTTTAGGAGAAATTAGATACTGGTCACTATTGGGGCTTAAAGGGTTAATCAAGACTAGTTAATTTTTTATTTCTTGTTTAAAAGAAAGAAAAATAAGCATTTGTTGACTCACATTCAATTCAAAGTCCGAGTCACTATTGTCACTATAAATATGTAGTACTGATCCATGTGTCAAGCTTAAAAAAAGAAGATAATTTCTTAGATATCCTATTAAATAAAAGCTATTATCAATCCTCGGTTTTTGACACAAGGACAAAGGTCCCTCATTGGCTTTCCAAAATCTGCGATTTGTCCTTATTTGATGGTCTGGACTCAGAACTATAGGGTAAAAAGGGAGAGAGAGTCTATAAGGCGCCTTTTAGAACGCAAGCTCAGGATCAGGATTCGCAAATTGAGGAAAAACTTTGGTTGGGAACAAGAAACTGAAAGCTCCTATTGGGGACAATCATAGCCTGCAAACAAGCTCCCCAGGGGTTATAGGAGGGAAGGACAGTACAAGAGGGATCAAAAATAAAATTTGAATTTGAATTCTGCCTCATATTGAGCTTTCAAAATCTGACCCGTCAGATCTTACTGGAAATACTAATTTTTGATCAAATGTAAATAAGCAAATTGAAAAAAAGATACATATGTAGCTGCTCTTGATTACTGCTACTGAAGTGGCCAATTACAAGTTTATTTCAACATCCCCTTCCCACGCATACCCCAGGCATTTGACCACCTCTTATTGTGCCCGGGAGTAGGAAATTCGAACTTTTCCTTTATCGGGTGGGGCATTTGAACCGGAAGCGTCTTTTTTTTTCTGTTTTTTGGAAAATAGGGTGGTTTGCCAGATAAGGTCTAAATGAATGTGTAGATACATTGTAAAATAAGCAGGATAATCTAGGAATTACTGCAGCAGATGTAAGCATAACAAGTCATGCATAGGCACAAGGTCTCACAAATTATTCGCTCACTCGCTCTTATTAAAGCGGAGATTGGTTTGGTTTTGTTTTTTCAAAGTCATGCATGCGTATATCAGTATACCAACGGAAAAATATACATTACGATATGAGCCTTACTATAAGCCATTTTTACAAGAAAATTCTTCACTTTTCAGTGAACTTTAGTCGGAAACATTTTAACTTCTACTGGGTCCAATGTATCCTGGACAAAATGCAGCGTTGAAAGTTTAAGACTTATTAGTGAATGCAAAAAAGTTATAAACAACTAGAATTCAACACAAACGCTTTTCAGGCGAAACATAACTACTTAAAGTGATTTATCGTTTCGCTTGTGCACCTTTGAAATACAGACAGCTGCATACTGTATATATACTGCTATTAAAAATTATAGAATTTCTAGCAAAGCAGTGATTTACCTGAATCTATCCCACCGGAAATGCTGCCGAACGAAGGGCCGTCCTCATACAACTGAATTATCTTAACTGTTGTTCCTTTTGGGGAGTCTGGTTTTCTTCCTCCTCGTGTCTTGTTTCGTGAGACAGCGCATTTGTTGTCTTCTTTCCTGGCTCAGCTAACCATACCCTTCCACTTTTCTTTCACCTCCACAACACTTCTTTTGCATACGCCGAGGGCATTCACTATAGAGGTGATTTCTTCCCAAACTTGTGACTTATTTTTGTTCGATAACGTTGAAGAAAACTTGCTTTTTATTATACTAAGATTCTCTCCTGCCTCTTGAAAAATTACCGCACACTCTGCTGGCATAAAGTTAGGCTTTCCAGGGCGCTTGGCCAGTGAAGGCTCAATATTTTCAGCCATGTTGTTGTCCGTCTGGCACACGCAATCTAAGCTCACACAAGGCTATATTTATTACCATGGCAACTGTCTGGATAGTGATTTATCCATCGGATAGTTATATGCAAGGCTATCTGCTCTTTGTGCAACAACTTTTTATCCACTGGATAACTATCCAGTGGATAGCAGTTTTATCCATTGGATAGGCCTATCCACTGGATAAAGTTATCCGCTCTTTGAACAACCGGGGCCAGGAGAGGAAAGTCTGTTGACGAGGCAGAATTGAAGGAAACGCTACTCCCTGGAACTGTAGGTGCGATTGGTTGACCATGCCAATCACCAGTTAGCGTAGTGGAGGACCTCTTCCCATAGAGGATCATGAGAGAAGGCGAGATGGTACAGGGGTGCTCTCCACCTGGGGGGCGACTGCCCGGAAGCGCGTATCCTGAAACCGAGAGAGAGCATCAGCGATCTCATTGACAATCCTGGGAACATCGCGAGCCCTAAGGTAGAAATTGTGCTTCATGGATAGAAGCACAAGGAAACGAAGAAGGTCCATGATGCGGGGGGCCTTTGAATGACCCAAATTAATTATAGCGACCACGGACTCGTTATCGCACAAAAATTGAATACGTTTCCTGGAAAAATGGGGGTACCATATATGGCACAGGCAACAACTATGGGAAAAAGTTCCTGCAATTTGATACTTATGCCCATTACTCTGCTGAGTTGCATGTGAGGTAACCAGCGACCCTGAAACCATTTCCTGTTAAAGTACCCACCGTAGCCAATTGTACCTGGTGCGTCAGTATATAGCTCCATTTGCGAGGAGGTGGTAACAGTAGTGTTAAGAAAAAGGGAACGACCGTTCCAGTCAGCTAAGAAAGCTTTCCACATCTTCAAATCTTTCAAGAACTCCTTATTTAGTCAAATGTGGTGAAAACGGCTGGGAACCCCTTTGGTTAGGTTAATCATCCTTTGAAGGAAGGTTCTCCCTGGGACCACACCTTTGCACGCAAACTGAAGGGTGCCAACAAGAGATTGCAGTTCAAATAGGCGGA
This sequence comes from Porites australiensis, assembly GCA_022179025.1. Lineage (NCBI taxonomy): Eukaryota > Metazoa > Cnidaria > Anthozoa > Scleractinia > Poritidae > Porites > Porites australiensis. The sequence continues at coordinate 507,965 of BOPM01000081.1, read as the reverse complement.
CAGAACGTCGCTGGGTAAAGGAATTGAGGATTTCCCGGGCGCGGTGAAATTTATTGTTTGGAAGGCAAGCTTCCATACGATACTGTCCAATACGATACCCATAAATTCTAGTTCTTGGGAAGGGCCAAGGGTTTTTGAGGCCACCACGGGAGCCCGGAGGGACATGAAAACCCGGAGTAAGGTGCTAAAACTTGTCAGACATTTAAGCCGCGTGGCTTCAGTGATGAAAAAATCGTCCAAAATGTGGAGCACGTGCTGTAGGCCGTAATTGTTTTGTAAGATCCATTCCAGGGCGTCCAAAAATTGATTGAATAAAAAGGGGGGTGCTCCTGAGACCGAAAGGTAGATTAAGATGTACATAATACTGAGATTGCCAGTAAATCCCCATCAGGTGCCAGTCACCTGGGTGAATTGGAATAAGGCAAAAGGCGGACTTCAGGTCAGTTTTTGCCATATAGGAACCCAGACCCAGGGACAAAAGGATGCGAATAGCATCATCTACCCTAACATATTGAAGTGCATAAGGTTCCTTAGGTATGTAATTATTAATAAAGTCCCCCTCCAGGTAAGATATATGGTAAATGGTGCGCCAATCTGAGGAATGTTTTTTAGGGACCACGCCCAACGGATGGCACTGCATATGTGATAAGGGGAGGGGAAGGGAAAGGCCGGCGACCCTGCCCAACGAGATCTCCTTGGTAAGGTTAGAGGAGACCACCTCAGGGTGCTGAACTGTGGAGATTAAGTTACGGGAGACTCGATTTTTTTGCGGACCAGTGTACCCAACGTGTGTGCCAAAGCATAATGCGTTACTTAAAATATTACGAAAATTGCAATTAGCATGGTGGGAAAAGTTCCCTTTCTAAAATAGCTACATTAATAGGGGTGGATACGGGAGGCAAAATGTTCCTTGCTAGTAGCGGCACTTTATTGTTTGCCATGGTCGCGGAAGCTGGAACTCTGATGGGGCCTTGAGCTGTCCTTTGAGATACTGGCGGGGCAGGTGAGGATAGAGCGGTTGGCGGAACAGCAATGGCAGCACAGGTGTGGGAAGGGACAGGAACGGACAGTACAGCCACTTGATCGGTTGAACTTAAAACACATGGGTCCTTTAGGCTGGCGATGAGAGTGGTCGGCTGACAGACTCTCTCTTTCTGGTATGGGCTGCAGCAAGTAAGACAGTGAGGTTTAGCCAATCCAGAAAATAGTACTGTCCACAGTTCTAAGTCTGCTTGATCCCAGCTCAAGGACAGGTCATTTGCTTCCCTGCAATGAAACTGTTCATCGTACGAGACTCAAGCCAGGCCCTGAAACTGGGTTTCCGCCCTGCTAATAATCTGCCGGTATTTAAGCAGTTCAATGGAACGCCTTGGATACCAGCATGTAGGTTATATAGGCATTCAGCCATTTGTGAAAAGTATCGATCACTGGTTTTCTTTACCGCACCATGAACAGAGAAGAGGAGAGGGAACCTGGGGACAAGTTGTCCAACTGCAACTGAAACTTGGGGACCTGGGTTTGAGTAAGGGAATCGGGGAGCAACAAAGTGAAATCAATGAACTCACCCCGTAAGATTTTGTCTTCCAAACTCCTTTCTAACGGACGGTGCAAGCTCAGAGGAGTTGCTGTTCCAGCTCACTGAGGCTGTGTGCCACTGTAAGGAGGTGTGACGCCCATCGAAGGGAGATTCGCAGAGATGGAAGTGTGCAATCCAGAGAGGATTGCACCGTGCTCTCAATGGTGGCTAGTTGAGCAGGGGTAAAGGAATTCCCTGTGTTAGGCGTTGTCTCCTCCAAGTCCTCCACCAAAGGATCATCCAGGTCGGACTAGGTCTCCACCCACTCTTCCTCGGAGTCCTCACCCAATAAAACAGCATCAGGGGCTTGAATGGTTGCAGATTCCGGCTGTTCATGGTGTGCAGATGTGGCTCAGCTTGTGGAACGCGTACTGGTGTTGGCTCTAGCTACGGCTTGCGTTTTGGATGGCTGAGATGTAATACCTTTTCGAGGATGTGTCGCGGCTTTGCTACCAGTAATGGGGCGATATAGTGCCTGTAAGCGGAGGTGAAGGATCTCTTCAGAGAGGGAGGTGAGGTTCTCCGAACCGTGAGATTTGCGAGGCTGCGACGACACACGTGGGCGAGCCATCAAAAAATTACAATATTTACGAGTAGACTGTTCAGTAAGCAAGGCAGCTAAGGGAATGATGAATTTTGCCTAAAATAACCTTTTTATAGCTAGACATACGTCTAAAGCTAAACCAATGGACAATGGCGTACAATATTGTTGCAGAAACACACGGTGCATACGAGACATGAATAGAGGTATTTATTGACTCTAGTCATACAGAATGAATGTTACAAACGTACTAGACAGTGTTTCAACATTTGGACCTTGGTACCTGTTTGTACCATTGTACTAAGATGCGACAAAGATATTAACTATTGTAGATTCATGGCTTGTTGCATGGCAGGAGTTGCTCCGCTCATAACGATAACAATCCCCGCGAGCTCTGGCGTGTCACGCTCTATTAACTGTGATTTACCGTTTCACCATAAATCTTTATATATACTTGAAAATTACTCTGTGATGTGCTGTTCTTTATTTATATAAGTATAGATTAAGTTAATAACTAAGAAAATCTAGTGCAAGGAGGAAGTCTCACTTTTAAGCTCATCATGGCTTTTTGAGACTTCCTCACCTTTCGAGATTCTTGTTAGTTTCGAAATGTGCAAATTTCTTGTACTGTGATGTTTTTCCCTTTTATTTGTATGTAAGAAGATATTAAAAATCGCCGGACAAACTAGTGCTATCAGCATAACCATTAATTAAAAAAGGTGATACCTATTGCTATGAAAGTGTGGCCCTCTAAAAACAAAAATGATAAATAAAAATTACGACAATCAAGATAAAAAGCCCATGTACAAAAGCGATTATAACAAAAGAATAGAATTCTTAACAATTTTCAAAATTGAGAAATGTTAAAACGAATGCAAATAAAAAAATAAAGAGGAGAATCTATTTACAATAATATTTAAGAAAATTAAAAATCAGAATAACTTTTTAACTTTAAATTGTCCACCATAAAGTTCGAGGTAGTGTTATTAATCAGTGTAGTCTTCATCAAGGTAAAAGAGATGGTTAGTTCTAAGTTAAGAGCATTGAATTCTTTTTTGTTGCTTCGGTTCTGGGTTTGAAGTGAGAAGCTTGTAATTGGGCATTCTGGTGCTCTCCCATTAATAACTTTTTTTAAAAGACTGAGTTTATTGATCTTGAACATTTGATCAATTGGCAGCCACTTAAGCTTAACCCTACTCGAAGGCTGTATATTAGCAACTAGGCTGGGTTGCATAATTTATTTTCAGGTTATGGGAACTCATAAGGTTTGTTCCTTAACAACAGGTTATTTTTCCTGGACATTACTTAAGAGCTCTCTTAT
>BOPM01000081.1:484890-504517 GCA_022179025.1 Porites australiensis | reverse complement strand
TGGTGCATCCCTTAGCAATGTCTTATGCAGGAGGCCCTGAACCTAAAAATTACCCTTGTTTTATTATTCTTTATTTTCTACCTTGTCAATTGACTTCTGGTGCCCTAAGGAAATTCCATGCATTTCCAACATTAGTAAATTAGCTTGTGACGTGTGTGGCCCAAGTGCCTATGGTGATCTCTTATGCAGTGTTACTTCAGTTGCCATGTAAACATCACTCAAATATTTTGCACTAAACTCAACCGAATATTACTAAGGTAATAAATTATCCAACTCACCTATATCTTGGGAGTAATTTTGATTTCTCTGCTGGAAAAGAAACGGCCACTTCAAGAGCAGCAGGGCTAGCAATTGGTGAAGATTCAAGCATATCTTTGCTGATCTCATATGGTCCTTGAGAGAAAAAATCGTAAGAGGCCAGGGTTGACTGGTGCAAATCATACAATTCATTTTTTATCATACATATCATTTACTTGTTTTTCTTCAATTCTTGAAGACTTTCGCATTTCTTGGCAGCTTCAGTCTCATTTTTCCATGTGAGAACTAGCGAGTTGTGCTCCTTAGCTATTCCTTTCTGCTTTATGATGGTCAATTGATGGGACATACAAATTCCAAGATGATTTTTAAAGGCTGGTTAAATCCTCGCTTTTGGTAGGGCTATGTAAAAGGATCACAGAAATTCTGTAGGCTAGGGCCGACATTCTCTGATGCCTAAATTTGACCACAGACGCAGAGCAAAGTGCCAGGACATTTACAGCCTTGTTAGACTTGACCTCCGATCTGAGGCAACCAGCTGCAGCTCTCAGAGCGGTATCCCAGAAGAGACACATCACTGACACTTCGTGGCAAGCTAACTTGTTAGAAAACGTGGCTAATTCTGCTGGTGACGTATGCTTCAAAAGAGAATTGTCTGATTGACAATATTCCTTCAGTTAACTAGAAATACGTATTAAAGGAGATTTCTTAAGACATAAAACGGTCAAAACGAACGATAAAATCCTACGTCTCGGAGTAGTCATGACTCCATTATCAAGGAAAAATGTTTTTGGTCATGCAAAGTACAGCATTTAAAGCGATTTGGCGCAAAAATTAACGTAACAGGGTGCAAAGATTATGAAAATACTTTTGCACGAATAGAGTCTGATTGCACGTTGAGATTTGGCTGTAAGCTTCTTATGAAAAGCATTTCATACACTAAACAGCCAAATTTGTTCTTGCATTTCTTAAGCACTTCGAAACGTTTCAGCAGGTCCTGAGGGATCGTCCCATGCATGTTCTTGTAATGTTTGGCAATGGTGGAGGACTGTTTATGTCCTTTTGCACAATTGTGTAAATGTCCGCGTGTGTAACCTACATAGCCTGCATCACACAGGTAGCATTGCAAGTTATAAACTACACACTGTTCATTTAGGATCGGTGGCTTTGCTTCTTTCACATTCAGTTCTAGTTCAATTTTTCGGCTGGCAAACACAGGCTGGATGGTGGTGTTTACTTTTAGGCTCAGATCCTAGAGTTGTTTGTCTTGAACAACTCAAGGATCGGAGTCTTGAAATTGCTGACACATCAAGTACTCACTTGTGGTACTGTCTGGACGGAAAACCCAGGGTTACATTCACATTAATTTTTTTGGGTATCTGTCCTTTTCCTTATGACCGGCAACACGTTTAGCAGAAAATCTGCACTGGCTTCTCTGGATGATTGAAAGAAATTGCCACTGTTCAGTGTCATGTTCAGAGTATCGCGGAGATCAGTATTTTGGGCCATGTTATTGTTCCTGTTGAACAGTATAGAACGTTTTGCTCTTTGTCGGGATCATTTTCAGCTTGCAAAACAGCAGAAGGACTTGTTTTCTTTGACTGTTTCGGCGTTGGCGAGCTGTAAGACCGCCTCTTCTTGACATTTCTTGGAGGAGAAATGACATTCAACCTTTTAAAGGAAGGATCTTCGTCACTTTCCAGGCATAAGTGTTATTTTCAGAAACCAATGCTGCTTTTATAAATTCACATACAGTACTGGCATTCCGAATTTTCAGGGCACATTTTTCGCAAACATGGGAAGACTTCTTTGCATCGTTGAAATATGTTCCAAAGCAGGGGTCCAAAGCAAGAACCTAGGGGACATCCCTTCCCTAAGTTGTGCCATACACTCGTAGAAGTGAAGAGTTAAAACTTGCCATGCCAATTTTAGAAATATAATGAATGTTGTGGTTGTAGCGACTCATCTGGCAAATTATAAGCTTCTAATAGAAGGCAAAAAGAAAACAATTAAGTGATGTCAAAACACAAAAAATGCTCTTCCACAGACTGATGAATTTAGGAGCGCCCTAATTGTGAGGACAACACCTCAAACTGCTTCCTGAATCACGAAGAAGTGTGCCATCTGCCGGGGCAATCTGAGAGAGTATTGTGAGACCCTGCGACGTGTGGTGCCTGAATCTCCAAATCATTTGTGGCAGCGACAAGCCAAAGCTGTTGAAGACATTGCTGCATAACAGGATAGAGTGACTTGCCGAAGTTAATGGCCGAAACAGCGGTCTCATTACTGCCAGAAATAGCAAAGCAGTGATCGTGCAGTATGACTGCCCAAACTTGTGTGGCGACGACAACCAGGAAAAGTTCTAAAGCCAAAATATGGAGTTATTGGCGAAGAATATGTGAAGGAAACTCAAAAGTAAAACAAAAATTCAAGCAAGTTGTACCCCTGGGTTCTAAACAGGTGTCGGTGGTAATGCATAAGTCGTCAAAGTCCCACTTGGTTGAATTGATAATGGAAATCCCATTAAAACGAGGAAGGAAGTCTAACAACCATTGAATGTCGTAACTCATGTCTGAAGAGATGGTAAGACGTGTAACATTGAAGGAAAAAGTCCAGAGAATGTTGAACAGTCGAGACGTAAAAATGCGACCGGGTTTGATGCAAGCGGTAGTAAAAGACAATTTGACTAAAAGTTATTGAAGTTGGTGTCTTGTGAAGAAGGCTCGAGAAAGCCCCTTTTTGAAGTTCATGAGACAGTGTTGTATACGGAAATCCGGCACTTGCAAAGTAAACGACTGAGTGTCAAGTTGAAAACCTAGGGGGGCAATCTTTGTGAGGGGACGTAACGAATCCCAATTCATGCAAGAGTTCTCAAAGCCTAAGGAATGCTGTGCCAGCGTATAATTCTGAATCAGCCCCGTAAAAATCGTCTAGAAAGACGTCAGCCAGATAACCCTCCGAGTTAAAATGTGACAAACTGCTCTTGTTGTGCACTGAAATATCATCGCTGAGGAGCAAAGACTAAAACGGCATCACAAATCAAAATAAAGTTTATCTTGGAAGGAGAAACCCAAGGGACCATAATCTTTTGGATCAACAGGTATGTTGTAAGTTAAGCTTGTAAATGAGACAGCTGCAACCTTTCTGCAAAATAAATTGACAACGACGATCTATTCCGGGTAGTTGACGTTGGAGATACTCTCCTGAGGGAATGCCGTTTGTTGTGAACAAGGGAAGATGTTTGCCTGGAGAATATGAGGCTTTAATCACCAAATCTCTTACTAACACAAACATGGCGGCAAACTGCAACCACGAGGATTGCAGGCTCATGCAATAAAGTCAAATCACACTACATATACAATACAACGAATTATAATGTAATGAGATACAACTCTCGCATTGTTCAAGTGTAAGTGTTTCTAGTTTCTATCTTCAGTTCACTATGTCATTTACACCACACCGTTGCTAACTGAGGCGCCAGGGGGAAAACTAAGATCCATTACAACCCTGCACTTGTCTGAATCCCGTTTTAAAACTGTTTGTTGTGGGGAACAAACCAAGGGGTGAGGAAGGGGATTATGATCAAAGGGGCCAGTGAGAGTATTGTAGGCTATTTCGGTATCCAAAAAATGTTGCACATGATCCTTGAAAGCTAAAGCTGAAGAATGATTGACGGGAGTAGATTTCGGAAGAACTGATAATGCGTAGCCGGTGGGCCAACCAAACTGAAGAAAATCAAAGATGATCTGGTCTTCGTAATGAAGTAAATAAGAGCGTGGCGCGGAATGTTTAATGTAGTGCTAATTGGCAAATGAGCTGCAAAAGCGTCTGGGAAAGAGAATTTGGAAGCCAAAATGTGATGAATTACAGCAGCTGTACTAGAAGTAGCTCTCTGTGAGAGGTGTAAAGAAGATGAAATTGAAGTGTTTATATTCTCATTATCCATTGTTGTGTCTGAGGTGGTATCCGTAATAGATGAAAATACCTGGCTGGGAGAGATATCTGGTTATCAAGTAGTAGGAATTGGAAATCGGTGCTTTGGACAATGCAGCATGGGGCGGTCTTTGGTACAAACGCGGCAGACAGGATTAGTTGAGCAGTCAGAACCAGAGGAATCGCGGTCACATGAGCCCTGATAATTCCATGCATGGCAGGCCTTGCCGGTCTCGGATTGTAAACTCTCAGAGAACTCATTAAGAGATTGCCTCTGTCGGTTACGGGAACCCCAGATGACGACTTGGAAGCTTTCAAATCCAAGTGGTGCAAAAATGTTGTCAGTCACTCATGGATTTCAGAAGTATCAATTCAGTGTAATCGTTTTAGTTTAACTTGTTTAACCACGTTAGCGTGGAAACTGCACAGGCTATGTCACGAATAGCTGATATAGCCTTGGTCGCTAGTATTTCAAGGTGAAGGAGCATTGCAGACCTCAAGGCGGTATCATAGGGCTTAATCATAGCTAGAAAGCCAGCGAGAAATTCAGGCATGTCTAATTTGTCATAATCACAGTTATTAGACATACCTGAAATAAAATCGCAACGGATCTGGAGAGGGGTCTTGAGAGGAGTGGGGTGCCGTCTGATTTCAAAGCTGAAGGACCTGTAGCTCAAGCTGACGTTTTTCTTTCTCTGCTTTAATAAGGTCCAGCCTCGGTTCCATAGACGGTTCCTTTGTGCAACCCAAAAAAGGGGCTATCCAGAACTGGATACTGAAAGTACCCACACCTGGAAACTTATGAATCCGGAATTGGACTGATAAGTTAATTGTCCATCTCTGGCAAATGTATCATCCTGTATTGGATTATCCCTATACCTGGTGTACCCAGTATCCTGTTTTGGATTTATGTGATCCCCATATTTGGTACATTCATTATCCTGTATTGGATACCGCATCTGGTATACCTAGCATCCTGTATTGGATTTATGTGATCCCCATATCTGGCATCTTCTCCATGTTTGGTAATTTATTACCCAGTGCAGGTTTAATGGAGTCTCCATGTTTGGAAAATATATTATCTTGTTTTGGTCGAGCGAGTTTCCTATTCATGGTAAATATTGTATCCAGTGTAGGGGTAAGGTAAATTTTGCATCCAGTATAACACATGTAGGCTTTAAAAACTAATGAAATGCTGGGACAAGGTAACATCCAGGGATTAATTACTTCTACTATGCATTTCATTTACAAGTGCTTTTACTATTGCCTAAGTTACTGTTCCACATAAAGAAGTTAATAAAATGCTTTAGTAACTTGAACTGCCTCCTTTTTTACTGATAAGATAATGAAACACTACAGCAAAACAAAAAGAAGGCCTTTAAACATTAAGTTGGATCACTGATACATCATCTTTGGCTACTCTGGAAAAAAGGTTCTCCAACAGCAATATCCACCTTCTTCTTCTTTATTAAACAAGATGCAACTGTAAAATCTTATATCATTGCTAGTTGCCTTTCCAAACCATGCTAACATGACAGCTGTGGCTGACAGCAAGGTTAAATCTGAAAAATAAACAGATTAAAACAGTAAGTTTTGGCCACTTAGTAAACTGGAAGCAAATTTTAGTAACCACAGGATTATGCTCTGGACAGCAGTACCTGGGAGGCTCAGGCTGTCTTCAATTAAGAGATTAAGATTCATGTTTGCTCCAAACGGCAAACATCAGATCCAGGTTGATAATTTCTCAGAATAGAAAGTAAGCAGGTACAAACTGTCCAGAACAATTCGTATGTATAAAACTGGCATGAAACTACTTATTTTTTAGTTGAAGTAATAAACAGTTGACGACAATTAAGGGAAAAACTTGGTCACATGTTACAAATCCCTGTTTGGTGTTTGGGGTAAACGTGAATCTTAATCTCTCTTATGTTTCACCCTATCCCACTCTACTCCTATACCATATAAACATAAGAGTTGGTGAGCGTGAAAAATTTGCATTCATCAACATTTCTTATTGCAAGGACATTTTAGAATAACCACTTTGAAGTATGTGTGCTAAAAACGGTTTTTGGGATTTTGAGAAATGAACACCTGGTTGTCCAGAGAAATCACTTCATCGGCAAATACATTCATTTTGCACAAATTTTGACAGGCAAATTCCTGTTTTTTTGTGGCCCATCAAAGTGAAACTCTCTCTAAGCACTTGCTATTGAGTCACTTCTCAATTCTTTTGCAATCCCCGCAAATTCCCAATCCCAATGCTGGAATAATCATGTTTATAGTAAACTGATATACGATTTAAATTCAATGGAATGTTTATGGATAGCTTCCTAACACAGTGGGGTGTTCATTGGTAATTCGATCCAGTAAAGTGACTGTTGATTTTGTGTTGCCAGCGAACATAATTTAACTGTTTGTTTGGTACTCCCTGCAAGGTTAATCCACAAATGTTTTCTGTGACGTAAATCGGTAAGTATTTTCTTGCAATGTCTGACATTTTTCGTCGCGTGTTAAAGTTCAATGATTTCTAGCTTTTTTGTTGATTTAGTAAGCCGTCTGTTTTACAACTTGAAGTAAAAAAATACCACTCCATTCATACCTTATGAATGAATAAAAAGAAAGCTGCCACTATTCGTGCATCGCTTTTAGATTTCCCGGGACATTAAGTAAACACTAATTAAAAATGTATTATTCTGCTTTTTTGAATGTCCAATCACGATGAAGCTTACAAAATGTTTAGTTTCCAGCCCTTTTTCTGGCCATCAAAGGATAGTGGATGGTTATAAAGTTTGCTGCTACATGATGTTTTTGTTTAAAGCCACTTTAAATACTCACGCGGCTGGCTTCGACTGGCTTTCAAAATGTGCCCTAAATACTTAGTTTTCAACCAGCAAGGGAAGGAAAGGAATTTCTGGATTATACACGGAAATATGTTTGAATAAACTCTGGACATTTACTCTGACGGTACAAATATAACAAGTCCAAGGGAACATTTATGTCGTGATGGCTACTACTACTCGGCCTTTTAGGGTAAGCAGGGCGTATCTAATCGATAGAAATCGATCATTGAAAATGTAATCGATTAATCGATAATACTCGATAGTACTCGATATTTGTTGATTGATTAGTCAATTTAATCAGTTGAAATCGATAATCACATTTTTTTGTCACGTTTATGGAAATCGAAAATCAAAAACGTGATCTGATCTTATCGTAACACTTACCTTCAAGCTTACCTTCGAATCCGCTTTGTTGATAAAGATGATGTTACTTCTTTCTCCAGTGGTAACTACTTTTCTTTCTTTTCACCAGGATCACTGCTGTAAATCTGTTTAAAGCAACATTTCAGCAGATTTCAGCCCAGCAGTCCTATGGTGCGGTCTACTGTGTACTCGATCTTTGCTGTACTTACGAGTATTGAATAACAATAACTAACAAACAAATCAAATGAAAACTTTTACGCGCATTTGTACGTGAGAATCGTGCGAATCATGGTTTATGTCCAGAGTCACTATACTGTAGAAATTGGCAAACTGTCGTCCTTTCTCTGGGAATTTGGAAGGGTATTTTTCCAGTGCTTATGGGGTGGCATGCATGGTGGCTTACGGAGCGTGAAGTGCTTGTTTAGATTTGTAAGCTGCTGACCACAAAAACGACAACCTTTCTGATCATCTTTAATATCTGCCAATAAATACACTATAAGAGAACGAATTGTGGTAAATTCTCAAAAACGTTTAGAGGATCACAATTGTGGAACGGCTTACTAACCGAATCGAAGGATAACAAGTCAAAGTATATTTTCAGAAAAGGACTAAGAAATTGTTTCATAATTATCAATAAAATTATCTTAAGTTTGTAATATGCTGCTAAATTCCTAAATTGAGCCACCATGATAAGTGAATTACTAAAAAAATTCTATTAATTCTGAAAGGGAGTTCCCCATAGGAAAGCTATCACAAGCTAACTGACGTAACAAGATTTGAATGGCAAATAAAATACTGAATGAATCAGCGAAAAACTAATCAGAAGCAGACTTAATTCTTGCTGTATTGTCTGGGCAAGTAAGAATCTTCTTTCCTCTTCCTGCGGTGGTTGTTAAACCAAACTATAATCTATGGAGAGGAAACATCCATTGAAATATCAAAAGAGCTTCAGTTGAGGAAATCCAAGAAATACACTCTTTTTTGATAAGAATACACCATTTGTAAAGGAACGGGAAAGCTGAGCTTTCATCAGAAAATGTATGGATCGGAATTAAGAGCATCTTAAGACTAAGTCCAGTTTTAAACCTTTTTATACAATAAGAGTACACAGATAGTATTGACAAGAGCGGGCCAGCAGTTGTTCATGACGTAAGCACATTTAGTAAACCCCGAGAATATAATCATTTGAAACGCCGCATTCCTGGCATTTCTCTGTAATTCTTAGTTCAGCAAACGTGTTTTGCCTCTCGTACACCTTCATCTTGTCGTTTCATGTAGCAAGTGCTTCGTTTTATTGTTTTCTACGACTTCAAAGTGCCCCTCAGAGAGATGTCCATGATCTTAATGAGGAATGGCAACGTGGTTTTAAACCACTCTGTTCCGTTGATTATTTCAAGGCATCATTGACATGTTCGTTGTGTGGAATAACTCTGCTTTATTATATGGCTGAGTCTGTTTTCGCCATGCGATTGGTCAATTTGTGGTCCATAACTTGCTATACGGACCAAAATTTTTAAAGAAAATGCTCATTTCGGAGGTCTAAATCTCTTTACCTCGGAAAAAATGTTTAAATAAAGTTATAAGACGCTTGTCAACCATGAGGACTTTGATGTTGACTTTGGCCGTCAACATTTTAAACTGTGTTTATTTGTGAACGAAGGCGATGAAGAAACTAACTCGTAATCTAATGGAAGAGGATTCTAGTCAGTGTTTGAAATTTTTAATGCAGATCACAATTGAAGACGAGAATGAGCTGGCAGAAAGAGAGGTTTTCCCAAAACCAATTAACGAGCAAATCCTTCGACAATGACAAAAAACTTACCTTGAAAAGCTTCTTTGCCTTTTGCAGTGTTTTTTCACAAGGGCAAAAGGAGGAAAGATGGAAACGACTTCTAGACAGACACTGTGTCCGGTTTCCAAAATACTCCAGCGATACATTTAAGAGCTAAAACTTACAGTGCTCTTAGTTTTGACTGAATAAACTTTTTTAACATGGCGAATTTGTTTTTACTTTCTCGGGGAAAACCTTTGTTATGTGCTATTGTTTTCGTGCGCCAATAAAAACTCTCTTTTTCGACACCTGTCAAATGACTGTCAAATCGTGCGTCCTGCACTTGTTTCCGGTCCCCCAAACAGGAAGAAGCCGTATCATAAACATCTTATTAGCCTCGTTTTTTCGGTCCGTACTGTAAATTACGGATCCTCGTTTTTTTCCATCGATTTATGGCCCAAGCGCGAAAAAAACTCGGTCCGTAATTTACAGTGCGAACCGAAAACTCAGCTAATAAGAGGTATTTATCAAGATAAAGCGAAAGCAGTGTGGCTGGTTAAGCGACATGCAAATGAAAACTCTCATAAAATTAAAGCTGGATAGTACCTGGATGTGGACAACCACGTTGTTGCAAGTAAGCTAAAAGGTAAGCAACGATAACTTACTTGTTGCTCGTCGATTTTCAATGCATTAGTGGTCCTTTGAACGACACCTTTGTCTGGCGGACAAAAACACCGTGTCCAGTGTAGATAACTCGAGATCGGAATACTTCTTTCGCTTTCTGCAGGGTTTATTGACTTCTTTTCGATCTTCATCATTTGATACTGCTTTCGGTTTTTTTGCTTTTCCACCTTGAAAGAAAATTAATTTGACATATTTGCATTGCGAATGCATTTTACTCACTGGTATTGGTATTTCTGGTGGTTTTGGGGTGTTGATTATTTGGAGATTTTTTAGCTTCAACTCCACGTTGCCACTTTTCATGCTGTTTTATACACTTTTATTGAGTTTTATACAACACGTAACATAGCCGATATTAAAAAGATATGAACGTTTCATTGAGCTTACCTTCCCGAAATTGTTCTCGCAACTCCTCTTGTTCCTCTTCACTTTCTAAGAACTGCTGTAGTCGTTGCCAAATTCCATGGCTATGTGACTTGGGCATTGTTGGTGGTGCCTTGGTCAAATAATCGGAGAACGATCCTTGAGATCGATTCAAAACTTTCTCTGCAAAATATTTTTCCGGCATGTTCAGCTCAACGGCTAACTTTTGCGGCGATCTCCTTTGGTATAAGGTCGTCACTTCCCCTGCTTTCAGCACTTTCCACATTTTGTGCAGGATCACAATTCACAGACGCGCCTAGAGCATTTCAATCAGCGGCATCTCCATCTAGATCATTCGATATAAGAAAAACTAACTGAAAACCTTAGCAAGATTGATGTTGTAGAAAGTGTTTCACTGCACGATTAAGCCCACTACTCAATGAGTTTGGTGCAATGGCCATACCAGAAATCGGGCTGCAGAAATAAACAAAGTCCGTATTTTTACTTACCACTCTTGACGCTTCCTCATTTGTCTGTCACAAACTGCCTCAGATCATTCAGATATTTATCCTTGATGAGGATGGAGACTTTTATAACCTTGGGAACTTCCATTTAATCTTACGCAAATATACAGTGGGAGAAAAACCAAGAGTGTCTTACTGATTGCAGCTCGTTAAGCACAGACAACAGTACAGGCATGTAATTTCTCAATCAAAAGACAGAAGGTGGGAAATAAAAACCGGAAGTGGGATTTACGACGCTCATAACTCCCCCCAGTTGCTTGCACAACTCAAAATGTTCCAGTGTTGTTTCGACAGCGGCAAAATAAAATAAAAAATTAAAATAAATAAACAACAGAAACATTCGAACTTGTATTAGCCCCGGTCATAGGGTAGAGAGTTTATGGTACATGCGGACCTAAAGCGCATTTAGTTACCCATCTTTGACTGCCCCCATTATGCATTTTTTACCAACAGGAAACAAGCTATTGACAACTTTCCTTGGAAAGGCAGCAAAAATAAGAGTTGCCAAAAGGCCATCGCGCACCCTGCCAGTTATTCAGGCAATTGTCTTAGCCACAGCGACCGAAGAAATGAACATAGAATTTGGAAAACGAATCAGTGAAATGGTGGTTTCAGAAACATTGTCATCGTCATCGTCAGCACATTCAGCACATGCATCAACAGCCATCCTAATTGAGGAGATTTTCTGTGATGCGAAAATGCAGCACGTGGAACATGCAACAGAGGCAAGAGAAAACATTCAAAAAATGTTATTGTCGTCAGCATTGTCAAAAATCCAACAGATGCCCTTGTTTACCACAACAATATCTAAACGATACGAGATGTATACATCTGCTAGGGAAAGAATGGCTATGATGCAACACATCTGGGGGTTATCCTTTCAAGATAAAAGCGATTGTGAGGAAGTTAGTGTACTAACTACCACGTTGATGCAAGGCATGGTAGGGGCATATTATTTAACAGAAAAGTACAGTAATGAAATTGCAAGACTTCGGCTGAAATTAGAATGCAAAGACGAGGCGACTTGGAATGAGAGCTAGCCGGAAAAATACCAGAGAGATTTGCCAGAGGTCGCAATTAAACTCGCCGCAGTAATTGAAAATCAGAGCGAGAAGAGTAGAACATAACTATTCATTTTTTCTGACCTACTTACAAACAACATGAATGACCGCTGAAGCGATGACACAAAATCGTTGTTTGTGGTTGTCCTGGATTATGGTGGGCTGGCATTATGAAAGTGCCCATCACCTAAAATTTTTTCTTTTCTTATCTGAAACTATACCTCATTAAAATAACTTCTGCAAAAAAAAATTTCCGATTTTTTTTACAATTTTTTGAAGTCTAAATTTTTGGTAGGTACTTTAACTAGGGTTATTAAAGTGTATCAAGAATGCATTTAAAATAATGTATTAGCATGTTTTGCACACCACTTTTATGTATAACCATCTAATGCCATGTATAGCCATTTATTGCCATGTATTGCCATGTATTACTATGTATTACCATTTATAGCCATGCAATGCTATGTATCGCCATGTATTACCATGTATTGCCATGTATAGCCATGTATTACCATGTGTTGCCATGTATAGCCATGTATTACCATGTACTGCCATGTATAGCCACGTATAGCCATGCATTGCCATGTATTAATATGTATTACCACGTATTGCCATGTATGGCCATGTATTACTATGTATTACCATGTATAGCCATGTAATGCCATGTAATGCCATGTATCGCCATGTATTACCATTAATTGCCATGTACTACCATGTATTGCCTAGTATTACTATGTATTACCATGTATCGACATGTATAGCCATGTATTGCCATGTATTACCATGTATGGCCATGTATTACCATGCATAACCATGTATTACTATGTATTACCATGTACTTCCATGTATTACTATGTACTGCCATGTATTACCATGTATTGCTATGTATTAATATGTATTACTATTTATCACCATGTATCACCATGCATTGCCATGCATTGCCATGTATAACCATGTATTACCATGTATTGCCATGTACTACCATGTATTGCCTAGTATTACTATGTATTACCATGTATCGACATGTATAGCCATGTATTGCCATGTATTACCATGTATGGCCATGTATTACCATGCATAACCATGTATTACTATGTATTACCATGTACTTCCATGTATTACTATGTACTGCCATGTATTACCATGTATTGCCATGTTTTAATATGTATTACTATATAACACCTCAGGGATAAGAGGTTTGGCGCAAGCCCGGATGAAGTAAGCACTGGAGAAAATGAATTTTTGGTAGAAATTAAGACTCGATCTCTACCAAATAAAAGCCAGCTAGCAAAGTTGAAGCAGGAAGAGGTTGAAGCAAAGCTAAAAGCTGCTCAAACTCCACTTACACAAGTAAGTATAGAAAAAATAATTAGCCTGTGTACATTTCTTTAAACACCGATTACCACAGAAGGACCAAAAAGCTGAACTAAACAAGCAATTTGTTTGCCCCACAGAAGGGCAAGGAAAATGAGAATTTAGATTTTCTTTTAATATATTACTATTCGAAGAGATTCTAGGATCTAGATGATATCCAGTAACTTCATCCATTTCCATTCTACAATATCATGAACATTTTAATATGCCTTTTTTGCAGATTACGGGAAATCATTTAGTCCAGTGCCACTTGCAGATGGAATGCACAGATACATCATCAGCTTACTTGATGTCCAATGTCCCAGAAAACAAATTGGCAGCTTACTTTCCTGTTGCTAAAAATCATCTTTTGAGTGAAATTATGCTTGAGCTTTTAGTACATACGAATGAAAAGAAGCCTTTAGCACACCCATGGGCACATTTTGAACATGCAACCCTGGTGCAACTTGGAAAAAAGCTTGAAGGCCCGGTGCCTACTTTTGAAAGTACAGAGCACTTCAGGTCCTGGGTAAACTCACAAGCAAAATTAATTAGACCTGTAAGTTTTTTAAAACATAAGGGTGTTTCATCTACTGTACATCCCAAGGAGTAAACGTAGTGTACGTAGACTAGAGCATGGAGCATTGGGGGAGGTTGAAAAATGTTTTCCATATGTAGGGCAAAGATATTTTGTGGAATTAACCCAATAAAAAATTACACATGCATTGTACCTTAGCTCTCTAAAGTAAATATAGAAGAAAATTGACAGGTTATAAGTTACTTGACCGATTATAGCCCTTTGTATCAAGTTCACTGTCAATGAAATGTTAGCTTTTGGAACTGTTATATCAAGACTGAAAGTGGTGCTGTTGCATCATGAGACAATTCTCTTGACTTTGATTGGATAGTTGCCTCTTTAGCACAGATGGGGCCAAATAAGATGTTTACAATATTAGCAAGCACTTTGTATACACATCCTAGAATAGCAATCCTGTTCTTGGGCCAGCAAGCATTCAAAATTGACCAATCCCGCATGCGTCCAATGTAGTTTTCATTGTAGATCCGTAGGGTGGCCACATCAAATTTTTTTGCTATGTCTGTCTCCTCGTACTGCGCCTCAAATTTCATTGGCATGACACAAGTCTTCAATTCCAAACCCCTTATCTGTCAGCACTGTAGCCCCCTCATCTTGTGTCATATCAATTACCCCACAGTCAGCTGTTAAATCGTTATCAGAAATTGACCCAGCATAAGTGTCAGTGCACATGACAAGACTGCCATATGGTGTTATCCAAATTCCAGTTTTGCCAGTGTCATGGTTTTTGTATGAACTGAATGTTGCATTGCTGATGTCAAAGTTTTCCGGTGAAGCAATCCAGTTCTCTGTGGAGTCTCCCAGCAACACTGTGTCCTGGAAGCCAGATGCATAAAATTCCAGAGGTAAAAGAGAAAGAACCTCTCCGGGGCAGGGACTCAGGTCTAATTGATCAAACACAGTTGAGAGAAAAACAGCCCATGCTGTAAAGATTCTAGATTGAGTTGATGCACTGGTGCCTGTCATGTACCCAGTAATACCTAGGTGAAGTGTAAGTCTACATATTGTCATAAAGCACATCAACTCAGTTCTTTTTGTCAACTTTCTCTGTTGATGAGTTTTACAATTAGGATAAATTATGGCAGAAATGTAGGGATCAAGACAATCAAAGTTTTCAACACATAGTCCAGTCAAGCATTTGTAGGAAAACGTAGTTTTTTCAGTCGTGTGAGCAAATTTTTGCAGCTGAGACTGATATGTTTCATTTTGCATTTTCAAGGTTTTGACCAGATCACTTAATTGATTTACTTCATTAGTCTTTGGTCTTAGCTGTTCTTTGAGATCATCTATTTCCTTTTTCAAAATGTCACTGTTGGAAGGCTCATCACGGCTGCTATATAAGAGAACCCTCCTTTTCTTTGCGTCGATACCCTTTGACTGTTGTTGTGAACAACGCTCGGCAGACTCAATCAATCAGTCAATTTTATTTAAGCTCGATAGCGTGAGGAGTGGTTGCCTTCCGTTTTTATCGTTTGTTTATCCTTTACAAACCAAGTTGATTATAAAGTAAGCTCAGTGGCGTAAAATATGCACTTTTGTTAACGCCGAACAATCCCACTGAAGCAGGGGAATTTCTCTTGCAATAACAACTGAAGACAAATTACACTAGAAGACATAAATTTGTTACTCACAAAAACAACTTCTGCCGGGTCTTTTCGAGAAGCCGTAATGACCAGCCAAAGTTCGTAAATGAATGCAAGTTTAAAGAAGGATGACAATCGTCTTCGCTAAAAAACATGTTTTCTGGATTTCGCCGAGCAAAACGTAAACATCTTTTCAGCAAATCCAAACAATACTCCACTACTTCTTACGAACATGCGAGTACTTTAACTTTAGGTGAACTTTAATACTCTTTTACCCTTGTTTCTGCTTAGTTTCCTTTGATCGTTAACGAATACTAAATAAGCAAATTTTCTCTCTCAGTTTTACAGAAAGAATTTTCATTCAAACTGTGACGTGTTTGTAATCAGCCAATAGAAGCGTTTGTTATTGTGTCGTGAGTTACGAGAATTTTGCAGTTGATCAAACAGCAAGTATTTTTGTCAGCTTTGCTATAAAATAATTTGCTCATGCTTTTAGCTTTGCGTATATCGAGTTATGGATGCACTTGGGAAGTCTGGGGAGCACTCAAGAAGCTAGAGTTGCTCTCGGCTGCGCCTCGAACTACTCTTACGCATCTTTCGTGCTCTCCAAACTTCCCGCATGCATTCATAACTCGATATACGCACGCTAAGCATGAACAAATTCCTAAATTTTCTAGTCTAATTTTTGTCTCGAGCAAGGGAAACAAATTCATTAACGATGTCACATTAATGTTAGGAGCTTTTTCGTAAAGAAAATACTTTCCTATAATGACTAAATGATTGAGGGCTGAACAAAATTTAGAATCGCTAATATTAATAATACCAAATATAATTTCTTTTGTTGAAAGCGATAGTTTAGAGTTCACTATGCACGAGGCCCAATCCAGAAACTCCTTCCAGACCAAAGTGACCTGTGCGCATTCAGTGAAAAGATGAATGATGGTGTGATCTGCTGGACAAAGAGGGCACCGTGGGGAGTCTTCTTTCTTCAAGCAATAAGCTCTTAGTGCATAGAATATTGTGAATAATTTTGTAGTGGAACATGGATAGCTTTACTTCTATTCTTACTACAAAAGGCAATATATATACTTTTCTCATATCGTCCTTCTGGTAGCCGTCGAAGAAAAAGTTTCTTGGAGAAAAATTATGTCCGATCGTTGAAGGTGCAACCAG
Source organism: Porites australiensis (assembly GCA_022179025.1). Taxonomy (NCBI): domain Eukaryota; kingdom Metazoa; phylum Cnidaria; class Anthozoa; order Scleractinia; family Poritidae; genus Porites; species Porites australiensis. The sequence continues at coordinate 488,022 of BOPM01000081.1, read as the reverse complement.
CGAAAAACCTGTCTTCTCTTTCTAGAACTGTTTAGCCCTCTCACATTCAGTGAAAATAGTTTATGTGACACATTTATTATTCAATTATAAAGTAATATGAAATAGTTTCCTTTGCTCGCGTAGCACACAGACAAAAGTATAAACTTGGATTGCTTTTTCCGTCAGCGACGGGAAGCAAAATTAGCTGCGCAAAATCTAAGACGAACAGAAAAGGAAACAAAAACACGAAACGTACAAACAAAAACTCCAAGACTTACCTCTCAATCAAGAGCGGCCCTTGCGACATAGCTAATTTTGTGTGTAGAAACACTACTGGCCCCCAAAATATGGCCGTGAATAATAACATAAATGTTCTGAGCTAGGTAAGGTTATCACATCCATTAAATGTCCCTAGAGAGGGAAAGCAATTGTCTGTGGACGGTGGTAAAGGGATCCATCTATAATTAGCCTTTCTACTATGAAAAATGAAGTACGCTTTCCTTGTTTGGCGGCTGTTAATACTGGGTACAGCTTTTTCCTCATTTCTTCTATCTCCTTTGGAAAGTCGTCGGAAATTTCAAGACTGTGGCCTTTTGTAAGGTGTTTGATAAATGATTTGATTTGTCGTGGAAGCTGGAAAGCTTGATAATAATAGGCTGTGGCTTAGAACTTTCAGTGCCAGAAGGTACGCGACGTGATGATACCCTGTGCACTCTATCGAACTGAATACTTTCCTCGTCTTTTGGAGGGATCTTAAAGTCGTTGCGTGAAAATATCCTTAATAGTTCTTTTGTGTCTTCGTTCGTTTCATGCTCGCACTCTTTTATTCCATAGAATTTCAAATTATCTCCTCGGCTGTGACACTCTTATTTAATGTGACGGTGTTGCAACTCGGGGAGTTCACGTTCGAGGCGTTGAAGTGAAGCTTCAGTAGTCTTCTGTTCTTCAGCGATGTTGTCTTGTAGACCTTGCATTTCTTTTTTCTCAGGTTGAGAACTGTCAAAGCTTTCTTGCGTGCTTTCCTTTCTTTTCGACGGATTTACCTCGGCTCTTGTGGGGTTCAAATTCACCTGTTCACTTAAAAGTCTTTCAAGCTTCTCATCAATTTCAGCGAGATGAGCATTTGTTGACTTGCATTTTGGGCAGTCATGGGTGTCGTCCTCGAAGACATCCTCGTCTGTTTGTGAGCTTCCTTCACGTGTACGCTTCATTTTTCTTTCTTTGTGAGTTTCTTCGTGGAACATTTTGTTCTTAGGCATTACTGAACTATTATACAATGAGGTCTGGCCATACTAGGGACCACTGCGGAGCAATTTTAACGGAGAGTTTGAAACACGTCCGTCATGGTAGGCCTCGACACCAGTCTCCGTGTTTATCAAAATCAATCTTAAGAGTCAATGTTAACGCCCAGTAAATCAATATCGTCACATCTGGTTATCTCTATCCATTAACAGCAGGTGAAAACTCATGATCATTTCCCAGTACCATTAACTGAAATTTGTTAAAATTGGTCATTAAACCGTGTGCTCATGTGAACCAGTTTACTGCTATAGACAGTTCAAGATTGAGTTGGGTGCGCAGAGCCAAATGATCAGTATTAGATTAGTACATTTACTGATCATCAGCATATGCGTTGGCCACGCAGCTCAGCGAAGTGTTGTACCGAACATTTTCACATTTCGTCCTTCAGTTATTCGAATTATCCCGTTGATTATACGTCTACTTATCCAGCGTAAGGCGCGCATTTCGTGAGAGTTAAAGAAGAAGAAGAATAGCCTTGTAAAAACAACGTCAAAAAATATTGATGAAGAAAGTATAGAAAAAGTTTTGCAAAGTTATATACCGCTGTGTAAAGATACCATTCAGGGGTTCTATGTTGTATGTGATTGGTTTGCCGCACGACCACCATGACAGTTTCTTTAGTTAGGAGCGAAAACCGTGGAAATTTTGCGAGGCTAAGGTTTGTTTCTGAGAGAATGGTCCCTGTTCAAATAAATTAATAAAATATGTATATTTGTCAGATTTTCAGGAAGCTTGGCTATTATGTTTATTCATATTAGTGCGCCTAAGTGTCCGAGGCTTTTATGAAATTCTAAATACTTTTTCTCTTGGCACCTTAGAGTCTGAAGATATAAATCACTAACACGAGGGAGAGTGTTTCATAAGGATAATATCCAATCGCCGACAAGGGGATTCAATACGCGCGTAATAAGCTAGGGCGTTGAAACGCACATACGCGCTCTCTGGTTCAGCTGTGATGCGGAGTAGGACTGGAACTAGTTCGCTTTCCGCTTTCGATGTGCTGTCAGGACAAGAAAAATAGCGCCGTCTGGCTGAAGGTAGGTTCGGATTTATTGCTTTATATCTTTAAATCGTGGCAATCTATAATCAAATTTTATATTTGGCGTATTTCTATGGGATACACAGAAAATATTTAGGTGATATTTTACACTTGGTCGTATAAGTTTATGTGTTTTTTTCCCTTTTATATTTATGTAGTGTTAAAATGGGCTATCGAGCAATTCGGCCCGAAGGTCGCGTTTTGGCTTGCCGATCGAAATCAAATGATAATAAACGGCTACCAAAAAAAAGTGTTATGGTTTTATAAATTTTGTTTCTGCATGCAAATTTGAAGAATGAACTTTTATGAACCTTTGTGGTTTCTTGTCCTCTGAAATAGCGGCTTGAAGCTCAAAATGGCAATAGCAAGGTCTCATGCAAACGTTCCCGTTTATCTTGTCAATAAACGGCTTCTCTTTCTTGATTCAGTAGTTTGTAAACTGTTTCTGAAACCTATCGTGAACTCAATGTCTGTAGTGATCGATCGTGACTTATTTAAAGGAGTTTGAGTACCTGAAATGTTACTGAACTTCGAAAACTGTTTGGCATACACCGTATTCACAAATGGCGGACACGCGGGAAAAAACTGGTGCCTAGTCATGAAAGCGAGGCATTGGAGGGTAAACAAAAATTGCAAATGAAGACTTTCAGGGAACTTGCAGAGTGTTTAGCACGGATTCCACCTAAAATAACTTTGCACGGACGTCTTTTTAAATGCAGTTACGTGGGATGTCTTCTGCTTTTAATGTTTAGTATTGATTTGCTGTTTGCAATCAAAAGGGACGCGTATATCTTCACTGACACAGGATGATA
>BOPM01000081.1:480580-484880 GCA_022179025.1 Porites australiensis | reverse complement strand
CGCCATTTGTGAATACGGTGTATACTGATAGAACTTTACATCCTCGTAAATAAAGATCTAAGGGGTGTTATTTGAAATGACTGACTTGGCTGTGTTAAGACAGCTGATTTGCTCAACAACTTACACTGAACAACTTATTTGCTATGTACCTAAGAGAGCTAAACAGAAAATTACTTCACTGATTGAATCTTATCCGTCATTCCACTCTTACCGAGTGGAATAAAATTAAATCCTCCTTGACCACGAGTTTCTGCCATGAATGAAGGTAATTCCCGAAAAAGGCAATTCCTTTGCCAACACGTCTACCTATATCACCTAAAAAGAGTAGAGGGAGTGAAACTTTAGGAGGAAAGTTTGAGTTAGTGAGTACAACCGTTGGAGAATCAACTCAAAGTGAAGCAAGTGCTAGTTGCGTGTCTGAAATCAGAGGCCATGAGCAAGCTCAACCTCCTGACAAAACATGTGCATGGATACCATCTGCATGTCAGACGCCAGCTTTCTTTTCACAGCTAAGAACAGAGTTTCCTTTGGTTGAAGAAGAATTGCTTTTATATTCGCTGACTGTCACAGCCTTTCCCGATAAAGGTTTCAACTTGAAACTTAAATCGAAGGAAAAGTACTACCCAATTGTGAATGCCATTGACAGTGTTTACCATGTCCAGTTTGATATTAATGACCTACGGAACTACTTTTATCGTGTAACAAACAATTTAGTGGAAGGTCTTGGGAAAGTGAATGGTACAGTGCGCTGGATGTACTATAAAGAAAGTGTTGTTGAAGTTTTAAATGGCTTCAAACCCGTTTTGGAAGAATTGCTCATTGATTCAAATTCTGTGGAAAGAGATAGAGTTGAGAATTTGCGAAGTGTCCTAAGCAAGGAGTGTTCAAAACTGGTAGAATCCAGTAATGGTGCAAGTGCTGATGTAACAGTTGTGAGTCAAGATACAAGGAGTGGGTCAGAAATGTTAGATCTGGAGAATATTGAACAGGTTTCTATCCTACAGAAATTCCTTCGGTGGAAAGTAAATTACAATGCAATCAAAAAGTCAGGCCACCTTTTTTTTTCTCTGGTAATGACGGTTATGCGGAAGTAGAGATAATAAATAATTCTGACCAGTCGTGGTATATTGTTTTGGATGGCAAAAAAAAGAGACAAAGCAAAGATACTTGGAGAATGGGCAGACATACCTGGTGTTATAACTTTAGTCTCAGAAATACAGTTACTGATGTCCACAGTTGAGAATTGTCGAATTTGCAGGGGGTGTCCGTATTAAAATTTTAAAGACGTTGTTCCGGTTAAATTAACCAGTCTTTCATACAAAGAGTAATGATGGAGCAGCTTACATTGTGTGTAGGCACTCTCATTTTCATGAAAAAATTATCAGTTCCATGACTTGCGTGGTGTTTCTCCCTGGAAGTGATGACCTAGTCCACAAAAGAACAGTCTGTGAATTTTGCTTCAAAACAGAACACTATTTGCACACCTAAAAATCCAGATATTATCAGAAGTCACAGGATGAAAAAAATGATAGTCCACTGCGAAACTAAAGCCAGGCCAAACGTTTGCAGTTATGTCTAAAGAAGAACTTCTCAAAATAACCAGACAACAATCCAGTGAGCTAAAGGCTCTTCATAAAAGGGTGAAGAGATTAGAGGAGTGCAGGAAGAAAATGAGCGACGTTGGCGAAAAAACAGATGCAGATTTCCGATTTATCTTTGAGAGATTAGAGAAAGGAATGAGGGAAAAAAAGAAAAACTGGAAAATCCTGTTTGTCTTTGGTCGGGCTGTACCCGTAAATATTTTCCGGATGTTAAATGTTTGTATAGCCATGTAAAGGAAAATGTTCCTGACCCGGAAGCAAATACAGCACCAGCGGATCGTGTATATGTTTGTATGTGGAAGAACTGTAGCAAAAAGTTCAGCAAAAAAGGTCTCCTTCATAACCATGTACATGATTACACTGGGGGGATGCAAGACCAATTCTTTGAAGTTTTGCTTAAAGATCAAGCCAAAGCCCTCACCACGCCTTCACGACAAATGAGATGGCACCTTCTCGTAATTAAATGGTGTTTAGGAGTGCATTCAAAATCACATGCTTTATATGACATCAGGGATTCTGGATTTCTCAAACTGCCAAGTGGTAGAACTCTCTCAGATTATAAAAATTTCTGTTCCTCTTCGTCTGGCGGGAAAACAGACCGTATAATGCATATGAAGGAAAATTAGAAAAGTTGACACCAAACAATTTTGCAAAGCTTGGTGCCCTGGTCTTTGATGAAGTTACGGTACAAGAAGGACTTGTTTTTGATCCAGCAACATGGGAGTTGATTGGGTTTACTGATCTTGGTGAAGATGAACACAATACCTCTGTTACCTCTGCTTGTAAGCCAGAGGAAAACATTGCAACCCATGTACTACGGTTTTTCTTTAAAAGGTTGTTTTCAAATTTCGAATTTCCTTCTGCTTATTTCCTGACAAGAGGAATAACTGCTCCAAAACTAAATAGAATTTTTTGGCAAGGAGTCAGTTTGTTGCATGGCTTTGGCTTGACAATATTACTTTCCATCTGTGATGGAGCATCTGAAAACCGTACATTTATTTCAATGAATGGAACTAATCAGTTTAAAGGCCGAGGTTTCAATCGTTTTTCTCGAAGACCAATATATTTCTTCTCAGATCCACCTCACCTGGTTAAGAAATTAAGGAATAATTTGTACTACAGTGGATTCAAAGACAACAGTCCCCGATTCACTCGAACATTGACACTAAACAAACAGTATGTTTTATGGGATCATATATACTCAGTTTATCAGCGTGAAAAAAGACGAAGATTATATGCAACCTCACTGAGAAAAGCCTTGAGTTGGATAACTTAAGCAAAATGAGGGTAAAGCTGGCAGTTAATACTCTTTCACTAATAGTAGCAGATGAGATGAAAGCCCATGAAAATAATGTAACAGAGTCCACTCAACGATATATCACCATGTGTCACAACCTCTGGCAAGTATTTGATGACAGAAGACCAATATCCGCTGTTAGGGACCCCCGCATTGATACCCTGGATACAGTATTGTCATTTTTTTCTGACTGGAAAGCTTCACTTGTTTCGAAATTTAAGAATTAGTCTCAGACCTCAAGTCATTTTATCACTTGGCAGACTATGTTTGATATACAAGTACAGTGTTTTGAGTATCTGTATTTTCCATCCAAGAATCACAATGCTCGTCATACGTTCCTTTGATGGTTCAAATGTGGTGTTTATTAGAGATAGTCATACATTGACAAAATAACATTATCTTCAATGATGCCTTTGTTCCAATACGTCTGAAGCTATTTTGTGCTGGCACAATCTTTATATGGTGTTACAGTTTCTTTAGTCACTTTTGTTTTTTACATAATTTGTTAACCAACAGAATAGAAATGCATATTCAAATACCTTAGGAGAACCTTGATTGCCATTCAAAGGAGCAATGTTATTGTAATTATGGTACACCTTCTTACTGCTCACAACAACTGGAAATAATAAGTGCTTTCTGTTAAATAAGCATGTGTTGTCCACTGATCCCCATTCTCAACTATTAAATAATAATAGCTGCATATTTCTTTCCAACAGTGTGCACTATAATTGGGTACTTTGAGGTCACATGGCACCTAACAATGAAACTGTGTCCCTCCAAAGTCTCTGAACGGACAACGTTGCAAAACTCTAGGACATCAGAGGGTAACAGTGAATATTGACCGACAACCGCTGTTACAGCGAGGTTTAATGAATTCCCAGCTTCAAAATTTCCATCTATACAACAAATCCCTTGGGAACCAGTTAATTTTGTTTCCCTCTAGCTGTTTCCCGAGGGACCAGTCATTAAGTGTTTATTATTATATATTTACATTGTCAATATTTCTCTTTTGAATGAAAACCTTCCATTTTTTAGATTTATTTAGTAATAATGACTACATTTAAAGCTGTTAACAAGAATATGTAATGAATTTTCTCAAAGTGATTGTTTTATCCTTTTTTCACTAATGAAATAATGGTCAGGAATACAAATGCGTTAAGTGACTGTTGTTCTCACCTCTTTTCAGGTACCAGTGAATGCTTTAAAAGGAATTTTGCAGTATATCGAAAGTAATGAATTTAAAGAAGAGTTTGGTGATGATCTTTATTTGATTTTGCATCGTTTAAATCGGGAATGTGTTGAGTCCTATTTCTCTATTCAAGGCAAATGTGTGGTGGTACCAGAAACATGACTGCATGTACATAAGGCTACAATGTTTCTGGTACCATCTGTTATATTTCCT
>BOPM01000081.1:453080-458080 GCA_022179025.1 Porites australiensis | reverse complement strand
TTGTGACCACAAATCCGGGACAAATAAGCAAATCTGTTGTACGAAATATGAACAAAAATTGGTACTCACGAACTGGCTCCTTTGACGTGGATTTTGAAATTTCTGTAGTTAAAGATGAGAAATTCGTTGTCCATTCCAGGAACAGCGTAACTAAACACCGTGCCATCGTTTTTGCGATCACTTGATTTCATCCACGAACATACCGTCAACTCCGTCAAACTGGGCATGCCCCAGATGTTGACATAGCTGTTAGCCTCAGAGGGTGGAAACTCGAGAGCGTAATCTACAATAGAGAAAAGTTTTAAAAGTTATTTATCAGCATGATGAAAATGATAAACAACGTTGATATAGTGGGAGGAAAATTCCGATAAGCTGTTTGGCACTTTAGAAAGTAAGTAAGGGAATGTTCAACAAAAAAGATTGAACCAAAATGCTGTCTTGTGGTTTGAGTTCCTCAGAAAAAAAGCGCCATGGCAGCCCAGTTAAATTTGCCTTTCGGTGAGTCGAGTTATTTTTGTATCAGAAATCTCACTCGTCCGCGGATTTCTGGTACATCAAAAACTCGTGCGTAAATGCCGTAAAAACGCATTTTCCATGAAGTATTCAATATATATCCTACAAACTGTTTCTAAATTACAAACAAATGCTGTGAAGTAATACTTGGGGTATATCTATCCCACGAGACATCATGTATTGTTTTCTGTTGGCAGAGGTTTTTTTCTTTCTTTCGAAAAAAAGATTTGTATGAAAAAATCGTTGTTTCGGTAAATTTAAATTAAAATCCCTTAAAATTGCCTTTAGCTGAGTGTCTCTTCTTCCTCTGCACTGTAACCCCTAACAGATTTATGGCTATTTTGTGGGTGTTATGGTAACTCGTTTGCTCATATTACGAACATGGGCTGCTGTAGAGCTGCTAATTATATTTCAGATAGCTTTCGGTCATGTGAAAATCCAATACCGTCTTATACTTAAGCTCTTTTACAATGAATGTACACATCTCAAGTGTAGACATTTCATCACCAAAAAGAAAAACGGAAGCTCACGGAGTGCTTGTCAAAACATTAAAGTTTGTTTCGCTCAAGCTTTTGAAGGGTACTTTTTCATTTCATTTGGTTTTCAAACTACGAATTTTTTTTCTTTCATCGGAGAATTTTGTTCAAATGCTGACTCCGTTGCCTTAGACATAGACTGGTCGGTCTAGATTGCTGTCTATAAAGCTTTTAAGATTGAATCGTGGATGAAAGTAGCTCAGCATTTGTTCTGATCCTTTTCAGTTATTCATCATATTTACAATTACTGTAAAAAAGATTATAATGACAGATGTAAAGCAGAACTTGCTTGTAGTGCTGTTTTCGAAGTGTATTTCGTCACGAAAAGAAAAGCCAAAAAAGCGCTGAGCAAAACTTTTAAGTTTCTTAAATTTTGCTCGACAGAAAATAAAAACGCAGTCAGCATTGTTTTTAACAATGATATTAAGCATATTAAAATAACGCAAAGTAGTTGTTTTTCTAGTATTTTATTTCCTTGCCATTCTGAATATATATAATAACTAAAGTCACAGTAAATAATGATTGTGCGAGGTTAGTTTATACAATATTAAAGTTTCAAAAAAGACTTCATTGTTGAGGCCAAAATGTTGTTTGTATTAGCAATTCAAAGGTATTTAAAAGCAAACATGCTAGAATGTTATGGTCATAGTGGTGGTGGTAGAGAGGAAGGGGGAGGGGGATCATGGCGTTTTAGGGGGCGGAAAAAAATATCTTACATCATCAGGGGGCTAGAACAAATTTAAGATTCCCATAATCCCCCCCAAACCCATAAGTTATGAACGGTCCCTTAAGGTGATGTGATTTGATGTGCCACGCCACTTTCTACCATCCTTTGATCACATGCTGTAATGTATCCCGAGCGGGGCACAATCGCTCAAATGTCGGGGATACATTTGATTTTAGTCGAGGCCGCATGTGACTAAGAATCAACTAATGGCAGTAACTGTTTAGTTGAGTGAAAGTCTAGGAATGTAACAACTTGTATTGCGTAAGTGTAGCGCTACATTTAATCACCGAAAACGGAAAGCTAACGGAGTTCTCGTCAAAACGTTAAAGCTTGTTTTTCAATATTTTGGTTTTCAAACTACGAGTTTTTTTCTCTCTCATTGGATGCAGTTTATTCAAAAGCTGACTCCGTTGACTCACACAGCTGCTTGACAAAGATTGGTTGTGATTACTTTCTATAAAGCTTTAAAGCCTGAATTGTGGATGAAGGTATCTAAGCATGTGTTCTGAGCCTCTTACATATGAAAGAGGACTAGTACGTTCAACATATTTACATTAGCTGTAAAATAAGATTATTATGACAGATATACAGCTGAAATTGCTTGTAGAGCGCTGTTTCGAAGGCTGTTTAAAGCACTTTAATCAAGAAAGTGTGAGTTGAACTTCATTTTATCACGAAAAGAACACCAAAAAAGCTTTAGACAAAGCATTAAAATTTATTAAATTTTGCTCAACAGAAGATACCAAACTCAATTAGCATTGTTTTAACAATGATATTAAAGTAACGCAAAGCAGTAATGGTGAAGCGGCAGCCTCTATAAAATACTCCATTTGTGGGTAGGTAAGTATGAATATATAAGGGCTAGCGTGTGCAAGATACGTACAATAATATTGACTGTAAAATAAAACGTACACTGTGTCACAATAATTGTAAATAAATGACAAAAACCGTTGTAAAAATGAACATACACCTGTACCTTTGAGCGAAGATACACAACTGACGCAGCCAAAGGCTAGAACAAGGGCAATGCAAAGAAATGTGTTGTGCATGATTCAGTCCTTGTCCTGCAGCCGTAAATTAACTACATAAAAGGAAAAAAATGTAAGAATCGTTAAAGTAAATTCGAAATGATTTTAAGTCTTTTACTATTGTTATTACCTTTCAAAAAAAATTTCAAAGCGCAGTTTACCTGAATTAAACAACCGAATGCAAATTAAGTCCCTTTTTGGCTTGTCAAGCTTTCCACTCACAATGCTTTTGTTTCTAGCACCAATTGTACTTTTATGTCCAACTTCACTAGGTGCGGTCAGGAAAGTTCACGAGGTCAATGTGCACACGTGGTCTGACGCAGATCGTGCGATCATTTGCATTTTTTCACACTTCCTGTTGCATAAAAAACAAGGGATTTTTAGCGACAGTGCTGATCTGGTTAAGCTCTTGTATTATTCTTTACCTGGAGTTGAGGGAAAATTTCAGTGTTTATTCTATGACCAATCCTGGTTTATAAATAATTTTGATCACGTATATTTCCTTTGGCATACGAAGGTTAACAGATTTAAAAAAAGCTTGAGATCAGTTGTTTCATGTTAATAGATCAGTGGATTATAATGTCCAGTGTATTTTGTTATTGAATACCTGGATTAAAATTGCACAATTCAAGGTCAGCAGGAAGTGGTCAGTATACCGGTAGTTTGATACACAACATCTTTTTGAAGCTCCTCTCCGTGACCTCTATTTATTAATACAAAACAGACCTAACGCGAGTCTAGTTCCAATCTTGCGTTTATTTAAATATTTTAAAAACAAAAAATACGTGAAAACGGAAGAGCGAACAGTTTTAGCATGGTGGTTTCCGAAGGGACAAAATCAGTCGCGCCGGCAACAGCTATTGAATAATTCATTAACGCAAATTCCGCATTCGTCTTTCTTTACGGGCGTACTTCATGGTCATCTATCAGACCACTTGATAAGACCTATCAGCGCATAGAAGATAGCAAGCAGAAGCATACCGGATGTTTTTGTCAACAGAAAAATTCCGCAATGCTCACGCACGGGCTCACAAAATAATCACTTACGTGCTGACGAAATAATAAGAAACCTCTGGGCATCAATAAACGTGATGAACTGTAACTATATATAGTATATCTTTTATTTTTTTGTCATCTTGTCTTTTTAAAGTAGCCACACCATACCACGTCATATTAATTTCCGGTCATTATTTTACTTCATGTAAATTCGTGATATCGCAATAAACCTGATGAAGACTGGTATTGGCCAGTGGAAATATCGCAACCAAACTCTATTTCACGTTGTTTGATCAGTCCCTGCAAAAGTCTTCTTGACTGTAACCTTTTCAATTTGATCTATTTTGAATGATCACTATCTTTTTGGATCCGACGTTGAGCAAGATTGATCGTACACGGTTTTTGCAGTGGTTTTTTTTACCTTAATTCAACATGATATTTTGCAGTTACTGGACATCATAGTTAATTAAACCAGTTCTTCTTTTGCATTCTTGAAAAAATGCTAGAAAATTGAAGCGCCAAGAAAGTTAGGTGACGTAACAATAAGAACCTAAACCAGTTCCATTTGACGTAATTTTGAAACACGTAGCTCTACAGGTTGCCTTCAGGCTGCCCAAGCGCCGCCACTATGTTTGGGTTCGGGCTTCAGAGGTCATTTGGTCGGAATATACTAGAATTATTAGTGTATTATCTGATGCAAAATAAATACAAAAATCTTAAAGATATGAAGTCTTCTTGTTTGTCTATCTGTACTAGAAGCCTTTAAGATAACGAAGGTCGAGATTTCTTGCATTATTACATGTGATTCGGGCCCTTATTGTTCGAATTTTATCACATGTATTCGAATCTACAACGCAAAGAAAAAAAAGATCATGATCACGCGAAATATTGATTCAAAAAGCTCCCTTACCTTTTATAGTTCATAGCCACTCTGTGTCCTACGGCTGGTTTAAACGCCGTTGTAAAAGTCGACTTTCTTTCCATCGAGTACTGAACACTATGGAAAGAAAGTCGACTAAACGTCCTATACCAGTCATTTGTTATTTTTTGTTTCACGCGCATCGAGACACCCAAGGCTGGAGACTGAGCCTACTAGGTTCCCAGATCGATTTATATTTTTTGGAATCGAATGCCAGACTACTTTGCAAGTGCAAGAGGAGCTTATACGTCGCTTGCCTATCAAAATTTATGTATAATCAC
>BOPM01000081.1:440526-441709 GCA_022179025.1 Porites australiensis | reverse complement strand
AATCACTTTTGAAGAGAACATGAGGAATTTTTCAACACGCCTCAAGAATAGAGATTACCCAGCTACAACTGTAGAAAAACATCTCTCAGAGGTCATTTTCGCAGACAGAAAGAAAGCACTAGAACAGAGAAACAAAAATGCAAGTAAGAAAATACTACCCTTTGTAACGCAATACCACCCTGCGTTGCCCAACCTCAAGAACATACTCATGGGGAAATGGCACCTTATACAGAACCAACCATATCTCAGAAACATCTTTAAGGAACCTCCCCTCATTTCATATCGCAAAGGAAAATCCCTAAAAGACACTCAAGTAGGAGCTAAACTATAAAGGTTTTAAGACCAATCTATTTGCGAACTGCAGGAGTCGTGCAGGCCCATCAATACTTTTAGACCTTTTGAACCTTGATTTCCAACCTGTGTGCTCGGTTTCAGTCCCTCTCGGAAACAAAACTGATCAAAAATTATCGTCTCCCTTCTTGATTTAAAAAACATGCATCTTGATTTAGAAAACGTGTCTCTTGATACATGACATGAAACACGTGGGAATTGAAATTAAATTCTACAATCTTGCCACATTCAAAAAGCAAATTGATATGTTATTTTTATCGATCTTGATAGTAATTCGGTGGATTTGAATTATAAAGTTACATCTTTGATATTTTGTCACGTTTGGGGTAGCATAATGACATTTGCTGGCCTGCACATTTCAAGTTCACTTGCTGTTGCATAAAAAACAAGGGATTTTTAGCGACAGTGCTGATCTGGCTAAGCTGTTGTATTATTCTTTACCTGGACCTGGCAGAAAATTTCGTTGTTTATTCTATGACCAATCCTGGTTGATAAATGATTTTGATCACGTAAACTTCCTTTGGCATACGAAGTGTCGGAAACTGTTGTCAGTAATATTTGATTATTATCGCATTTTCAGTCAGTGCTATTGAATCTGTTAAGAGCTCTATTAGTGAGACACGCAAGCTGAGAAGAGAATCTCGTGACACAATCGAAACATCCCGGTATAGTGCGTATTGACAGGTTTCCTGATAGATAAGTGAAACAATGTATGTGCGGTGTTATGTATATTTCATATATCCCATGATGCATCGCTTCATACTATATTTTCAAGCTTCCGAACGCACGTGATCCTATCAATTCAACAGGGACTAGACTACGAGCAGTCTCT
>BOPM01000081.1:430526-435526 GCA_022179025.1 Porites australiensis | reverse complement strand
ACATGGTTTTTGAAATGATTTTGTACTATTTTATCCCGAAAATTATGATTGGGTTATAAAGCTTTTAAAACGGACGAAAACTAAGCTAATAAACATGTTCAATGTAAAAAACTAAGATTTAGTCGCTTTTTCAACTTTGCTTTGTGGGCCGAAAAATTTACCTTTACGCAAAAACAAAAGCAAACAATGAGGCTTTTATTCGACATATTTTCTGAGAATTTTATCTGATCAATTTAATGTCACTAGCATTGTTTTCGTATAGGAATTTTCCTAATTATATGAGCTTTTAATTTAATAATTTTGATACTCTATAAACTTCTCATTTGATAGCCTCACTTTTTTATACACCGATTGAGAAACAAATTCGCTCTCGTTAAATCCTATTTTATGACCTATTTATTAGAACTCTAGGTAACATACGAAATGATGTAACCGGACAGGCTTTAACCTTTGGTCCTAATTTATTTTTTCTTCGCAACCCCTAATCAGTTGACGGGCCGTGAGAGAATATCGCCACAAAAAGATGCGAAAAAGTTTTCGCTGAGTTTCCTTTACATATTCCGGCTTTATATGGGTCTACACCTTACCTGCTTAAAAATGAAACTGTTGTTCAATTAAGTGTCAGTCAAACTCGGTATAATCTTGACTTGCAAATCCAAATGCAAAGGTTTATTTCGCAGTAGAAAAGCGTGTAAACATCATCGAACAACGCAATGTAAATTGGCTAATGTGAAACCACGTTTCTTTCACTTTATTTACCATGCATTTATCTCAATTGCACACTCTTGTGAAATTAGCCTCAGACAATTAGTTGCGACCTTTAACAGACTCAACAAGCCAGTATGAAAATATGTTAAGAGAAGCTGAGCTCTACATGTTCTATTTCTTTTTTTCATATTGCCCTTGCATGTGTTAACATTCCATTTCTTTTTTGTTACAGGTAACTTCCAGACATGACGAGGAGATAATTACTTTTCTAGAGAGCAATTCTTTGATACTGTCAGTTATTACTGACTTACTTTGAGTTAAAAACAAAGAACACAGACACTGGTAATGACACAAAAACATTAATCCCTGGCAAGCCTACAAAACAAGAAAGAGGAACTCAGACTTTCTAACAGCTTTTCTAACGTAGGGAAAATTGCGTTAGAGAGATTTGTAATTGCAACGTTATATTCAAGCACATTGCATTGTCAAACATCATAATTTACTGAATAATGAACAGTGATTTTGGGGCTTAGCTCAGTTTGTAATGAACTTTGAAAGATATTCTATAACCTTGTATTTTTAAAAGCTTTCATGGAACATAGATGCATTTTATTATACAATGAAAATAGTCTCTGTCTCTCTTTTTACTGATTTCAGTCAATTCCATTTTATTCGCAATGTGAAATGGGAATCCTATTAAAGACTCATTAAAAGGGGTGAGGAGTTTTTACAATCCCCCAACAGGTCATCTCCACGATGACGCTGTTTTATTACTACGGACGAATCCCTCAGGGTTTTACTTGCTTGTGAAAATTAGAGCTTTTGTTATTTAAAGTTCTCTGGGACAACCAAATCTATGAAAATGAAAGGAATAGCAATGACGTCATCGTGTAACCGTACATCAAAAGATAAGCACTGTGATCTGTTTAGTTTTTTTTTTTTTAGCCAGGCTTAAAATATCTGTAGATTCAAGGAATTATAACCTGTGCGTTGAGAGCATGCCAGAGACCGATTTTGTCATGCCCGGCATGACCCAGATTATCGCACGCCGGACATTCCAGAGAATTTGGCATGCCGGGCATGCCAGAAAATTTGGCATGCCCAGCATGCCAGAGATTTTGCTGGGTATGAATTACTTATTACTAGAACCTAGGCTTCTCGCGGCCTGGGTGAGAAGGTCACGGAACCTCAAATTATGCTTACAGGGCATGCGAAATTCTGTTGCATGCCAATTTCAATGCAAAACCACTCTGGGGCCACCCCCTCTATTATCAGTGAGCAAATCATTGACGATAGGCATGGGAAAAATCCTTGCATGCTAACCAACATTGAAAACGTCGCAGAAATGTCCTCAGTTGCTGAGTCATGCTCTAGGGGAGGCTTTAAAATACAGAATTTCCTGACATGAATGAGGGAATTTTCCGTAAACAGCATGTGATCATACCGGCTAGGACCTATTGCCTCCGTATTGCCCCTTTTTACAGCTAGCTAGGCTCATTTTTAGGTTCCATGGCCTAAAAAGACGAAAAATTCATGCCCTAAATGTAAAAAGTCCAAAAACGTCCTCGAAATTTTAGTTTCCAAGCCGTTCTAGCTGAGAAAGGGCAGAAAATGCGATATTTCAAAACAGTCAAACCCATAAAAATCGCGAGGTCAAAAGAGGTCGGAGCGTGGAACTAGTATCAAGCACCCCTTGTCCGCCGATATGAATAATTTATTAGAGCCAAACTTCGCTAAAATAAAAACAGTTTTCGACAATTGTAGGTAATCTAAATAAGCATTCACTTGCGAGTCCTAAACGAGAGGAATAATGCGTGAAATGACCAGGGAAACATTTTAAATTATCAATCAGACACCAAACATTAACAAAGCGCATTAAAACTTACCTTGGATGAACTCCATCTTGAAATTCAGCTCATTGAAAATCTCCCTCGAAACCTTCGAACACTTTTCAACCGCGAAGAGAAGAAAGAAATTGGTCGCGAAGCATCATGGAATATATGAAATTCCCCCCTTTAGTGTGAGAGAGACTTTTATGTCGTGTAACCAACCAATAAATTAGAAACCGAGATTATCGCCTGTTTTTTCCATTTCCAAAACCTGGCACCTCCGACAAATGGAACGTGAGTGACACCGACTAACTTCAAGATGGAAAAGATGATCAGTGAACTTACACAGCATGAAAATGGAGATTTACACAAAATTAAAGTCTGCGTAAACCTGCGTAAAGTTGGTTATCCAACTTTACGCAAACTGTCCACGGCGCGTAAAGGTTTGTAAAGGTAAATTTACGCGCTCGGCTCTTAAAGGTTTCGTAAAGCTAGCATAAAGTTGTTGTAACAGCTTTACGCTCATTTACGCTACGAGTAAAGGTTTAGCCTCCGATACTCAGTAGTATTGCCTCATTGATTTCAGTCAGTATAAGGTGTTTGATGGTACATTTTGTTGCAATTTTAAGCTCACCAAACTCCAGAAAAAATTGAGATAGTATCATGTGATATTGAGTCGAACCTCCGAACTAACGTCCACCTCTTCCTTAACGGTCACCTCTCTACACGGGCCATTTTTTTTTTCGGCGGACGGTCCATGCATGACATACATTCACTCTTCTTTCAACCTCTCTACTATGGCCACTTTCTTCGATGTCCCTAAGGTGGCCGTTGTAGAGAGTTTCAACTGTAATTTGATCAAATTGAAATAATTGAAAAAATAACGAAAAAAATCGCCTCGCAAAAACGGCGAGATTTACTTAAAGGAAGAACGCATTACTTGAAGAGAAAGAACGCATTCACAAAGTACTCTGACTATTTTACATACTGGCTTCATTGTTGAACCTCCTTTATCGCCTTTGGGAACGGACAATTTGTTAAAAGAAAGGGGCCTGGAAACAGTAGAAGGGACACCTGGTCAGCGGGCTTACTCCTTTGCACATGCTCAATCAGGTTCGTTGATTTGGCGTCCATTTTGAAAGAGTCTAACGGCTTCAAACTTAAGTTTGGAGATCGTTCGTATATTATGCTTCTTGATAGCATCACAGGACATCTTAAGGTTGTTACAATTTATAATGGCACTATCAGCCTTTAGTAATCGATCACTTCTCAAGTGTGCAGCAACCCTTTCGGGACGAGATACTCAGTCAGAAATGGAGACAGAAACATCGTGTGAAGCTCAAGCATTAACACTGGAATGTTCACAACACAGACCAAGACTGTATTACACGTATTACTAAGGCTCTTCGATACTCAAGATCTCGCAGAAAAGAACAGATAGTAAGGCAAGGTAAGTTGTCGTGGCTCAACTTTTCTCTAACTTTTTAAGCTTAATTCCAAAGTTGTTTATGATGAGTTCCAATGACCGTGTCAAGTACTCAGTAACTAACATTTCAGTGAGCAATGAAACCAGCATTAGCCGTTTAAAGTAAATTAATATATAGATTTAGCCAGGGCTAAAAGCGAGGCTCCCATTAATATATTTATAATTTAAATCAACAATAAACTTGTATTCCACAATTCAGTTAATGTTAGAGCACATAGCACACATAGGCGTACGGGCCGGGGGGGCGAGGGGGGCTGCAGCCCCCCCAAATTTTGGGCAACTCAGATTTTTTGGGCAGCAAGAGAAAATTTGGGCAAAGCTATTTTTTAAAGACGTTTCCGTGTTTTTTTATTAGTTTAAAGAGACAAATATTTTCTATTTTAATCTGAAAAAAAAAAATCCTGAAGTCAGCGTAATAATCCAGTTATATTACATTCTCTCGAGACACTCACAGTGGTTGCTGAGCACGTGATGAGTTTCTGGTTATAGCGAAGGGTATCATTTGTTGATTTACATATTTAAAGTTTTTTATCGTTGAGCACTGTCCTGCACTGCACTGACTGGAATGGGCTCTTTCCAGTCGTGAATTGATTAGAATAAGCTTCCGCATATCTTTCTAGAATCATCTCCGCCCGTAGAACAGTGTATGGCAGAGAGCATCAGCAACAGTGGGTGTGAAAATGAAGAAGTGGCTGACGAGTATTCGACTCGAATTACGAGAAGAATATTTTTTTGTTTAATAATCTATCAAGCAATAATTTATTAAAGTAAACCGAAATGCTTACAAAACCGCTAACAAGAGCGCCTCGATACATACTGATGAAATGGAATCCTTCTCTCTAGCGATCGGCCGGAGCTATCTCCATGACATTTTACACACGTTTTTAAAACGATTGAAGCTACTATGAGGTGAAATTACATGTCAAAAGAGATTCGTTTTCTACAGATAACGGCCAAACATCAAGATTTTTTTTAGC
>BOPM01000081.1:409913-418573 GCA_022179025.1 Porites australiensis | reverse complement strand
TTGACGACATTTTACCTGCGAGACAGGTCAAACAGACGAGACACTGACACGACTTACACAGTCGACACACGTGTACATGTGTCACGCCACCTCATTCATGAGGACTCGTGACCTATGATGTAACCGACTTGGAAAAGGTTCCAGTTTCACTGGAAGTAATGCTCTTTTTTCTATCCCGAGTGCGAATTTACGTTTTTTGACTTTTCTCGCATTAAAATTTTGATTTAGGGCCTCGGAGAACGTTAAATGGAAGTCAAGAAACGTTGTTGGGTTCGTTTCTTTGACTGGATGATGAGCAGTAACAATTAACGAAAGCTTGCCTTTTGGAATTTCTCTCCCGCTTCCCGCCATCATAGAGATCCCGCTTCCCGCCCTTTCTTCTCCCGTCTCCCGTACCCCTCCCGCCCCCTGTTCTCCCGGGCTCCCGCCCCCCTGTCCCCCCCCACTTGATAACTTTTATCGCTTTTAGTTCATTTATTTCGTCTAAGTTTCATTTCCCACACAAACTCTTTATTTCCCATACAAACTCATTTTACGCTTGGGCGACCCGTGAATGAATGAGAAAAAAAGAGACATAATGCGAATTCAAAATGGATTTTAAGGAATCTTTTCTATTGACGTTCTAATCTAAGTAATGATGAATGAATTTCATCAATTTCAATTCTCAATTTCTTAGAGGCCAGGCCTGAAAACGAAAAAAAAAATCGGTCTGAAACAGGGTCAGGACACACTATCTTGGTTAAGAAAGGAGACCTTATTTCATGACGCGGACTCATTTCTCTTCGCATATAGAATTTAATAATTTTAAGGCTAACATAATGCAGGAGCCCTTGCATAATGGGATTACATTGGAATTTTCCTGGGGGGTACTCCCCTATTTTTGCTTTATAGGTATTGGCAGCTCCAAAGATTATGGTTTTTGCGCCGTGTTGGTCTGAAAACGGGTCCAGACTTTGCCTATTTTGATGTGAATTCGGGTATGGTTTTCGAGGGAATTCATGAACTTATTTGTTGTTTCAATTATAAATGAATAATAAAGAAAAAAATGCGAATTCGAAGTGGTTTTAAAGAAATATCTTTCTTGGCGTTCTAATCTAAGTAATGATAACATAATTTCTGCCCATGCCAGGTCTGAAAACGGGTGTGGAAATGTCAATTTTGGTGTCTGAAAAAAGGGTCCGGATTTGGAGAACCAGGCGGCACACCTCCAGTACGAATTCCTGCGGAATACCCCAAAAGGGGAATCTTTGAGAAAAAAAAATTGTCAGTGGCGACACATGTAGACAGCTCATCGCCAACCTTTGGATCTCTATATGTCTTTCGCTCCTAGAGAACATCATGTTCAACACTAAATAATAAAACTGTATACTCCACTCAGACTCAAGACCTGGAAAACCTTGCGTCAGTTTCAGCCGCTTTGTTCACAGGGTCCAGAGGAGTTTCGTGTGAATAAATAAATTACTTAATTAAAGTCTCACCTTGAAAAATGTCTATACTTGTCGCTTAGCACGATTAATTAGCCCAATGGGATCTTTATGAATCTACTGTAAACGATTTCTTCGCTTCTTATCTGACCCAGATCGACTTTGTTGTTCGCCATTTTGAAAATCAATAACCGTAAGCCATAGCCTCGCTGGCGCACGGCACGTCGCCCGAAGGGCGACCGAGGCAAGAAGTGCCGAGTGTAAGCCGATCTTGCGAGCCCTCAGTCTCTTGGTTTGCGGTATACAGAATGTGTAACGAAACTGTAACGCGATCGTCAACGCGATCAAAATAACACATCTCCTCTGGACCCTGTGCTTTGTTCGGCGGAGGAGCGCGGGCTGTTTCTCAATAGGGTGGCAGCTTTGACGATTGGCGGTTAATTTTTATAGCTTTTGGCGTTTGACATTTAGTGGAAATTTAGAAACTTTCGTACAAATTAATACTAACTGTTTTGTTTTGGAGGTTGTCTTAGCTTTTCAGAAATAAAATTTTGTATTTTTTTAGATACTTTAAATCCTCAGCCTATGAAGCCCCCCAGGGGGCCTGTTTTTTTCAAGCACTTTTGAAGGGGTAGGGGGGATTAATTGAGAGGGTGGGGGCTTCAAAGAGAGGGGGACTTATTTGATTTAGCGAAACGCATCACCAGCAGCAAAAATACAGTAGTAAGAGACAAAGTAAACTTACGGGTTGTACTAGTCACTATTAACAGTATTTAATTCACTTGTGGGAGCAGTAAAACTAACAAAAACAAAATCTCTTTTTCTTCAAAAATATACTTTCGTGGTCATCACATTTTTAAAAAGGTGTGGATGCCAGACGTCGGCGTAAAACTCATTTGCAAGCATGATACAAGAGAAGAAGCGAAGCTGTATGTTGAATTTTCAGTTGGCACTTACCGCTTGTTTCCCAGCAGCTCTCGAGAACTAGCTGGACATTTGCCTATAGAATGATCATTCCTGCCCTGTAAATTTTTATCTCGTGGAGGTTGCAGATTAGAATTTTCACCGACGGGAGCAAGGCTTCTCGAGGACGGACTTGAGATCCCCGGACGTTATACTGCTTTTTCTAACCGTAAGAAAATGGTAACAATTTTCCCCGGAGAACTAGAGCTTAAAGTTGAAAAAGTTAAGCACATGAAGTGGCAGGACTTGGAGGTCATGTGGCCGAAGACCAAAGACAATATGAACTTCCAGCCTGAATAAACCAAAACTGATCAGTCCACGTTAATTGTTTGTGAAGAATAAGGATGGAGGGGAGGGGGGTTAATAGAGGATTTACGGTAAGCAAGTTGTAATGGATATTTGTTATATCTAGAGAGGGTGTTTTTGAGAACAGGGGAACTGACTTTTTCAAGTTTGGAAATTCTTCACGAGCTAAAGGTCCGTCAAGATCAATTGAAATATAGTGAGATTTGAAATACCTTGAAAGTTTTTGACGGCTAACATCAATTTGCATTTTTGACGGCTGACGGTAAAAAATGACATTTTTTGGCGGCCATCTTTTAAATTTTAGGCCGTTTGACGGCTGAGGGTTAGCCCAATGAAAGAGTGGTTGAATCTGTGTCCGGTAGGCTGGCAAAAAACTTTACACATCAACTTATTCAAGGAATTAACGCTGCCTGACCCTGCTTTATTTTCAAACTGGGTAAAATAAAGTAAAATGAAGTGGAGCAATCAATAGGTTGCACCGTAATTTTTAGGGAGTTATTATAACTCCAAAAATGGAGTAAAAATGTTAGGCACAAGATAACTCCTTTTGGGGTTACTTTAACTCCTAATTTAACTCCGAATTTGGGGGTCATTTTTACTCCTGAAAAAGAGTTCTTTTCACTCCCAGTGTGGAGTTAAAATAACTCCGAAATTGGGTTACTTTTACTCCTTACATGGGTTGTTTTTATTCTTTTTGGAGTTAATTTAACTCTGAAAGTGGGGTAAAAATTTTTATCTGGGGTCACTGTTACTCCTGAAAAAGAGTTCCTTAAACTCCTTTATGGAGTTAAAATAACTCCCCCAAAAATAACTCCACTGTAAGGAGTTAAATTAGCCCCACTAGAGGAGTTATTATAACTCCTTGAAAATTACTGTGTATGGATGAGTTATCAAAAGCATCAATGAATAATCATCAAAGGATAATTAATAGCATTGATGTAGAATGCCCTTCTTTCCTCCTCTTTTTTCCTTCTCTTGATTTTGGTTCATTTATCATCTCTATATAATGACCAAGTTTCCCTCTGTAAACTTTACGCCTACCTATACGTAACTGAGTTGTCTCGTTTAAATTGACTCGTACCAGTTTTCATTGGGAGGTTTTAACTTTGAAAGGGCAAAATAAGAAATGAAGTCAAAACCACATCAGCAATTTTGTAGATTTAGATTTTAATTGAGTGTTTGAGCCAAAATAAACGTTGTTTTGTTTCATTAGCGGTTACCACAGAAAAGTAACCTAACGATTATTCAGATCTACATCTCGCTAGATGGATAGATAGATAGATAGACGCTTGCTTTACTATCAACAGAACGCCTAAAGGCACATGTGTTTAGAGGGATAACAAAGATTACAGTGCAATATTAAATGGTAGTCAGACAATGGACGTAGAATTACAGTGAAAGTTTTCCTTTGACTACAGAGACTACAAAGGTGTACCTTTGTAAAATTTATACCTTTAGACAAGGTTATATTTGAACACTCAACAACCTTTATTCGCCTTCATCATATTTAACATTAACATTTCTTCAACACCATCTTAACTATGCAGGGACACCTTAAGCAAGCTCTTTGAGCTTTTACAAGTAGAATCTCCTTGCTTCATACTTATCAACTTTGCAAAAGCAGTGCGGCTTGGAGTCTGCTCATTGAGTCAAGAAAAAGATTAGTTTCCTTATTGAGCTTGTTGAACAGCTCCCTCCTAGGATCCCTATAAACTATGCAATTCATCAAAAAATGCTCCTCCTCTTCTTTTTTAGTTTTACATAATGGAAAGATTCTTTGCTCTGGTGGTTGATAGGGTTTAGCGTATCGCCCAGTTTCAATTGCTAGTTTATGGTTGCTTAATCTTAGCTTTGCGATTGCTACTCTATGATTGATGTTTCTTACGCCTTATGAGGTAATTTTCGTAGTCATGGGTAAGTTTAAATTTTCTGAAAGTTCTTGGTTTGTTTTTTTGATTCGGGTCCTTTCGGTAATCATTGCGTATTTCGCTAATCCATGTTTGTTGTTCTGTCGTATGTAGTTCATGGTTGAGGGAGTGTTCGTTTTCGCTGGCCATATGTCGCCAAGACCTGAGAGATTTAATAGCCGTTTTAATTTGCTTGGCCAAAGTCCTTTTTGTCTTGGCCAATTGGATCCGCAAATGCTATTCCAGAGAGTTTATTTTGGTGCTCCGGCTCAAAGAATTTTATCAATGTTCTACACTTTTTTCTTCGTTCGCATTGGGAATCGGCCTACTTCCGATCTGCACGCATTTGTGCTTCAAAATCTGTTAACTCCCAATAACCAATGAAATTTGTTTGAACAATCTCAGTTGAATCCTTTTCGAACTTTCCGTCATAATCAAACCCCCAGACCTGGCTTCCGTACGTGCGTTCTGTCGCACTTTGTAATAAAATTGTCTTACTTTGTAATGCTTGTCGCACTTTGAAATAACATTTGTCGAACTTTGTAATAACAGACCATCGCACTTCGTAATAAATCGTAATAAAATAAGCTGACGCAGTTGTTAATAGCACTTGTAAAAAAAAAACTTGAAGGAGGAGGACGAGTAAACTCAATAATAAGTATCA
This sequence comes from Porites australiensis, assembly GCA_022179025.1. NCBI lineage: Eukaryota > Metazoa > Cnidaria > Anthozoa > Scleractinia > Poritidae > Porites > Porites australiensis. Next base: position 413,309 of record BOPM01000081.1, on the reverse strand, counting down.
TCACCGACAACAACAATCCCCAAGTAAACTGCTTAAAACCCATACCCTTCACAGCGGCACATACCTGTATAGCCCATGTATGGCAGTACCTCCCGGGGAACGTTTGCTACCTTGTGGGGTACAAACGATATCTGTGAATTAATCACGTCGAAGAGTTCGAAGAGTTTTTTTTTCAATTTGGTGACATCTCGAGACAATGATAACAATTTTAAATTTTTCTTCGTTCATTGTAATAGCCAAGCCCTCATCGGTATGTCCTAGAGGAAACAAACAATGCTTTATAGTACAGGTTGTAAACCATCGGGCAACACACTAACCACACCGGCACACACGACTTCAAGTACCCTCACCCATAGCCCCTACCCACGACTTCCCGGAGTGGGTGGCTTTCGCTGGTGGTCTTCGCTTCGCAAGACTTTTTCACATTAAGAATATCCCGTTTATGTGGCCACCCCGTCATGAAGGATCAAACAGGACTTGTCAATCGTTTCTTTAACCCTATTAGACCTGGGGGCTTCTTGAGCCCCCCTCGCTAAATTTGTGAAAATAAAATTTTAAGCTATGATCACCAAACCTAACGACTTTTTCTAAAAAATAAACTCAAACCTCCATTAAGCAGCCCTCTATTAAGCAGTCACCTATGAATTTCCAGAACAGAACAGAGTATTATCGGGATAATAATAATAATAATATTTATTATTTGGTATTGCGCAAATTAACGTATATCAAATTATCAAATGCGCATTGCAAACTATTAAAGCTAACTAAAAATATATTAATTATCGAATTAAACATGAATATATCCGTAAATGACACCTAACTTAATTATTTAGTACTTAACCTATTACTTACAATAATTGTAACTAAAAGAAATGTTATATGTTTCATTAAAATTGATAAAAAAAAGAGTAAAATTAATATACACCTATGTACAATTAAAAATTGTATGCAAGTTTAAAATAATAAGTCTTCAGCTGTTCCTTAAAAGCATAATAGTTGTCCTGTTTCCTAATGTCCTTCGGTAAAATGTTCCAGATTCTAGGGGCGGCTACTTTGAAAGTCCTGTCTCCTAGTGTCTTCTTTGATCGTGCACTATAATCCTCGAGTAACATCTCCCCGTCCGATCTAAGATTATATCTGGTGGTACTCTTAGCTTTTATTAGATCCTTAAGGTATTCGGTTGCGTTGTCCTAGATACACTTATGAGTGTAGGAGTAATGTGATCATACTTTGCGACGTTACTAACGAGGCGAGCCGCTGCATTTTGTCAACGCTGTAATTTGTTTAGCTGGGTGGATGGAACGCCAACCAAGAGGCTATTACAATAATCTATACGTGACATTATAACTGCTTGAACTATAGACTTCCTGTCATCATAACTCAAATACCTGCTAATGCGTTTAATGTTATACAGATGATAAATAGCAGCTTGGCACGTTTCATTTATGTGTGCAGACATGGTGAGGTTCGTATCAAGCCACGTCCCGAGGTTCCTAACAATCGTTAAAGCTGGCAAATTTTGCTTGGCCAACCACAATTTCAGATACATTAACTTTATCTAATTGAGCACGTGTGCCAATAATCATAAATTCCGTTTTGTCATCGTTTAGTTTTAACCTATCTGCGATCATCCAACTTCTAATATCTGTAATGCAATCTTGAAGAGCAGTGATAGCATCTTGTTCCCCCGCAGTAGAGTCCGGCTTGAAAGATAAATATATCTGGGTGTCATCAGCGTAAGCATGAATATTTGGGAGATGGTTCTTAACAACCTCAAAGAGTTTACTTGCATACATCGTGAATAATAAAGGGCCAAGACAAGAACCCTGAGGTTATGTCTGGTTTATGTACACTCGTTGGGTCCTGCCAGTCAAATATGATCGAAACCATTGAAGAGCAGTTCCCGTAATGCCATAAGTGACCTCAAGACGACGTAACAACACTCGGTGATCGACAGTATCGAATGCCGCACTCAAATCGAGAAGTACGAGGAGGGTGACGTGCTGACGATCCATAGCCAATAAGATATCGTTTTGTACCTTGAGCCAAGGGGTAATAAGCGTTTCAAAAATTTTTATTGTAAGTTGTACATCGTCTCTGAAATGGTCACCCATTTCCTTCCTGAGTTTGTACAGCCGGCTTTAAGGAGCTTCCATTTCATGTTTATAGCACATGCAGCTGTGGTAACCTTTTCTGACATCGTTCTCAATGCCCACGTAGTAAACGCTAAAAGTAGGAAAGTATACTCCCTAAAAATCTGGCAGTTGAGCCACCATAATACATTTTGAGAAAAAAAGGGCAAAATGTTATCAAATAATGTTGAGATTTATTAATACCTACAATAAACTCCCGTTTACTTATGAAAAAATCAGCTATTTTCTAATTTATTATCTGTTTTAATTTCATGAAATGACCACTGTGAAGTACCGAGCTCGATGTATTTGTGACCTTGTTTCAATTTGTTACTTTCTGTTTTTATTTCAGTTTTGAAACTAAACGTTTTAATAGCTTCTCCGACTATATGTACATTTTTTACGCATATCGTGTTTGCAAACAATTAATTTTGTCTCTTTAGACTCTGCAAACATTTTTTTTTCCATATTTCTAATCTTCCCCGTCCTGAAAAATAAATGGTCGATCACGACTTAATTTTTACAGTGCGAAAAAATAAGAATTCAAGGCGAAAGCCACGCTTGATCGAGTTTAGGAGTATGAAGAATTTTAACTTGCCTGACTTTTTGGCTGACTTAAAAAGTGTCCCATGATCTTCAGCCCACACATTCGGCAATGCCGATGATGTATGGGCTCATTGGGGAACACTTTTCAAAGATGTTCTTGACCAGCACGTGCCCCTAAAGAAAAAGTGGATTCGGGGCGACCAGTTGCCATGGATATCACCTGATTTGCTGCGTGAAATTTCGCACCGAAAAAAATTATTCAAGCGCCACAAGCGGAGTCCTACATCTACTTCTTGAGATGATTATAAGCGGCAACGTAACATGGTTACGTCGCTAAAGCGCAACGCTTTGAAAAGGTTCTTCTGTGACGCTTCCTTGACTGCTAAACATCCGGGCGAATTTTGGAGAAAAATGAAGCCCCTTTTGCCAACTAGTTCTGGTAAAAACATATAATGCGTCATCCTCGTTGAGGGCAGTAGTGTTGTTTACGACCCTGGGTGTGTGGCCAAAGTCTTTAGTGATTACTTTGCCAATACTATTCAGTTAGAGCATAGATGTGACACTGACTACACTGACCATCCTTGTATCAAGGCAATGAGCAATCTACGTTTCTCAAGCGAGTTTAATTATTCCCCAGTCAGTACTTCATATATCCGTAATATTTTAGACCACCTTAATCCGAGAAAGGCCGTCGGGGTAGACGGCATTTCACTGCTGT
>BOPM01000081.1:394913-407413 GCA_022179025.1 Porites australiensis | reverse complement strand
TAACATGTGTTTTACAAAGTCTACCTAAGCACTAAGCGGTTTACAAGGAGACGGAATAACAACTCTGACTTTCCCTTCGCGACCATGAATAAAATCCGACCACTTGTAGACGTTCCCCTCCCCTGACAGGCACGATTTTGACATCTGCTCAATTTGTGCAATGGACAGCACGTGATCCCAGACGTTGACGTTTGTCATCATTCCCACAAAGCTCTGTGCTGCTGAGAAGCCACCTCCAAGAGAATCTTGCTCTTGACCAAGCGTTATGGATCCTCCTGCCTTTATAACATGACCACTTTTTAAACTAGTTCCCTGAGATGCAACGACCCCATCTTTGTATAACTTCCACGAACCTCCTTTGTTCTCCCATGACTGACAGATATGGTGCCATTTACCGTCATTTGCTGATTGAGAGGTTACACTGTAATGAAAATGTCAATACATTTAAACACGTGAAAAGAAAGAACAAGAAACCACCAAGAATGTTTGTGCATTGCATCTTGTTCTGAACGACACGTTCAAGGTAAGGGATTCTGAATTCGAAAGTCGAGGTTTAAAAAACACATTGATTTAGATATATCGATGGATGGACTATAGTCTGCTATTTATATACTGTGGTATTAGTTTTGTGAGTTTATTAGAGTTATGAGATTAAAGGGCTCTCTCTTTTAAACGCCTCCGCTTGGGGTCCCAAAATTAAAAAAAAAATAGATGCCTTGGGCGTCTATTAGATCATTTACGGTATGTAAAGTTCATCAAGCACCAATCTCAAGCAGTGTAACTAATAGTCTCTCTCAACAAACTCTCTCAGTCTCTCTCGCCCGATGAGCCTATCAAAACAGGTTCACTTGGAGAAACCCGTCTGGTAGAGACCGAGTAGAAACAACAAATTCAACTCCATTACAATGACATCAGGACCACCGCGTTATCAAGCTTAAGCTGCGTCGCTGATTATAGTGAGGCAGCTGATAAATATAACAAAATAACTTTAGAGAAATAAATGAGTGTCATTAAAACTGAGCACGATCTTGTTTAAGTACTGACCATGGTGGAGCTTAAGGTAATAAGTTGCGACCAGTAACAATCAGCTGCACTAATAGCTGTCACAGCCTGGACGTTTTTGAACAGCTCATAACGTAACAATGTATGTTATGTTAACCGAAAGAGCACATTGCCACAATAGCTTATTCGAAAACATTTTGCGTTATGAACAATTTCTTCTGCATAACTGTTCCGCAGCTAACGGAAGTGAAAGACTCTTAAGTGACGTCATGAGACAATTTGAGGAACTCAAAAACAAGATTTAATGCACGATCTTTGCTTATCTCTTTCTTGGGGTCGCCAATGTTGTTACATCTAACTGCAACGTATCTTATTGGCACGTTTCACTTTTTAACAGCTGTTTTAGTGAATTGGAAGAATTATTTCTAGAACTCCACACTTGTTGTTGTAAAGCCGTGTGTCGCTTTATTCCCGTCATGATCCCTAATCTACGTCATAGCTGCTTTGTTTCCCAGAGGCTTTTGAGAGGCATACGAAAGAATTTCCCCGTTGAGTTCAAATCGCAACTTTTTTTCGCACAAGCTCTCGTAGCAATAGCACTTTCGCTTGAAGAATATTTATGTCATGGGCTCCTGGCACTTTAAAACTAATAAATTACAAAAAAGGACATGTCATCTGAAAACTGGAAAAATGTTCTTCTCACCGGTTAGCTCCATTGACAAAGATTTGAAAATTTTTATAGTTGTAGATGATAAATTCGTTGTCCATTCCAGGAACAGCGTAGCTAAACACCGTGCCATCGTTTTTGCGATCACTTGATTTCATCCATGAACATACCGTCAACTCGGTCAAACTTGGCATGCCCCAGATGTTGACATAGTTATCAACTACAGAGGTTGGAAATTCGAGAGCGTAATCTGTAATAAAGAGAAATCTCTTACAGGCAAGCCGAAAGTGATTAGCAAGGAGAGGATATATAGAGCGTTTTGGCTCACGTGGGCAACATCTATGCTAATGTATCGGAACAAAAGAAAGCGTTTACAAAAGACAAGAGATCAACTCCCTCAAAATTGGCTTGGAATACTAACACGACCGCAATTTCATTGCTTTGGAACACCAATATGGCCGCCGTGACGTCATGTAAAAACACTCTATATAAACAAGGCTACATTCCCACCCTCTCCCAAATTAACATATATCCTACAAAACTGTTTCTGAATAATTAGCAAACTTTACAAAGCAATAGCACTGCATCTCTGGAAACTCAAGAGCCTTCTTGTATTAAAATCGGCTACCGCTCCTTTTTTCTTTTTCCTTCCCTTTCTGTTTTTCTTTATTTTTTTTTTACTTCCTATTCTTGTAGTCGTAAGGATCCGTCCAGTTTCTTTACTTGGTATTGGCAAGGGAGGATAATTATCCCCCTTGGTATCGAAGGTTTTACTTATCTAGGTCTACTCAAGATCAGGCTGACCTGACAACGTCAAAAAACAATTGGTTTTTATGAGCAAAACAACAGCTCTGCAGGTGCATCACGCTTTTTAGTACATTTCTTTGACATCCACAGCACGACTACGATGTGAAACCTCCCAATGCGACGTTTTATGGAGGACGTGGACATACGGCAACAAATTTTCCTTTTTCTATTTGAACATGGATAAATTCCTTAAGAATTCAACTCCAGGAAATGTCTCCTATATTTGACAAATTGAGCGGTTCCAAGTAGACGCGATAAAGTTTAAAAGGACGCGAATTAATTTTTTAACCGATGTTTTCACTGCCGTCGTCGTCGTCGTTGGTTAAGTTCCCCATCTAAAAAATGAAGAACTTTCAGTACACGCGTCAGAAAATAAGATAAAAATGCAATACTAATACTAATTTTTCATTCGTCAAGAATTTTTTCTTTAACTTTTACTTTAACTATAATTATAAAGCGCTGAAGACTAAACATATTCAGTTTAGTATAGAGTTATATTCTTTATTTCGTCATAAGAAAGTGCTTACCTACCTCTAGTCAAAAGATTTAAGTTTAATCTCACTCAATAAAAGACTGACTGAGTTGATGAAGCAGAATAGTCTGCTTTAGTCGAATTGTAGTCTCTGTAACATGTCGTTTGCAGGTGGGCAAATATAATTTAAACTAGGGTTAATCATTGATTACGGATCCGCGTTCGTCACTTACGGAAACGAAATCGAGTCGAAAGGAGTCCGGCCGAGATGCCCCTGCCTTAGTGCCACAGGAACACCAGATTAGGACGCGTTCTAAAGGAACGGGACAAGGGATAGTGTGTGCAAGATTCGTACATATTAGAGAGGTTTAGAGTCACTTTTACGGCAAACGGCAGATTGAAGTTGAAAAATTCTCAAAAAAGAAAATGGGCAGATACAAACAGCTGAAAACAATTCTCGACAAGTAAAGGGTAAACTTGGTAATGTGTCGGGTACAAATTCAGTTGCGGTTTGGCACAAACTAACTTTAAATCTCTCTATTGACTGCAAAATAACACTTACAATTACTGTAAATAACTAATAATGGTATACAGATTAACGTACCAGTGAGCGCGGAGACACTGACCCAGCAGCCGTAGATCATACAGATGGTGATACAAAGATATGTTACGTGCATTCTTGTCCAGCAGGCGTGGTGCTGAAAACAGTACGAGTTTTAGTGTAGTTTGCGTAACGGGCGATATTTTCTGTCGTTTTTCGAGCAAACGAAGCACGAAGCGCGCGTGGAGGCAGAAATACGCGCGACGGGAAAAGACGCGGAAAAAATAACGTGTCCCCCCTTTACGCGTATCTCACGCTCCTCGCTTGCTTCGCGCTTGTCCTCTCTCTCCTGAAAAACGCGAAAAAATAATGCCTGTTCTACAGGCTAGTTGAAGTGCGATAACAATAATATTTTGATATACCAAAAGTGGGGACTCAAATGCATGGAAGTGGAAACTGACGTTGGGAATTTTACCTGTTTACTACTATTTTCAACTGTGATTACCTCTAAAATGTCCCAGCACGATCAAAATTTCCCTTATCGCCCCAAAGCACAGGCTTTACGAAGCTAACAGCTGTAAAATGTGGGCATACAAGATATACTGATAGCACTATTTCAGGAGCCCATTATTCTAATTGGCTCCTGAGTGGGCTCCTGACTATTTTCTGAAATTAAGTTTAAAACAATTTACCTTAAAACGACTTTTCCTTGCGTGATTTGCAGAGAGCTTCGTAGTAAAATGTTTCTTTTCCTGTACAAAGTGTTCTTTTATCTCTAGAAAGCGGAATAGATTAGGTTACCGGATACCTGCAGCACTTCAGGGATATCTCGCAAGTGATGAAGCACGTTCGAGTTAACTTTTTATGGTTAAACGCACCGCGCTACATAGTCTGGGTCACAGTCCGTCTACAAGCGAAGAATCTATACAAAAATATATGTTGAGGGTCTTATTGACATTTCTACGTTTCCAGCTGCACAGTGCGGAGGACACTTTTCTGAGAACGTTTCAATTGACCCTGCGAACTTTTAGACCAAACCTACACCAAATCTTCTTAAGGTGGTCTCTCACGTGCAAGTAATGTGGCACGTTCCGGTTAAACTGCAAATACCTTCAACCCTATATCACATAAAAGCTTATTAAACTGGCTATCTTAACAAACTAAAAATGCTTTCAAAACTTGCACCGTCAATTTTTTACGCTTTTAATGTTAGCATACTGGGACGGGGCTAAATGTTACCAGATACCCGTTCAGGGGTGTGTCACGTTCAATTGTTGTCGCAAGTTCCAATCAAAATGCAGATACCTAACACAAATGCTAATTCGGACGCCTGCATTAAAAAATCATAAAAAAAATCGATTGGCTTATTAAGCCAGCTCAATAAGCTTTAATTTAATGTAGGGTTTTAGATAACTGCAGTTTATTATAATAAGCGCGTTTTTGGTCGATTTTATGACTCTGACAACTGTACTGAAACTATGCATTATTCACGAATTCAGTGCTGAATGGCGAAGAGAGTAGTGGTAATCACATTACCGTCTTTATTTCACAGTGAAAAGTTTGTTAACTTACTTTACATATGATTTGGCAGTTAGAGGCCGGAAGATTCATAGAAGACTTTCATTAGTTGGTAAAAGACGTGACTAATTTGTTTGAGTCATGAGTTAGACTATAAAGGGTTTAAATCAAGTAAAAACACTTGAACTAAGGACATGCAAGGTCAGCAGAAAATTCGTAAAATGTGTTGTGAAACGACATGAAACCGCAGAGTCATGAAATACACCACTTTCGAAACAAGGACATTTTCTTAATTGTCACAGGGTCAGGTTTAAGGTGATGTTACACGGGACGATTCGTGACTGTTCAGTAGCGCAACACAGCGTTGCAATGTTGGAACAATGTTGTAACTATTCGAAACAATGTCACAACCATGTTGCAACGCTGTGTTGCGCTAAAAATCGTCCTTGCGAATCACCTCGTGTAACATCACCTTTAAAGGGCCTCTACGGCACTTCTCTACCCAACCTTCCCTTGAATACATGCCAAGCTGGTCACGCAAGCTGGTCACGCAAGCTGGTCACGTAAGCTGGTCACGCACTACACCTCCTCCCTTTCTCCAAATTTCACCTACCGTACTGGTACTTATGTCCACAATTGTAAGTTTACCAGGGGAAACCAAACGACCCTTCAGTCTATTTACAGTTTTGCTTAAAGATTTTGAAATTGTTGTCAGTCACTTACAAGAAAAACAAAAAAAAATTCTCCGGGCAAATTTTGCTGAGGTAAAATCGGTACCAAAATTGGTTGCATTTGAGCGACAGTCAGAGAAGATTAAAGTCCAACTTTTCTTGGTTACAGTTACCCAAGTAAAGCTGCTTCGTGTAAGGAACAGTCACACACACAAGAAAGAGCCGTCAATTTAACAAAGAATGGGGTCATCGTTCTGCGTTAGCAATTGACAGTCACGACAATGACTCGACGAAATGGTCAAACAAGGTTTATTTCTTGCGCAGGCTCCCATCAAAAAAACATTTCAAAATGATAATTATTTCGTGTTTATTATCTAAAACTAGCAGAAGGGTTACACCTTAGGTCACCTAAGGCTGACCGCAAGTTAGTTCCAGTGCACTATGTATCATTATGTTGAGCGGTGGATATACTGGCCCTGACTTTAACATACGTTTGTTAAGGTTAAGCTAAGCACTAAGCGGTTTACAAGGAGACGGAATAAAAACTCTGACTTTCCCTTCGCGGCCATAAATAAAATCAGACCACTTGTAGACGTTCCCCTCCCCTGACAGGCACGATTTTGACATCTCCTCAATTTGTGCAATAGACAGCACGTGATCCCAGACGTTGACGTTTGTCATCATTCCCACAAAGCTCTGTGTTCCTACAAAGCCACCTCTTAGAAAATCTTGCTCTTGACCAAGGGTTATAGATCCTCCTGATTTGATAACATGACCAGTCTTTAAACCAGTTCCCTGAGATGCAACGACTCCATCTTTATAGAATCTCCACGAACCGTCTTTGTTCTCCCATGATTGACAGATATGGTGCCATTTACCATCATTTGCTGATTGTGAAGTTTCACTGCAATGAAAATTTGACTGTTATAACGCGGAAAAAATGCTAAGCGAAACTAAACAAACAATATAATTACGCTTATGATAGACGTTTGGAGAATAATGTCCAGATGGATATGCTCCATTATTTATTTGTATATTTTACAGAGACTATGGCTACAGCAGCCCGGGTTGGGTGGGGGGGCGGGGATACTCTGGGTTCAAGTGACGGGGATCGAATGGGGCCAAAAATGAAAACCAAAAAAATCCCTAGGGCTTCCAACAAAATCCAAACAAATGGCTATATCAAAAATTAACACCCAAAAATCCTATGCTGAATTTCTAGCTTCCCACTCAGGCATTTTTAGGGAGCAGCTCGTATTTCAGTCGTGCTGCCTTGTGGGGAGCCAACCAAATACGAGCTCTCCTAAAATCGCCTGCGTAAAAGACTTCTGAATTTCCGAACCTTTAAAATTCCAAAAATCAATGGATATAACACGAAAAATAACAACATTAGAAATTGAATGTTTCAGTTTGCTTATTTATCATACTATCTGAAGTTATCTTTCCGCATCTGGTAGTCATTTTAACAGCACTCGAGACAGCCAAGAACATCTTGGCTTTTTCATCACAAATCTTCGGATTGTTCGGAATACCCCCCAAAAATTCCCAGTTAAATCAAGCCGCCCGAAAAAAATACTTGCCACATTTTCCTAGCAAAAAAAACCGGAAACGAAAATTTCAAACCCACCACAATCCTTTGATCATCCCCGTCTGGCTTGAAATCCCGAGTACCCCCCTGAGATCTGCGGTTTTCATTTTTTTCTGGTACAAGATACAACTGTTTGGGTGCTACTGTGCAAAGCTTTCTCAAACAGGGAAAAGCGCTCTGGGGACGAGATTGCTTTCTCAAAGAGATTTCACTTCCTTTGACGTGCCTATTGTTTAACAGATAATGAGGCAGTATTACTATTATTAATTTATCAAGACCACTGTTAATATTGTTCATTGAACAGTTGTTTCACAATTATTTAATAAATAAAGCGGCATTAAAAATATATGAAACTAGCCTGCAATGCAAGCTACAGACAGCTGCCTGTGTATGTTCTTGATTTCGTGGCCGCCATTTTGGATTTTTCACTTTTTCACTGACAAAGATTGAGTAGAGTAGAATGGCACAATTGAGGTGGGGCTTAATTCCTCGACTTTTTAAAATTAAACATGGCCGCTGTAACGCAAGTGAAAAGATTCGCGCGCTGAAAAAAACATATGAGAGAATGGGTACAGGCTTTGGGCGCAGTGATTTCTGGGATTGTTGGGTGGACGAGCTTTAGTTATGATTGGTCGATGGTATTCAAGGCAAACATAAACCAATCATAACGCTTGTCCTATCAAAAAGATCCCAGGACTCGTCGCGCGGAAAGCTTCTATCCATTCTGATTCCTTCCTTTATGGTTTAAGCTGTCACACCCGGTGCTTTTTTTAAAAACTAATTCATTCTTTTGAAAAATTTTACAAGATCATCACATCTTATCAACAGACAAAGTGTTAAACTCACCGGACAGTTCCATGAACGTGGATGTGAAAATTTTTATAGTTAAAGATAAGAATTTCGTTGTCCATTCCAGAAACAGCGTAACTAAAGGCTGTTCCACGGGTGGTACTGTCACTTGATTTCATCCAAAAGCAAACCGTCCACTGTGTCAAACTGGGCATCCCCCAGATGTTTACATAGTTGTTGACCCCAGCGGTTGGAAATTCAAGAGCGTAATCTGTAATAGAGAAAAGTTGAAGGAGCTAAGTCACGATTTTCCGTTATTACTTTAAAACCTTAAAAGCACATCGGAATTAGAGCAAACCTTGAAACAATGGCTCTGCTTTATGTAAACCTAGTCTGATACTATATTAGACTGCGAATACAGCCGTTGCCATTAGCTCCTCCCCGTCAGGGACTTTTCCTCCTGGCGATACGTCGTTAGTGGCGAGGAGCAACGAGAAACGGCTGTATTCGCAGGCTACTACTATATCGAATCCCCGGTGTTCAGTCAAAAAATGACCAAAAACAATAGTAAAGTTCCAAGTATGACAGGGGATGAGTGAGAAAACTTTGACATAAATTTAATTTAGTTTTGACTAAAAACACTGTAAAAACCGTAAACTCTGCATCTCATTTTAAAATGAAAGCAACCTGAATACGATCAACAAGGAATGTATTACATGTAAGTATTGGGGCTACAAATATGAAGTCCCCAGTATGTTTTATGCTTTTATGTTGTATGCTAAAACATATACTCTACAAGCCGTCTCGGTGTACATCCGACGCTTTTCACCTCTCCTTCGGGGCATAGTTGTCCATTGTTCTGTTGTTCTGCTTGCATTTTAGAGGACTAGTCTAACTCAGAATTTCGTTAAACCTTTTAATGGGTCTTTATTTTATCACACAAAAAAAGTGATTTCAATCGCTTGAAAGTGCCATTCAAAACGTTCAAATTATTTTTCTAGCGTCCCTTAACTTTTTGGGTAACTCAATAAATTTTTATCGTAGAATGTTCAAATACTAAAATGGTAGGGTAGACTAGTTGAACATACCAGTGAGAGGGGAGACACCGTCGAAGCCAAAGATGACACCGATCATAATGCAAAGATACACAGCCTGCATGTTTCGATCTTTGTCCTGCAGCGGTCACTGCAAATGAAAAAAATAGTGCGTTAAAGGTAAAAAAATTCCTTATTTACGTCGGCAACTCGTAACCGGTACACATTATACTTTGAACTGAGACCAACGATGCACTCATTTTAATCCCCTCTTCGGCTATCAATGCTTCGTGTTATGGGTATTTAAAGCTACTTAAAGCCAAAAAGAAAGGAAAGAACTCGAAGCAATGATTTGACGTCTCATCTGGGAATTGAACTCAGAACAACCCTCAAAGAAGGCCCGGCACTAACCTACCATGCCAATCCTTTCTCCTTTCAGCCAGTTGTTAATTATACTAAATAAGAAATAACTGCATCAAGATGTGGTTTCAAAAGCTGATTTACTATAAAATTAGTTTTTAGCTGTCAAAAACAAAACTCGCAAAGAACAACAACTTACCTTAATTACAAGACGTGATTGCAAGTACTTATCGTCCCTGCGGAGAGCTCCACGACCAACTGTCCTTTTGTAGCATCAATTCCGTACTTTTATTCCATAGAAAGCGGAACTTTTCTTCAGTAGGCGTGGTCAAAGAAGGTCTATGAGGTTAATAAGATAAGCGGATCTGACTCAGAGCAGGCTGGCGGCAGTAAGTTTGTTTATCAGTCATCACCAAAAATCTACGAGTATTTTAGAGGCAGAAGTGATCTGATTAAGTACTTATATTATCCTAAACCTTGAGAAAGAGAGGTTTCCAGCCCTGGTTGACGATCACGTTGAACCACGTACTTCACACTTCCTGTTTTTCCTGCCTTTCCCACATCTTAGCGCCTGGAATAGGTCCCACATCCCCCTTGACATTCAGGATAGGCGTGATTCAATAATCCCCTCTTTATTAATAGAGAAATTGAAGTTTATGCGTAGGATAATTGATTTAAAATTGTACAATTCAATGTCAACGGGAAATCATCAATACAGTTTGATTTATTCATGATAATTGCCTCTCTATCTCATAAGCGAATCAGACAATCAATCAATCAGTCAAAAACTTTATTTCACTTCAAGTTTCAAAAGATAGCATAAACTTATAGTGCTAACTCCTCCGAAGGAAAAGCAAAACAAATAGAAAATAAATGAAAATGGTAATTAGAATAAAGTAATACTATATATTCTGTACAAATTTAAGATAACGTAGACAAGAAAAATATTATATAAATTGTGACTACTTGTAACTAGTGTTAACTAAAAATAATAAGACGACACGCGCGTCCAGTTCTAATACTTCTTTCATTAAATAAAAATAAGTGAAAACGGAACAACTTTGAAAAAGTCTGATGGTGATACATTGAATTCTGCAAAGCTAATCGTATATACTTCGTGAAATAATAGCGAAACAACTGTCTACGGCTACAGCCCCGCTCAGATGTTTTGAGTCGTGTTGATGTCCGGTGAAAAGTTAATTTTCACGTAGTACGATCAGCTTTACAGATCTCAATGTGTACTTTGTATATTTTTGCTGACCAGGTCCTCTGTAGATCTCGCTACGTTCTGCGGCATATTTGTTTGCGTTCCTTTGCAGTTTATGTCAATTTGTCTGTTAATGATGCCGAGTATGAAACAACATCGGGCGCAAGAAACTCCCGCTGTTAACTTAAATCATGAGTTTTTTATAAAGGTAATTGAACTGAGTGAACTGCAATTTGGTATGAATTCATACACGTGATTTTAAAAATCGGACGAGCTGGAAGCACGAGTTGAAATTCTAAGTATCATTTCGGACAAAAATTGCACGATACTAAGTGCCATTACTACCTTATTACAGCCACATGAAATTTCAAAAATCAGTCAGTAACAATATTCTGTTAATCCGGTAGCTGGTTTGTTGATGATTGTTAAAAAAAGTGGAATCGGAAAAGCTCAGTTTCATCTCATTTTGTATGCGAAACAATGGTGCGATTTAGAACAGAAATTATGCAATTTAAAACATGAATGTGATTTAGAGCAAAAAAAATACTGTGGTTTACTAAATAAAAGACACCACTGAGAGCCAATTAGATTGCAATGGTCTCCAGTAATTTCAAAATGGATGTACAAGCGATCTTTGGCCATCCATCCGCATAAACCCGACTCATTAGAGAGCAAGCACAAATATGCCGGGTTTTAAGACCAAAGAAAAACCTGTTAAATATAGCACGGAAAATGTTCTTTTTGAGAGGAAGTACTTGAAAGCAACAAACAAGCAAACTGGCTTTAACCAGGCGACCACGTATGCAAAAACTATATGTATAAAAATTCCGCAATTTTAGTTGTTTTATTCCCAGACCATGTTATTTTTCGCAGTGACATAACATGACGTTAGAGTTAATAACTGGTTATAATCTTGCGACTGTTAATTCTTAGTGATCTCTCACAAAATTCTGCATTTAAGTTGCCGACGTGCTTCCGTTATGGCGGTCTATCAGCACACATCAGATAGCAGGCAGAAAAATGTTGGGTTTTGTGACAACAAAATCTTTTGCGAACATGATCAGAAAATGTTCCTTGTGGTGTATGAGTGCCCCTTGCTTTAAGATTGTCCTTACAAGCAGCAAACAGTTTTTAAAAGAGTTGCGCTGAACAGGTGACTTCATGAGCAAACAATTTACAAAACCCAGGATCTCAGATGTTTATTGCAAGATTATTCTACTCGTAGTTGTACTCCTAGGAAATTGTGATAGGGTGTGCCGACCCGCTCTCCAAATCCGGACCCTCTTTCAGACCAAAATTAAAGATGTCATTTTTCACACTCAGACTTGGCCTCTAAAATTTAATAACCCTTTTCAGACCTAGCCTTATGTTTAGATAGAGAGAAATTAGTCACCATTACCTAGATTAGAACGCCAACAAAAAGATTTAGTAAACATTTTTTGGGAATTCGCAATTAAAGTACTCTTTCTTTCTTATTTATTTGGAATTGAAATGATAAATACGTTCATACATTCCCGTAGTTCCCTCGAAAACCATACCCGATTCCAGATCAGCATGGGTCAAGTCTATACCCGTTTTTAGACCAAAAAGGCGCAAATATTATACCCCATGGAGCAGCACATACCAATATGGTTTAAGGGCGGTACCACAGGGTCTGAAAGTTACCGGAAATACTCGAATTAGCGCCCCCTTTAACCAGCCCTCGTGCTTACGTTAATGGGCAACGTTTCCTTTGACAAATATAAGCAAGCAGATTTAGAGAAAAGGCGTGACTTAATAACATCCTCTTAAGAGATAATTGATTTTAAAATGCCCTTTTATTAATTACAGTCGACTCCCGATAA
>BOPM01000081.1:372413-389913 GCA_022179025.1 Porites australiensis | reverse complement strand
GCTGGCTATGGCTGGCTATAATATTTACTCGTGCATGTTAGCATGGAGAAGTAATGTGATATGTTTACTAAAAAAAAATCAGTGCAAAAAAGAATCCCGAGGCAGATTCATGTGGATCAGGGAAGGACTAAATTTATGTATGTGAACTGCCAAACTGTACTATGCTTGGCATGTTTTCTTTTGAATTTTTCTGGGATTTGTTGTGTTAAAAGACTAGATTTCATGAAGGACCCAATATTTTTTGGGGTAATTACATTTTTATCCACTTACTGTTCACAGAGGTTGTAGTCGCACCACCTTCTATCTATCTTGATTATGTGCAAGCATCAGTTAAACCAGGAGTAGGTGTGTCTGCTCAGAATTGCTACAAGGTGGCGAAGGGTGCATTCACAGGAGAAATCAGGTAGGAATCATATATTATTTTATCTTAAAACATTTAATGGGCTATGTCTTGGTTTAAGCTCCACATTTAATGAATCAAAGTTGCTGATATAAAAACTAAATATTGTCTCGGTCATATTTATTTACACATGTATTCCAGACAAAGACAAAAATATCAAGAGATTTCTCAAAGGTACAGCAAAGCTTGTTCAGTTTTTGGCAAAACTTTGATGATACCAGGGTTGAACTTCGGGTTTTTGAGGGTTGTGTAAGAGCTTTTGCTAATGCAGTTTTTCTGTTACACATGCAAGGTTGTCATTAAGATCCGGACGCCACAGATTTCCCCCCGCTATTATGAGTGTGGCCCCGCGGCTACTTTTATTGGAAAATAGAAGAAAAATAGAACCAAAAGAAAATTAATGCCTAGCTATTTGATTCCCTGCCTACTTATTGTATTTACCCAGCAACTAGAAATCTTAGTGACAACCCTGCACATGCATTTATTTTTTGGTACAGGTTGTGTTTTTTTTTAATTTGGTAAATTCTGATGGAGTACTTTATTGTTTTGTCTGTGTGGTTTTAATTCTTTATGTCTTTTAGAGCAGTTATGCTCATTTTTATTGAAAGGCAAAGACATGCACTTGCATGTGCAATGCATGGTTAGGTTGAGTAAAAGAGTACATTGTATAAGTAAAACCGAAAACTTTTGGTAGAGTAGGTTGGTTGGTAATACTTTATTTAAAAATTCATATGATAGTAGAAACAAGCTAGCCCCAACAACACTTGGCTGGTTTCCATGGAGGGCGTGTTAGATGTAATTTTTTGACTCCGCTGAAGAAAACCTATATACGTACATGTATTTCCTGGGAGGTCCATAATGGTTAAAGTCACATGTTGTTGAAAAGTACAACAATATAAAAGAGGAAATTACGTATAGGCAACAAAATCACTGCTTTGTGCCAATCAAATATGTACCAGTACATTAAGGACATACCATCCAGATCTCTTTCAAACTTTGCCAAATTGACAGCTGTTAATAGAGCATTTAAAATCTGCTCAGTGAAAGAAGGACTCACTGTGCCTTTTTTCACCCTACACCCCCATTATTCTAAGTGTTTTTGCCTAAGTTGGACGAGAAATGTTTGAAACTGGAGCAACTTTCAAAGATTATTATCGTATAACCAAAACTATGAATATTTCTAAAACCTACAGCCCATTTGGTCTGCACTACATGTATATTTTTTTCAGTAAAGTGACTTCAAATTGCTAGATCTTGGAAGTACATACACACAGTGTACATGTATGTAATGTAAAAACAAAACGGACCATTTTACTTTTATCTCATACTTACATGTTTCTCTGTGGCTCCAAATGCAGAGTTTTATTTCATACTACAATTCACATTTTCTTGTCCTTAAAGTATGTTTTCTGTGTAACCATTATAAGTAAGAAACATCCCATTTCATTCACTGTTGTTCTCGTTTCATTGCAAAAAGACAACAAAGGCACAATTTCAGCTTTTAAAGTGGTCATTAATTTTACTGCAAGGGACTGGGGTAAGTTTCAAGACCAACACCTTTTAAGCACACTGGATGGAGTCTGCTCATGTACAGTAGATGTCTATTGAAATAAGATCAAATAAATTTACAAGTATGCTGTTTGGGCAAATATTAACTTACAGCTGTACATGTGTATTATTTATAATGTAAATGTGTCTTTGCCTCTAGTCCTGCCATGATTAAAGACATTGGATGTGAATGGGTTATTTTGGGGCATTCTGAAAGAAGAAACATTTTCAAAGAAACTGATGAGGTACGTGATATCAACCAGTCATAAAGGATGAAAATATTATCATTATACAGGGGTGTGTGGAAAAAGATCCTTAATGACTCCTGATCTGATATAAAATTCTTCCTATGTTCCACAATCAAATTAGAAGAAGAATTTATAGCAGCCTAACAGAAGTCACCTGTGGCTATCTATTTTAGGGCTAATTATATTTTCTGGCTTGAAATGTCAGTCTTTGCCAACACTAAGGTCATGCCAGGCAAGACATGCTAGTTTACAAAATTTATGTAAAAATCGCTCAGGTTATAGCCGAATAAATACGGCATCACTGAATAGCCTCAATAAACCTTGTAATTCAAGATAAAAAATAGAAATACGGATTAAAATAGTTTTAAGCTAGTTTGATTCTTAATTTCTTTTGTCTGTTAGCCCTCAGTTATTCATGTTTATTACATGTAGCAGTCTCATCAATTTTCTTTGGCTCTTTACCCTAGTTATTCATGAGCTCAATGAAACTGAGAATCAAGTTGTTTTAGCATCATTTTAACCTAACCAACCACCCCCAAGTGTGATGAAATTATATATAGATGTGAAATACAACTAAGAAATGCTCAGAAAAAAAAATCTGAGCTCCCAGTGGGTTTCAAACCCAGGACCTTCCCGGTACCTGAATTTTAGTTTGGACAGTGATGTCTACCTCCCAGCTACATGTAGCTACATGTACTAAAATGAAAATATCCCTGGTTTATGAGTCTTTTTTGGTAAATTTACAACAGGTAAAAAAAGAGGTTAAAGATTTGTTTGTACTGAAATAATTATATTAGCTTATCCAGTTACAATGTGCAGTGTACTTCACAGGCACCCACTAAAATAACTAGAGGCAAATAATCTAAAATAGAACTGAACATATCAGGATTAAACACCCCAACCGAAAGGAGGCAACCAGTTGGCTTATTTACAAGCATGGCCCAGAATTTGAACTCGGAAGGATCAAGAACAAATCCAGCAAGTGATCAGAGCAGGACTCAAACCCGGAATGTGGGTTTGATGCACTGACCATTCGGCTACAGTGTCCCCTAGTTATTAGATCAGTGCTGATGATTTAATACCCTTTTTTGTACCATTTTCCTCAGCTTATAGGAGAGAAGGTAGCACATGCATTATCTGAAGGTTTAAAGGTGATTGCTTGCATTGGAGAACTGTTGTCTGAGAGAGAGGCTGGCAAAACTACAGAGGTGGTATCACGACAGATCAAAGCAATAGCTGGTATGTACTATTTTTGTTTGCTAAAAATAAAGTCTGCAGTGTAATGCATACTTGGGAAAAAGGAGAGATTCTATGGACAGGCAGGTTACCCCACCAAGGCGGGTTACCTCACCTTCCTGGTGTCTCTTATCTCCATGCAAACAGGCCCAAGTTTCTGGACTGAGAAATGTGGGTAAGTAGGAGAACATTTCCCTATGTGATCGAAAAAGAAAACAAAAACTTATGTCAACAACAACAACAACAAAATCAGAAAAAGACTATAACAATTAAGACACTCCCTTCACACATCCTCCCATTTCAAAGATGGAAAAAATGTTGCGCTGTACACAATGTGGCCTTTGCTTAGCTTTTTGTTTGTTTTCTGTCCAAGTTTGTAACTCTACATGTACATGACTTGTATGCCCTTAAGTTATCAGTTGTCATGTATACAATCTACTCTGTTGCTATGTTAAGAAGAGACTTATTCCTGAAGTTGCATGTTATCATCTTTGTGACTCATTTATTTCTTCTTATGTGCGTTGCTTACAGACAATGTTTCTGATTGGAGTAAAGTGGTGATAGCTTATGAACCAGTCTGGGCAATTGGTACAGGAGTCACTGCCACACCCCAACAGGTAAGAGCCACGAGTATCACATATCGCATTGGTTCCGTGTCACACTTTGGTGCACTGTGAACTAGTTCGAGGGCTGAAGCGGAAGTGAATAAGTAGGAGAGAGGCCTGGAACCCACTGAGACGGAAATAAATATTCAGGACCCGGTTCGTCAGAGATGGTCAGTTTAACCCAGGATTAAGCCAAATTTTAAGCCCGGTTTTCTTGTCTAAGAACATGCAACTCAACCTTACAAATATATTAATACCCTTGAGCCTTTGCTCTGAGAGACAATAATGATAACACAAAATGTTGCTTTAAGCAGTGCATAGGAAGGTAAATACAAAAAGTGGAACAAAAGTTTAATCCTAGATTAACACTAATCGGCCTTTCAGGAACCGGGGTCAGGAGTGAGAATTGGGATTTGGTTCACCAAACCCCTTCGGCCAATTGCAACCGCTCCGGCACAGAGCTCGATGTGCATGAACGACTTGTTCCAGTTACGTGCCGTTGCCATTAAAGGACAAAAAAAAAAAGAAAGAAAGTGAGATTTTGGGAAGCTTCTTGATGTTGGGGTTGGGTGCAATCACCAAATGAAGTAATACCGATACACAAGATTGAAAAGACACTGGACGTGTCTTCAATAATTTATGCCAGAAATTGCCGCTTCAATGATTCCGGCGCTACGCGATTCTCGTCGCACAGGAAACGAGACGCGACTGGTGACTCACTTTTGAGCGGTACTGTAAGCCACAACACAATTCGCTACTCTGAGGTTGCGCGAGAGACCAGGTCGAGATGGTTGTCCAGTGCATCGTGGGATTGTTTTGGGGACGAATTTTCAACATGGCGGCAAATTCGTGAGCCAAAACATTCCCACAATGCACTTTGACAACCATCTCAACCCGATCACCCGCGCAACTTCAAAGTGGCGAATAGCTAACCAACAGTAGTTTCCGCAACACCAAAAAAAACTCCCAATTTTGGACACTGAAACGGAGGAAAAAAATTTCCTTTAACAGTATCTTTCTTTCCTGTGGTTGTCATTTCCTTTATTGATTGCAGGCTCAAGAGGTACATCATCAGCTTAGAGGTTGGCTCAAAGAAAATGTGTCAGCGGCTATCGCTAGTTCAACGAGAATTATCTATGGTGGTAAGTGAGCCAGTCATCGGTCAGTGTGTTCGAATACCCCGTTTAAGCGTTATTGTGTAGTAAATTCGAACCCTGAGAAAACAGACGACATTTCGCGACGCCATCACTGGTTTCCCCGCAACAGTAGAGAGCTTTAGATTCTAGGACGAGGACGACAACGAGTACGAAATTTCATTTTCTCAATACTGAGTATTACTCTCGCGTGAACCAGTGTCGTTGTGGCGGGAAAACGTGATAGCTGTCGTCATTCTACTACGAGTTTTGGCGAGGTTAGAGAGTTTTAGATTCGAGGACGAGGATGACATTTCATATTAAGCTTTCTCGCCTATTCTCTTAAAAAAGACATCCCGGAAAGCTTCATTGTACTTTTTTGGACCACAAAGGTTAGTTCGCTTATTTCGGTTAAAGGAGGTAAAGCCCTCTCCCGATCACTAACTAAATGATAAAATTTCTGACATTTGATAACTTGTTTCGCCACTACAACATTCTCGCTAAAACTCGTGGTAGACCTGACGACGGCTACCACATTTTCCCGCCAAAATGACGTCGTTTCGCGCGTGTGCAGTACTTAGTATTGAGAAAATCTCGTTCTCGTAGTTGTCCTCGTCTTGGAATCTGAAGCTCTCTAATGACGCCGGTCTGAAGAATAAGCTTAGAAATTCCGTTCTGATCACATGTCACTTCCCAGATCTGGCTATTATTTCTGATTGATCAAGCAAATTTTCAATCAATCAGAGGCACAACCGAGGTTACCAAACGGGAGGGAAAAAATCATCCAGCAACAAATTTGAACATGTCATAGTGCCAGCCACTCTTCCAAAGTCAAACTTTTTCTGTACGATTTACATATTCATATTACGCGCGTTATAAAAGATCCATTGTCCAGTTGTCCCTAGTTATTTTCGTTATTGTAACGTACATTTTTATATACCTATTGCATTTTTGTATATAGTATATTTTATTTAAATGTTTCTGGTTCTTTTACATATTCTTGTATATTTTTACTTACTAATTTTTTAAAGGGCCGTAAGTTAGAAATCGTAAAAGGCAATTACGTCTCCTTCTTGAATTGAAGTTATTGTATTGCACTGCGGGATAATTAATGACCCAAAATGATAAATCAAGCTATCATCAGGGGCACCCTACGACTGTTTTCTGTAAAATATATGTTCGGAGGAGCAAATATTGATTAGAATTTTCGGATCATTACGTTTCTACTCCACCCATAAGCCAACATTTTGCCCAAAATGAGAAATAAGTGATAATGCGAGAGAGGAATCATAGAAAAATTGTCACTAATTGCATCTAACATTTTTGAGAAAGTTATACTGAAGCCGTAATAATTTTAAAGAGAATCAAGTTGCCCTAGGATGACCGAACAGATACAAATTTTAGAGCGCACCTCAGAATGCATATCTAGAGATCTAAAGGTACTCTAGATAGCCTAAAATGTGTTTTCAGTGTATTTAGGAGGAAAACCGTCTGTGGGTGCCCCTGTGTCATAACATATCATGACTGTTTAGTTGCAATTTAAAACCTGAGCGCTCTCTTGAAATTTGATAAAAGGCTTATCTAACTTACTTTTCTTCACTCACAAACTTCAGGTTCTGTGAACGCGAAAAACTGTCAAGAGCTTGCTAAAGAAGGTGACGTGGATGGTTTTCTTGTAGGAGGTGCGTCCTTGAAACCTGAGTTCGTTCAGATAGTTAATGCAAGGCTGTGATACCACGAAACGTCTGCAATACTCTGTCATGAGAGGAGCTTGTAAACCACCTAAGAAAAGGAGAAAAATCTTGTACTAGGGTGTTAGACAATAAAGTTTAAGAGTATAAGTGTTCATGCAAGCTTTATTTTCTGTTTTGATACAGTGCCTTGTGTATTTCTTTTTTCCTTTCTTTCGTATCACTAATATGATTTTGTTATTACATTTCGAGATAATACGAGTGTTATTGGATATTGAATTATTTATATATTTTATTGTGATTTTTGTTTTTAAAATCTTTTATGAGGATCACAAGTTTATTAGTCTATGGCTATTACGAGCTACCCTCCTTAAATAAAGGCTCCTACTAATTGAGTTCAATCCTAAACATAATGATTTTATTAAAAACTGAATCACTGGATAATGCAATTCTAGAGCTCTGATTGGCTTAGCCATCATGGTATATGAGCCATTATACCATGCACTCCAAATATGGTAAGTGTACGCGTGTGCTCAAAATTAAAAACAAGCTAAAAATCGGTTGTTTTTACAAATAAAGTCGGGAAGAATTCTCGATATTTTGTGGGCGTTTTTAATTAAACATGCAATTATTCCACTCGCGCTTGTTGGATATGAGATGATTATCGCCGCTATGATTATAGCCAACTCGGTTCTAGGCGCCTCGTTGGCTATGTGTCATCTCATATCCAACGCGCACTCGTGGAATAATTGTTACCAAAACCCAGCTAGTGGTCTATATCGATGCTGCGTTCTGATTGGTTGAGCTACTATTAGGCTATATGTTATAGCCCACCAGTAGCGAAAAGCGCGGGCTTTTTGTCGGCAAAAAAGGAAAGTCTAGCGTTAACTAGCTAAATTTTTTTTATTCTCGATATTTTTGACCAACTAGTTGGATTTTACTAAAACAATTATTCCTCTCGCCCTCATGGCCTCTGAGTCATAACCCATTCGGCCTTTGGGCTCATGGGCTATTGACTCAGAGCCCATTCGGGCTCGAGGAATAATTGTTAAATATATAGTGGAAGAAGGAGAATTCTTATACAAGAAAGCTCAGAAAAGTTCGGACGCTCTAACCACTGAGCTAATACAGGCTCTATGGCGAACACTACACCACTCACACTACACCAGTCACACGGGATATGTTTGAGGTAAACCGGAAAAGGACATTTCTATGTTTGGACGCTAATGTTGATACTCTGTTATCGAGAAATAAATGACGTGAATAGTCCTGAGTGACGTGCGTAGCAACTCAGAACAGCCTTTTGTGGTTTTGTTTTTAAATTGTTTGTTTGTTTGTCTTTGGTCAAGCGGGTTTGTTTGACGTTTTACTACCCACCAAAATTGAATAAGGTCAGGAGCCGATTGCTCCTGATAAGGTAGATATTGCTTTTTTAATGGCCTTTTAACGAGCCATAGCGAAATCTCATGTTTTGTAAACAATGTTTTTGTTGTTAAAATGTGCCCAACAAAAATCCCATTTTTCAGGAGTCAATAAGCCTATGATTGATAACAATAAGTGACGTAACGCGAATCTCGCTTATAATAAGATCAAGATCGCGTGATATACGTCAGAGAATTCATTTGGCGGAGCGACAGTTTTGGCTTAGAAAAAGAAGGCTTTTTTGCCGATTTTGATTTGCGTTCAACAGGAACATCAGCGACTGAGTGCCTTCGGCTACATTTAAGGTTTTTACGGGTTAATTAAAACGATTTGTCTTCTCTATCGCACAACTTGAGTTGCAAATATTTTTGTATCACTTTTCAGACTTTTATAGCGTTTTAAAGTTAGCAGAGGGGTCCAGGGAGGGATTTTTATACTTCTAGAAAAATTTTTTTGGCTCGCTACATATATGGAGGAAGGTAGTATTCTTTCGGAAATTTATACCGCCACTCATTGAGTCTAAGTTTCCTGGATTCCGCTCTACTGATTATTTTAAACCTTTGAGTAAAGTCAACCTGGCAAGATTGCTCTTTGCACGCTTTCAAGAGTCACGCGGAAAACTTAAGTTGGGGCATCTATCACGTCTATGAAAAATAAAGAATAATTTGCATTGCAAAGCGCTCTTCGCTATTTGGTTTGCATAATTTATCATGGTATTCAAATCAGCTCCATTGTTAAACCGCGTGGCAAAACACAACACAAAATCATAACAAACGACGCCAACGAATGCGGTACGCGGTATAAGAAAAGTTTTTACCGGTTTTTAAAGGAACTTATGGCCTCACCGGTCAGTAATTTTGATCATATTTTTAGCAAGGAGTCTATCTGTCCGATTTGTTTGGAAGAGTATGTGGAACCGAAGGTTTTACCGTGTCTTCATAACATTTGTAAGAAGTGCCTCAAAGAGATGTTACATCGTCATACGCAAACCTTTCACTGTCCGATTTGTCGCGCTGTTTGTCCTATACCAGAGCGCGGAGTAGCAGGATTTCCTACAAATGACTATTTAGCTCGACTAATTCGAGAATCGCCGGCAAAGAAAGTTATCCAAGAGATAAAGAACGCGCTTAAAGAGTGTAGCGAAAAGCTGGTAATCGTGCGACGAATTCACGACGAAGCTCGCATCGATTTGGAAAGGCAAGGAGAGATGATCAAGGAGAAAATTCACGAAGACTTTGAAAATCTTGTTGACGTTTTGCGAAAGCAAGAAGAACAATTGTGTAGCGAAGTAGACAGTTTGGTTGAAAAAGAAGAGAAGAAACACCCAGCGTGTTTTCTATCATTGCAAACAGGAACGTTATTGACTCACATCGAAGGTCGCATAAAGCTTAGAGATATACTGGATATTGCGAACGACAAAGAACACTTGATGAACAGAATCAGAGACGCTAAAGTCGCCTGTACTAAACTGAGTCATCTGCATTCTGCGGAAACCGAAAAACCCAAAACTTTGTTTAAGTTTATAGGCAACAAAGAAGTCCTTCAATGCGTCAGTGGGAACATGTTTGGTTCAGTGAAGGGACACGAACCTTCAAACACGCTAATTCAATCACCTGTTTCAGAGAACTTACAAAGCCTTGATGTGTTAAAACCGGGTACAAGGTTTCATTCTTTGGACATCCCGCAACCTTTCAAGAAAAGATTTCAGCCTTTTGCTGTCGCTATGAACGATGAAGGCAGTATTGCGGTAAGTGATCAAGGGAATCACTCAGTCTTGCTTTACAGCAAAGGAGGGGAGTTTTTAGCTCGAATTGGTGGTAGAGGTGCAAGCCAAGGGAGTCTTGAATCGCCGACCGGTGTGACGTTCTTGTCACGGCATCTGATCGCTATCGCCGATGGTTGCCTATTCGGAAATCCAGCGAGAATTCAAGCGTTCGACAGCTCGGGTAGATTCACTCGCTGTTTGGTTAAATTATACGTGAATTCTCATTGGTTCACGAGACTTTCAATGGGCAATAACGACCAGCTGATAGTGACATGTACCCCTGTGATGCCGGGTTATGATGCCTGTATTAAGGTGTTCAACACCAGCGGAGATGAAGTTCTCTGTTTCGGAACAGGACTATCAGGCAAACTTTTGCATCCTACCAAAGCTGTCTTGCACAACAACGAGTACTTCGTATCGGACGTGGACAAAAAGAACAATCGCTGCATGGTGAGTGTCTTTGACCAACACGGCAAATATCTGAGGGCTTTTGGCGAATGCATGCTCAAGAAAGACCCTAACGAGCATGCCTTTTATCCTCTGGTGATTGCATTGGATGTAGCTGATTTCAGGGTATTAGCCTACAGTGGATTATACAGACTTGTGCGCTGTTATTTTCCTAATGGTGCTTTAGATTCTTACTATAATACACTGGGAGGGGTAACTGATATGGCGGTCACCGGGGATGGGAGAGTGTTTGTTGTTTGTGGAGGTGCTGGGGAGTTTCCTCATAGTGTGCAAGTAATTTTTCACTACTAACAGGCAATTTAAAGGGAAAGGAAGACTCGATGCTGCCAAAAATATTCGCGCGCGTTTAGCCAGCGATTTTAAAGATATGCTATGTTCATTTGTCCTTATTCTGTTAAATCTACGTGTAGGAATGAAAATATGAGCCAAAGTAGCGCAGATGAAACAGATGAACCAAACCTGAAAAACAACTTGTTTTATATAAAGTGTTAATGAAATATTTTTATTAATAGATATGCATTAAACTCCTTTAAGTAACTAGGTCACTGCGGTTATTTAAGTGAAGTATTTGGTTTTTATTCCGTGATCCCAACGGGTTTGTTTACAGTGTATAGAACCAAGACAAAAACCGGTGAAGTCAAAACTTTACGCTCACGCAATAATTCCCCTTGCCTCGCAGTTGTGGAATATACAGAACGCATAATAGCTTGATGTTGTTTTTAAATAAGTGTTCTGGAACTACAGCTTTAGCTGTACAATAAGTAACGTCACTTTCAAAAAACAACATCTTTCGCGTGTTTTTTTTTTTTTTAATTAAGAAGTAGCCTAGTAGCTTCTGTTACGAAAAGTTTTATGCTATGTTTGGGGCTTTGTTCATTCTCTTGGGCTTGAAATTGGGAACATTTATACTATAGTGGAGTTCTATAGTCGATAGGACTAATTTTTTAGAGATATTTTATGTAAATAAATCCAAAAGTCCACTATCTTTAAGATTGTTGGTTTGTTTTCGCTTTGAAAATATTCTTAAACTGTTCGTGTCAACATTTTCAGAGGGCAACTAAAAAACAACAATAAAGAGTCTTAACTTGAGTTTGACTTTTTAACAACAGTATCTTCTCTAATCCCTCTTTTTCCGTCTGACTGTATGGCTTTTCTTCAGTCCTTTTTCTCTCTTTTTTGAGATATGTCCAGGTGTGAACTCTGTCGAAAAAATTTGCCAGCAATTTTTTTTTCGCAATAAATTTCTTTTTTTGCGACAGAGTCAAATCCTGGACATAAAGGCTCTTTTTGTTCTTCCCAGTATTCCACGCGATACTACTTACTTGTCCAGGCGTTTCTCATTTTAGATAACAAAAGAAAGGAGACTGGGAATTAGTGTGTACTTATGTAAACAAAAAAAAAGGAAACCGAACTGCGTGATTGTACAACTGTTAATCTTCCCACCGACAGATTTTTAGGTTTGTTTACTTGCCCCAGTCACCACTACCATCAGAACTAATTCAGTGCGTTTCACCTGTGGATATATCATACCAATAGAAAACGAAAATTTATGGGCGGTTCTGGGCGTGCGCTAGCGTGGCCGAGCGGTCTAAGGCGCTGGTTTAAGGCACCAGTCTCTTCGGAGGCGTGGGTTCGAATCCCACCGCTGCCATGGTCACTTTTTACTTCAAAAAGATTTTCATTCTTTTGAAAAATTAATTAATTATGACGCGACGCATCAACATCAAACGCTTCTAACTGCTTCTGTATTTTTAAAAAATTCAGAGGAACTCACTGAAAAAGCTTTTTTGTCTGAAAAAGACAGCAAATATGAGGAGAAAGCCTGCGTTAGAGGCAGCCAACATGTCGGTGGACACGCCAATGTGCAACTCTCCTTTGCATTCTTTACACGTTACATCCGTGAGCCAAAAACAAAAAAGTACTTCGATAATTCATATATTGAGAAAGAAAGATGTTGTCGCCCGATATGGGACTTGAACCCATGACCCTCAGCTTAAAAGTCTGATGCTCTACCGACTGAGCTAACCGGGCGGCTCCCAATCGATATGTAACGATTCTTGTGCTTCATTTGTAAAAACAGTGCAAAGAAAGACCCAACGCTTTGATTGTCAGTGAAAAGTAATAATTAACGGGCAAGGTTGGTTAATTCTGCTCTTCTTCTGTTTTTCGGTTTTTATCCTTCCGTTTAACCCTTGCACGTACACGCAACGTCATACCCCCACCGCGCTTCAGGAGGGGGGGGGGGGGGGGTGTTGATGGAACCTTCCGCCCTTGCGTTTTTGATATGTCGCAGAATTTCAAAACGATTTTGCCCTCAGTGGAAAGCCTTTGATCTTCTCTACAAGAGGAGGTATATTTTATGGGTGGTGGCGTTGCTGGAGGTCTATGACGTCACCAAACATGGTAGCCATCTTGGATTTTATCAAGAATTAGGAATCAGGTAAAAACAATGAGAATTAAAAGTTTTTTGCGCTTATCATGTAAAATAACACATAAATAATTACTTTGCATCACTTTCTCCACAAAATTTACTTTCATTCCTAAAAAAGTTGAAAAAACATGTATTTTCACTCAAAAATGGCTTGACCACCTGCTACTTGTGGCGTCACATCTCGTAACCATAGAAACTGACCATCACTAAACTTGTGTCAAAACGTGTGCGAGGGATGAACGAACAGCCACAGAAAACTACAGGTAGTGATGTTTTATCGTCTAGGAAAAAGCCTTGTACGTCCGAAGGTTAAAACAGCAGTTTTGCAATAGCTCGTCCTTATTGTTGCTAGGTAACGGATAGTCACAGTAATGTGCTGGTGTTTCACGTATTTAGAAGGCAAATTTGAACAGTAAGACGCAACAAGCTTGTCCGACTGAGCACATGGTAAACGAACGAACTGCGCATGCACAAAGTTCGGGATATAACAAATGCTAAACAAATGCCCCTTTTGAAATAAAAGAAAGGAAAAACAAAAAGAAGCCTAATACAAAGTTAACTGATGTAAGAAGCGCATGCAAACAGTTCTCGTAATTCTGGTAAAGCTATAGAACATCTGAGGAGGTTTGCGCTTTCTGAGTGGGTATCTTCGCTTAAGCTTTAATTTTCGGGGGTTGACGTTTGTAGTGTCGGATCTTGCACGGACAAATCTGACGATGCACAGGAGGTATCAGCAGGTACAAAAAATGTTCGTGAAAGGGAAAATCGTATGAAACACTTAAGTGATGAGGACATCGCTTCTAGGTGCTAGACCTCGTGTCTTCCCTCCCCGGGGTGATCGTTTTTCTGCACAGACGACTGAAAACCGAGATTATAACTGTACTGGGCGTGCCCCATGGGCAGCCCAGTAATTTGTAAAGGCAGTCACTGTATGTATTTTTTTCTGTTACTTTTTCTCCCAGTAATGGGTAAGCCAAGTGTATTCTAAATAGCAGGGTAAGGCGCATACAGTAGCGTGGCCGAGTGGTCTAAGGCGTTGGTTTAAGGCACCAGTCTCTTCGGAGGCGTGGGTTTGAATCCCACCGCTGCCATAGGCACCTTTTAATCGAAAAGAGTTTCATTTTTGTTTTTGAAAAATTAAATAATCACGACGCAAAGCGTCAACATTCTACGCTTCTAACCTCTGCAGTCTCAGAGGAACTCACTGGAAAAACCATTTTCTCTGAAAAAGACAAAATATCGATAGAAAGCCTCCATTAGACTTAACCAACATACCAACAACATATCGGTGGCCACATGCCTATGTGCAACTCTCCTTTGCATGCTTGACACGTTACATGCTTGAGCCACTAACAAAAAGTGTATTTCAACAATTCATATCTTGAGAAATAAAGAAAACATGTTACCGCCCGATATGGGACTTGAACCCATGACCCTCAGATTAAAAGTCTGATGTTCTACCGACTGAGCTAACCGGGCGGCTCACTCTGAAACTCAAGTTAAGTTTGAAGCTTCTAACGATTTTTTTAAAAGTCGTTAAAAGCTTTAATACGTTGAAAACACGGAAATGAATTGCCTAACACTAGTAACACATTGCGAAATTTCAATTTGGCCCTCAGTACAAAAAATGATATTATTAAAATGCAAGGTTTGTTACTTCTACTCTGCTCGATTTTTTGTATTTTTATTCTTCCGTTCAGTACAGCTAATAACTTCGTTGGGGAGAGAGAAAACCGAAAGCAATTGTTTGGCAAATTTTCCGCGAACGATATCCCAAACAAGTTCTCTGTTTCGTCAAAGTCAACACAAACGGAAAATTAGAGACAAGAATAAAGGGTATTGTAGACAGATGTAACGAACTGACATGTACCAAGAAGTATGCTTTAACCGAGGGACCGAAGCAGGGGGGGGGGGGGGGGAGTTTATGTGGGCCACTCGCTCAGCCCCCCCAGTCATTTTATGCTTGTTACGGGCCTGATATTATCAACACTGAAACGCTTCTGTCTTTTTACAAAATGGAAAAAAAATCTTACTTAAACTCACAGGAAACTTGATTTTAAAAAGACAGAAAAATGAACAAAAAAAAAAAGAAAAAAGCCTGCGAAAACAGCTGTTTCTCCTCGCTCTTCGCCGCTGAGGACGTTTCGCGAGGAATAACGTCTGCGACTCGGCGACAGAAATTCGACCAGGGGAAACGTAAAATTGATGTGGAATAGCCTGCGTAGCAGGCGCAAAAAGGGGAGAGGGAAGGGGAAGAGAGAAAAGCGCAAAAGAGGGGAAAAGGGAAGGGAGCCCTTACCGTCTTTCCCCAATCCCCCTCTTTTTTCCCTTCCTCCCTATCCCCTACCTCTTCCGACGCCTCCTACGCAGGCAACATGTAGAACCCCAGACTGCCGGATATATTATGTAAACATTCATTTTCTGTCCTTGAGGCGCAGACGTTCGTCCGCGCGAAACGTCCCCAGCGGCGAAGAGCGTGTGAGAAAATTATTGCGTCATTGTGGTGGGAAAACTCGTCAGGTGATCTGAGAACTGATCTTTGTACACTCAGGAGGAACTGTGTGGTCGATCAGAGTCGTGGAGCTGATCGAGTGTGAAGATTGAGTGTAGATCATCGAAAATTTACGCGAATTGATGTCGACGGATTCTTCAGTGTAGAATAGAGTACAGAATTCTTAAATATGAACATGTGTTGAAATATACTTTCAAGAGAGTGAAGAATTAAATGCTAAAAGGAACTGGTTGTATCGCACATAATTTGTGACAGAGCAAGGAGAAACGGCTGTTTTCGCAGGCTAGAAAAGAAAGGGCTCAACAACAAACATGATCCAACATATCGGTGTCCACATGCAACTCCCTTGATACTTAGCTTGACACGTTGCATTAATCATCCTTGAGCCAAAAACAAGAAAAAAGTGCTTCGAAAACTCAAATAATGAGAAAAATAAAAGCATTTTGTCGCCCGATATGGGACTTGAACCCATGACCCTCAGATTAAAAGTCTGATGCTCTACCGACTGTGCTAACCGGGCGGCTACGATTTCTACGTTTCATTCGTGAAAACCAGGAAAAGAAAGACCTAACGCTTTAATTCTAAGTAAAAAATAATAATCAACGGGTGAGGTTGGTTAATTCTGTGCTTCTTCTGTTTTTCGGTTCTTATAATTCTGTTTAATAGAGCAGTTTTACATTAGATCGCCCTTATTGTTGCTAGTTAACGGATGGTCTCTGTGTTATACTGGTGTTTCACCCCTTAACAAAGCGAATTTGAACAGTAAGACGCAAGAAGCTCCTTCTTGAAATAAAAGTAATAAAACGATAATTTAGTGTACTAATAGAATGGTAAAACTATAGAACCTATGAGGCGGTTTGCGCTCTCTGAGCTTTTCAGGGGTTAAAGTTTGTAGTATCAGGTCTTGGAAGGACACATCCGACGATTTACAGGAAGTATCGGCTTTGCCATAATCCGTTGCTGGTGTATCAGGTACAGGTATGGCCTCCGTCGACGCCGAAGGGGCTGAATTTCAGCCGTTTCTGGCACTAAACTTTCCATTGGTTCAGGAGGGAACTGTTGTTCGCGATGTAACTCTGAGCACGAAGTTGAAGATATGAGCAGTGGGCGTAGCTGTTCCTGATGTTTCCTCCAGATAGTAGGGAGCTTAAGCAAAGACGTTATTGAGCGACGCATGTCAATCGAAGGTGAGGTCTTCCATCTTTTTGTATGCCTTGACGCTAACAAATTTGAATAGCTAAGTTTCTTCTTTCTTATAAAGGTGATTCATCAGAGAGTTTCAGCCAACCACTGCCCAATGACACAAGTTCCCTGGTGTCTCCGACTTTGACTTCGAAATCCCTGAGACTGACTGTTCTCACAATGTTCCTGGAATCCATTAATCAAAATTACGGACAAAAACCGCTTGGTTCGATGTTAACGTTGAATGGTGGTCAAGGTTAACTTGAAATATCTTAACTTCCAGTTTTGAGCTTTTGGCTCTCAGGGCACTGAATCTTAGTCTAGTCTCTCTGTTCATAAGTAATTGGAAGGGTGATTTTTCTGAAGCAGTGGGCGTAATCCTGTTCATCAGCAAAAATCTGCCCAATGGTGTTTGCAAAGTCTCGCTCGTATTCCTGATCTTGTCTAATTTATCCTTGAATTCTCCCACATAGCGTTCCACCAACCCATTGGTTGCAGGATACCCAGGAGCAGTAACACTATGAAAAATCACAGTTATTCTCTTTAAGGAATTCAGTGCTGGAATCCATCGCTTGTAAATTGACTACCGTTATAAATTATGTATGCGTAAACCAAAATAACTTAAAATATGTCTAAGAGCAACAATTGTATGTGTGGGGTCCTGTGGGCTGTGACATAGGCACTACTTCCAAATATTTTGAACATGCATCTATCACAGCTAAGACCATTTTGCCTTGGTAGAGTTTCGCAAAATCTAAGTGTAAACATTTATAGGGTCCCCCTGTCCACGACCATAAACCAGGAGAGGTTGAGGCTTGGAACTAAAATAGCAGACTCTTGAGACATTACTTAAATTCGA
>BOPM01000081.1:350833-361935 GCA_022179025.1 Porites australiensis | reverse complement strand
CCTTCCAGCTCTTGGTCAATTCTATCCTACGTTCTCGACTTCCCGCATGGAAAGTATTGCTTGAAATCTAACTTTTCATGCGACTGTTGATATACGGAACACAGCTTCGTAAATGAACAGGTTTATAAAAACCAACCTTCAAAAAAATTCCACAAGGGGATTTCACTGATGACTGCCGCTTAAACGCTTAAACGCTAGCCAAGCGTGTGTCCGCTGATTTTAGAGGGTGATGGTGGCATGGGCTTGTAAATTAGTATTTTAGGATCTTTTTAATATTTTTCTTTCATTTTTAGTCGAAATGAATTTTTATAATTGAAATGAGTTTTTTTAATTAAAACGAATTTTTTTTAATCGAAATGAACAGGGCTTATGAAATGAAATGACTTGTAAATAGTGCTTTGACTGAATAGTCAAAGTGAGTTGTATCACGTCAGTGGATGGTATTATACTCTGGTTATTGATCTGATTGGTCAATTATGTCGCGATGTTATTCGTCGTCTGTCAGTTAAGCCGTGATGTTATTGACCAATCAGATCAATAACCAGAGTATAATACCATCCACTGACGTGATACAACTCACTTTGACTCTGAAGATGACTACCGCACAGGTTGTCGAAACGGCAGTCACTATCAACAACAACAGTCCTATTCAGGACTACGTTCACCGGGACGATCAAACTCAACCTTTTGAAATGACTCCTGAGTTCAAACCTTTCACAGAATATTTTTTTCTTCTTCAGCGAAATTGATTGTAAATAGGTTTTAATAGTTAGTTTTGTTATCAATAAAAGGTTATTAACAAGTCAAAAGCCAACCTATTAATTGCCCTCATACTGCAAAAGCTAATAAGGCCTTTGTTCTGCCACATTTCAATATTGTTCTGTTATATGGCACTTCTGTACCTCTAGGAATAGCGAAAAACTTGAGTCATTGAATAAGCGTGCAATGCGTGTAGTTTTAATGACAGGGAATCAACATACAGTCGGCTATTAGATAGAGCAGCAGGTACATCACTTTACAGTTTGAAAGTACAAAATATGTTTATCACGATTCATAAATGTATGAATATCAATTTCTATCCTGCGTATGTTAAGGACTTATTAACGTTGTGCTCAGCGGTCTACTCTCTTACAGGAACTGATATATTGTCATTGTGTAGACCTGCTTCCACTTCTTATGGTCTTCACTCTTTTAAGTATTTTGTCTGTAAGAGTTGGAACTCTCTACCTGAGAACATTAGAACGGAGTCCACTTTGGCTGGTTTTAACGTCTAATACGAACCATCTCCTTTCATAGCAATAAGCATTAGTAGATATGTAATTATTACTTAGTAATGTTATTTTATTATTTGCATTTTTTTTCTTTTCTCTTTATTAGCTTTTGAGCTACTCTGTAAAGACGATATAAAATAAAGTCATTATGTACGTATGTATGCACTCTCCTTAGCGTATTTCATATGATACATCAGTTAATTGTGAGCCAAAAAGAAATCAAGACATAACCTTGAAAATTCATAAAAAGGGAAGTCGCCCGATATGGGACTTGAACCCATGACCCTCAGATTAAAAGTCTGATGCTCTACCGACTGAGCTAACCGGGCGGCTCACATTGAAAGTCAAGCTAAGTTCGGAGCTTGTAACGGTTTTAATTTAGCCTACGCCAATAGTGAAAACTACGCAAAGAACAACTTAAGGTGGCTCGATACAGTTTTTCAGGGTTTGAGCATAAACTACGTCGCCATAAACAATGATTTGGAAAAATTGCCACCACAGTTGTATTAGATAAAGATGAAAATTTAAAATGATCAGGGTTGCAATGACATCGGAGTTGTCGTAGGAACGAAATGACGCCGTTACTTATGACACTTGCAGCAATTTCTCCGCACTGGGAAATGTTCTTCCAAAATCGTTTACCGGAGCATTTTCCTCCAACAGCTGCCTCGATGTTGGTGCAGTTTAGGCGAAATCTGTAAGAGCGTAATCATATTTTGGGATGAAGTCTTTATGGTTAGAAATACGGTAAAAAATTCACCACCTTGATATTCGGCCGTTATCTGTAGAAAACGAAGAGCTTTTGTCATGCAATCTCACCTCATGGTAGTTTCAATCTTTTTAAAAACGTGTGTGAAAGATCATGGAGATAGCTCCAGCCGATTACTAGAAAGAAGGATTTGATTAGTACGTATCGAGGCGCTCTCGTTGGCGGTTTTGTAAACATGTTGGTCTACTTTAACAAATTAGCGACGTAGTTTATGCTCAAACTTGGGAGGTATTGACCCTGAAAAACTGTATCGAGCCACACTAACACAGGTACAGTCAAACCCTGTTAATACAGACACTAAAGGGACCATAGAAAGAGTCTGTATTAACAGGGTGTCCGTATTAAGCGAGTCATGTTATTATTAAGTCACAAAAACACTTTTTATTACTGAGAACAAAATACGAGAGAAATAAAAGAGGGCATTAGCATCGTCAAATTAAAACATCTCAAACATTCGCATATACTGACGTCATTCCGCGGACTAGAACTTGGATAACTCGAATTCCCCGCTAACTCGAACTAAATTTTCTTGCCCTTGAAGACCTTGAACAAATTTCACTGAAATTTACTCCAATATTGTATATAGTTCTCCCGAATTTCTTATTTGCTTATACTGCATGTACATAGTTTTTTCTTAATTTCTTAATTCTTATATTCTGCTTTTTTTTCATTTTTTTTTTCATTTTTAATTAATTAATTTATTGATTCATTCTTTTTTTAACTTATTTTAATGTCCCCACTTAGTGGTTATACACCGCTATTACAGTTTTGACACTTAAATAAAGGTATCTTCATCATCATCATAACTCGAATTTTCCGCTAACTCGAACTGTGTTTCGTTTCCCTTCAGAGTTCGGAGATACCGGATTTCTCCTGCAGTTTGATGCCTGAAACTTACTAAATCTGAAGTCTGAAATTGACGTCTACAAATCATTCTACACGGTTTACTTTGCGCTGGGAACATCGACATGCTGTCAATTGAAGGTTTTGTTTACCTTCAAAAAGTGAAGGTTTGTTACGACCGACAGTTGATGATGAGGTGTCTGCATTAGCGAGGTTGACTTTCTATGAGAATCTGTTCATTGGGCAAGAAACAAGTGTCCCTTGTGCGCATCAACGGGTGTCCGTATAAGGCGGGTTGAGTTTAGAGAAAATGTATGGGGTTTCCCCAGGGACAAAGAAAGCTGTCCGTAAGAACGAGATGTCACGTATTAAGTGGGTGTCCGTAAGGGTGGATTTCCACTGTCACGTAATTTTTAAGTCCATCACATTTACAGTGTACATTCACAGTGTACGTGCATTCAAAACACCTTCAGTAAAACAGTTATACGGGTCTTGTACATGTGTAAGCTTACGTCATGTGAAGTTTCGAGTGAAATCAGTCTATTTATATATTTTTGTTTTTAGGTTCCCATTTCTGATGGCTTTAGTTTACACCTTCATCAAAAGGTAGGTGGGGAGCTGTGACCTTTCAAAGTTTATGGAAACTCTAATCAGTCGTGCTTGCTGAAGGAGAGAAGACACAGAACTTGTGAGATTAGAATAACAAGGTTACGTACAAATTTAATTCAGATAAAAGCTTTGCAAGATACAGATACAAACAAAAGCAAAATTGAGACTGTAAGCTATAAGAAGCAAAGTTACCAAACTCTGCTCTAGTGAGTGACTTACCTTGCTCTATTAAACGCTTTGTTTTTTCTGTTTACTGCTCATTTGCGCCCGGGATTTGCCCTCGCGACAAAGTGAAACCGCCAGCTTCGCAGGCTGTTAAACTTGTGTGCAAAATTTACGAAGTATAAATTCCGTCGCGAGTCTTCTGTACCATTATCCCGAATTTAGACTTCTAAAAAGCGTATGTTGCATTAAACAGAAAGAAATACTAGAAATGAAAAGGCAATCTGCAATACGGCGCTGGCTTTGTCGAAACACGCAACGCCTCTGGGTTTATCTGGGTTAACAATTAACAGTGGGGGTATGTAAATACCTGGATATTAGGGGGACTACCGAAGGGAAGAAGATTTATGGCTGGGCGTGCAACCCAGTAATGATAATTTAAAGGCAGGGCTGGTAACTTCTACTCTGACTCCTTTTTTTTTCGATTTTTATTTTTCCGTTCAACACTGCAGTACTCACAGCATAGCAGTTTTTTTGCTTTCAAGTCTCGGCCTCAGCTTTAGTTCAGTTCCTGAACACAATCGTTCAATAACCACACCAGTAGTTCAATGACCACACCAATATTTCAATGACCACACATTAGTTCATTGAGCGTAGACTATATGTAGCTGTGGGAAACTACTGAGCCACAAAAGTACGTTAGATTTTTAAATATAAATTTGCAGCCTTAACTTAGTAGTAATTACTCATTTAGCGATGACACAAAGACTATATTAAGAGGTATTATGGTACACAGTTCGTTTTAGTGAGCTCCGTAATGTAAACAAGAATAAAGACTGATGTTAATTTAATAATCAAATAGTCTACTAAGAAGGTCTGACATTCTTATCAGGAGCGCGTGAACAGACCTGGAAAGAAAATCAGCGATGAAAGGAAAGCTGCGGTCCGAAAGAAACTTCAAACAGTCAGTGACTCCCTGTAACTCGAACCCTCTATAACTCGAACCTCCCTCTAACTCGAAGCAATTTTTATAGCTTTTCATTTCCCTCCAGATCGCTTTCTCTATAATTTTACCCTCGATAACTCGAACTCCCGATAACTCGAACTATTTTCTGTTTCCCTTGAAGGTTCGAATTATCGGGAGTCGACTGTTAGTACTAAATAACCCGAAAAAGCGCGCGCTGAGAATCAGAAAAAACATATCGATTAACGGTGGAGGAATTGATCTTGACTGACTTGTGGGATTACGAAATAGCAGGACTTTTAAGTACCCAACTTTAGGTCTTCCTTATGGTTGCTAAGTAACAAAGATTACGGGGTTCCTACATGTAGGACCTCTTTTCCATCAAGTGGAAAATCATCTACAAACAATTCTTATACTACTAATTAGATAAGGCGCGCAGTCACTGTTCAATAGGCATTTGCATGATGGTGTCATTTTACTGCTATGACAAGGACTGCAAGGATCCTTCAGGGTTTTGCTTTCTTGAGTAAATTAGGGCTTTTGTTATTTAAACCTCACTGGGGTTACCAAATTTAAATGTGAAAAAAAAAAGAATTCTGGTCGTAGTAGTAAAGTCACACCATCGTTCAAATGGCCCATTCTTTTGCTTTTATCTTTTTCCCCCAATGATGGGAAAGCCAAGTGTATTCTAAGTAGCTGGGTAAGGTACATACGGTAGCGTGGCCGAGTGGTCTAAGGCGCTGGTTTAAGTCACCAGTCTCTTCGGAGGCGTGGGTTCGAATCCCACCGCTGCCATTCATTTTTTTTAAATAATAGTAATAAATTAACTCCCATGTTACATGAAGAGCTTCACTTTTCGAGGTTCAGCCCATAAGGCAAAACCTTTTTTTAATTATACATCGGTTAAGGCAAAATTCTGTGTACACACTGTATATGAAAAAAAAACACCAAAAAACCTCTTGAAAAATGACACGCTACATAGCATTGAATGGTTTACACTGAACAAAAAAACGTTTAAAAAATATTCCTCTTGTTCAATTTTATCCTATTTTATTTCCTATCCAAATTAAAAGTCTAGGACTGAGCTGTGTTCATGCGATTTATTATGGGTTATTGTGGTGGGAAAATTAACCAACCTACAGTATTAACGGCCCTCATACAGCACTTTCCTGCGCGTGTTTAATATGATACATCAGACATTTGTGAGCCAAAAACTAATCAAAACATCACCTCGAAAAGTTACAAAATGGGACGTCACCCGATATGGGAGTTGAACCCATGACCCTCAGATTAAAAGTCTGATGCTCTACCGACTGAGCTAACCGGGCGGCTCACAATCCTTTCTATGGTAGTTCCAATTGTTGCATATGGTGATCGAACAAGCGTAAGTAATTACTTGTACAGACCAATTACAATCTAAGCAATTCTAAGCAAGATCATCGAGAAAACTGTTCACCATCAGTTGTATACCCACTTCAAGGAGAACAACCTTTTGGCCCCTGAGGTGGTCCTTTCTCATCTGACTGAGAATATCTTGGATAATAATGATGCTGTGGTTTAGTTTTATCCTTGGTTCAAATTCTATTTCTGTTTGTTTTCAAACTAATTATCATAATTACCATACCCTAAAACAAACTTAAGGGAACCAAAATTTAAACCAAGGATAAAATTGGACCCCAACATAGACAATGGCTTTAGTACAGGTGCGGTGTTCCTTGACCTTAACAAGGCATTCGATACGGTCAACCATAAGATGTTACTAAACAAACTGGATTGTTTAGGACTAAATAATAATACGATGGATTTGTTTACGTTCTATCTCTCTGATGGTGAACAAGTCACCTCGATCGGAAACTGTCTCTCGTTTCCGAGGCCAGTCACAGTTGGGGTGCCCCAATGAAAGAGATCGTCGCTCTTAATTTCGAAAGTTGTAACGATTTTTATGCTTACGTCAACTGTGTTGTGAAATCCGGGAAAATAACGGCCAAACGGAGGCCCTGGGTGGATACTTCTTATTGGAGAGTTTTAGATTCGAGTTTACCGTTTACCGTTTTACATTAGTTCTCCTTGCAAATTTACGACCGCAATTTTGAATCAGCAGTCATGAATGGCACTTGTTTTCAAGATCCAATAGGATTTATCAAATTTAGCATTTCACCGGAATTTGTGCCCCTGTTAATGGATAAAGACTTGCTCCACAAGATTTTTGTATCATTACTTGGGATAAAACAAGAATTATACGCTAAAAGCTTTCAGGTAAATGACATACGTGAAAACCTAACTCCCCACGTTGAAAACGCACATCGTAATCCTCAAACGTGACGCGAAAGACTAGTCACGTGACCTCTAGCGGTTAGAGGCTCGTGGTAAACTCGGATCTAAAACTCTCTATTATGGCCAATACAGGGAAGCTCGTCCGTAGGTGGCACCTTGTGAAATTTCACTTTAGATCTCAGTACAAACCAATTATCAAGGTAAGGTAATCACTGTATATTTTTTTCCCGATGATGGGAAAACCAAGTGTATTCTAAATAGCCGGGTAGGGTATATACGGTAGCGTGGCCGAGTCGAGTGGTCTGAGGCGAAGGTCTTAGCTTTTATTTTTTCCCCCAACAATGAGAAAGCCATGTGTATTCCAAATAGCAGGGTAAGGAAGGTGTATACGGTATCGTGGCCGAGTGGTTTAAGGCGCTGGTTTAAGGTACCAGTCTCTTCGGAGGCGTGGGTTCGAATCCCAACGCTGTTAATTACCTTTTTAAAATTCATAATAAGAATAATATTCGACTACCCAAATTAAAAGTCTAACTTTTTTTATAAACCTGATGATCTACGAAGCTGTGTGCAAGCTGTGTTCCATGCGATTTATCAATCGTTATTAAAGTTGGAAAAAAGGTAAGACTTAACCAACTTAGAGGCCTTTTCAAAAATAACATAATAATGTTTGTTGTCCCTCTAACATTTTGCATGGACATTGTTTTCAATTTCTCTTGGGACAATTAGATAC
The DNA here is from genome assembly GCA_022179025.1 of Porites australiensis. Lineage (NCBI taxonomy): Eukaryota > Metazoa > Cnidaria > Anthozoa > Scleractinia > Poritidae > Porites > Porites australiensis. The sequence continues at coordinate 354,313 of BOPM01000081.1, read as the reverse complement.
CGTAAAATTCCGAAAATAAGCCCCTCCATGTATAAGACCCTCCAAATTAAGCCCCCCAAACCGGTAACGCAAAAAACCCTCCGTTAAATCGCCCCTCCAAATATAAGCCCCCCGGGGGCTTGTATTTGGAAAATTGCCCACATATACGAAGAAAAACAAAGCAAAAACGGTAAATTTACTTCCAACTATATGGCTAGCCCAATTGATTTTGAAACGCAAATTTCCCTCCTTAAATAAGCCCCTCCGAATATAAGCACCTCCAAAAATAAGCCCCTCAAAAAGGGCCTTTGAAAAATATAAGCCCTGGGGCTTATTTTCGGAATTTTACGGTATGGTAGTGACTGGTTAGTGGAAAAGCAAATAACAGGCATATACTGTAGCGTGGCCGAGTGGTCTAAGGTGCTGGTTTAAGGCACCAGTCTCTTCGGAGGCGTGGGTTCCAATCCCATCGCTGCCATCGGAACATTTTGCTCTAAATCGCAACAAAAACTTTGCAAGTAATCACTGAACTCCGACGCTACACGAAGAGCTTTTCTTTTCTAGGAGCAGAGGACACCAGCAAAACCTTGTTTTATTTTGCAAATTTTCGGTCTTTTAGACAGAGTAGACTGTTCATATATATATATAAAAAAAACCGCCATAAATCGTCCTGGGAAAAAGACTACACGCTACTTGGCATCGAACGTTTTTTTTTTTTTGGAAAAAAAGTTTTAAAAACATCTTCCGGCTCTTTTTCAATTCTATCCTACGTCTTCGACTCCCCGAATGGAAAGTCTTGCTTGAAGTCTAACTTTTCAAACGACTGTTGGAACACAGCTTCGTAAATGAACAGGTTTATAAAAACCAACCTGTTAATGGCTCTCATACAGCTCTCTCCTTTGTATGGTTAATATGATACATCATCAGTCATTTATGAGCCAAAAAATAATGAAAACGTCACCTTAAAAAGTTATAAAAAGCGACGTCGCCCGATATGGGACTTGAACCCATGACCCTCAGATTAAAAGTCTGATGCTCTACCGACTGAGCTAACCGGGCGACTCATAAACAGCCTTGCGGTAATGAAAATGTCCATACCATTGCCAAACGGGATGTTTATAAAAAACAAAAAGGTAAGTGTGCCTTCGTTAAGTCTGTTAATCTTTCCTGATTCTGTTTTTGTAGGAAAGTTGTTTCGCATTTTATGTCTATGTCACCAGGCGTGAAAAGAGTATACACATGTGCGTAAAATACTAAAAATGTTCACTAAACTTGAGACTGAAGCGTTTACAAGCCAACAACAAGTTGGGGCACTTAAGCACCTTCTTTAGTAGGTCTTATTCCACAGCGGGAACAAAACATAGGTGAACAGTGAACATCATATATTGTCTGCCTCGTTCGTAGTCGTCTCAGGTGGGTTTGGAAAACGCAAAACGCGACTGCAAGCGATAGTATCGCGCAATGGACCATGGGAATGTTTAGCGTTGGCGCAAAGGACGCTGGGAAGGGTGAACGAGAAAATTGAAACTTCCCCTTTTCCATGATACTTAGCGCGAAACCTATAAGCGCTCCAGTCTCTCTCGAATGGCTTTCCAATCCGTTAGGATGCACCTGGGTACGAGGAAGATATGTTGTAGTTCAAAACAATTTCGGCAGAAAGAAAAAGAACGGCGTAAGGCTCTCAGAGGCCGATTAAAAGCTTTTATCTGACGCCGGGCAGTAAGTTAGTGGTCCCTAGAAGCATTTCAACGAGTCCAAATTTAAAATGACCCAAATCATTTAGAACATTTATTCAGTAATCTGACTCCGTGAAGTTTCAAACCGGTGTGATTTCAGTCTAGAAATTTTTAAGTTGAGTGAAATGCAGCCAAAAAGTGCCTGGTTAAGGCTACTTATGACACACTTCACAAGTAAATACAAGAGCCATAATAGTCCTTTTATGGCTCTTGGTAAATATTATTGCGCTTATTATTAAAGATGGCATGGGCTAGTTGCATATTTACCCGCAGTTATTCACTATCACACCCATTTCCTTTTGACTATAATTACACATGTTGGGGGGTCAAATTGGGTGAACACGGGACCTATGAAACATTGGCTTCCTTTCCTTAACAACACCAAGCCCATTAAAATCCCAGAAAAACCTTTTTAACGACAGAGCACTAGATTCAAATTTACTCTAACCAAAGGAGATTAACTACATCTCCCCTATTAGAATTAGAACCAGTGTTGAAACTCACCCTCCCAAGCCACACAATTTACTCCAAATCTCTCCCCCTTCCATCCCTGACATTTTATGGGCCTCTCCTCCCCTTTCTTCCCCCCTTCCCAAGAATCCCAGGGTTCAGCGATACACGTATTTCTAGTATAATATACTCACTAAGGTCATCTGCAAACTGTGCCTATGCCACTAACTAGATAAATATAAGGTAGTCACTGTATATGTTTCTGCTTACATACATATTTTTTCCCAATGATGGGAAAGCCAATCAAATTCTAAATAGCAGATTAAGATACATACGGTAGCGTGGCCGAGTGGTCGAAGGCGCTGGTTTAAGGCACCAGTCTCTTCGGAGGCGTGGGTTCGAATCCCACCGCTGCCATCCACTTTTTTGTTAAATAATAATAATAACTTAACTCCTACTCTTCATGAGGAGCTTCACTTTTTGAGGTTCCGTCCATAAGCAAACTTTGTTTTATTATACATCATCTCAGGCATCAAGTCGGTGTAGACAGTGTATATCGAGAAAAAAAAAAGCACCAAAACAAATTGTGTTGAGGAGGGACACGCTACTTAGCATTGAATGCTTTACGCTGAATAAAAAAAAAGCTTTTTAAAAGTCTTCCTCTTGTTCAATTTTATTCTATTAATTTTTAATAACTACCTGAATTAAAACTCAAACTTGTTTAATTATAAACCTTTTGATTCACGAAGCTGTGTTCCATGCGATTTGTTGAGGGCTACTGCCGTGGGAAAAATTAGACTCAGTTAACCGACCTGTTAACGGCCTTCATAGAGCACTTTCCTACGCTTGTTTCACATGATACATCAGTCATTTGTGAGCCAAAAACAAATCAAAAATCATCTCGAAAAGTTAAAAAAAGGGACGTCGTTCGATACGGGACTTCAAGCCATGACCCTTAGGCCCGATTACAACGCCGAACTTTTCATGAGCCGAACCTAATTCGAATTAAGGCGGACCCAAATTATTTGGACCGGCTGAATTGACTCAGACGCCGAACTAAGTTCAAAAGGCCAAAAATGCTCATTTGCGTCAAACTGCTTAAAAAATACGTTATAATAATTTATGCATTAGGTTCGGTACATGAAAAGTTCGGCGTCTGAATCAAGGCCGTTCCAAAGTCGCTCCAAAGGCAAAATTCCCGGCCGGGCTAAGCGAAAAGAACAGCTGAGCCGTTCTAAATTGAAAAAGGCGTTGCTAATTGATTCAGACGCCGAACTTTTCATGTACTTAATTCAATGTATAGGGTTCGGCTCAT
>BOPM01000081.1:326325-348991 GCA_022179025.1 Porites australiensis | reverse complement strand
GGAGGGCTGGTGCATTTTTATTTTGGCCTACCAGTTTTGGGCAGACCCTCCCCATTCCAGGTGCAGAAAAAATGTTGACCCCCCAAAATAGTTTGCATAATTTATCATGGCCCCCCAACCCCACCCCTCCTCCTCCTCCCGAACAAAGGCTACCTGTATTGTAGCATAGCCCGAATTGTACGACACTGACCTTAAACTAACAAAGAAGAAAACGAGTTGCGTTTATTCCTGATCTTGTGGTTATGTTCATTGTGATTCCATGATCGTCTAGGTACAGGATTTCATCACCCTCTTCGTGTTCTTCATATTCTTCTTCTTCATTCTCTACCGAACCGATTTCAGCAAGAATCTCCTCCTCCTCGTCATATTCATCACATGTGACCACCTCATCCTCTTCACTCTCATCTGTGTCACTGTCTTGCTCCCTTAGGTTTTGTGTTACAGCCAAATGGTTGGTTATGTGCCTTTGGACTTCATTGAGTTCTGCTTTCTTCCTTCCCTGGCAGTCTATGTTGTGGTGTCTCAGGTATTTGTCCAAAACAGCTATTGTCTGTTTGGTTAAAGAACCATCTTCAAGCATGGCAACCCAATCAAAATTTTCATATTTCTTCCCTGCCTGGGCAGATCTTTTTTCAGCTCTCTCTTTCTTTCGTTTGTCTTTCTTCAAGTCGAGCAACTTCAAGTGCTCAAGATTGCCTCTGATGCATTCTTCTGACACCACAAACTTTTTACTGAATTCCAAAATCTTGTTTGGATTGTCTAAGGTGCATTCACCTAACACATAAGCCTTCTTTAATTGCACCCTAGGATGGAAATCATCAGTTATCCTGTTTGCCATCGGAGTCTTAATTATTCATTGGAAGATAACGAATTCCGGTGCTTTCGTAATTAGGAAATGGTCTTGGCACACGATCAATTCCTGGAAAACATTTCTCATTCAAGCTACAATAGTCGCATAAAGTCCCTGTAGTATTCACACAGGAGCCTTTCAAGTATTCAAGAAACATCTCCCCAATGATAAAATGAGCATCACGCGTGATCAAATAAGATACCTCAAAGAAATGGCAAAAAATGGGAAAAATTTCTGAGAAAGCACTTTCTACCATAGAAGAGTACATTCCAGGTCTTTTGAAAGAAAATGGGCAACTTTCTGTCACAGAAGACCATTAAAGTGAAAGTACTGGAAGTGAAAGTGAATCAGATCTAGAGCAGTGATCATTATCAAGCTGTTAAGTAATTAGTTTACATCACTTTATTAATCGTTAAAAAGATATATTTTACATTCTATTTTGACAATATACTGTTTGTTCGAGTCAGGAGAGGATCTAGACATTAGACCAAGAAGTGTCATTAAAAACCCATGTTTATATTCAACAGTCATCAAATAAAGAATGTGTTCCATATTATATTTACAGAAGAATGACTGTGACTACAGAGGAATTGTAGATTGACTCCTTGACCCCAGCATCCTTGCGTAAAAAAAAGGCCCCCCCTTAATGACATGCACCAAATTGTTTGACCCTCCCTTTTGTGCTTGCATGAAAAACCATGGCCCTCCCCATGTTTGCACCAGCCCTCCCCCCCTCCCCTCTAATTTTTGACCTGTCCCTAAGTGCCTCTTCTAAGGGCAATACCTACCACATGTGTTTTTTCATCAAAAAAGGAGACTTATAAACTATGAGAAGAAAAAGCAAAAGCAAACCGAGATACTACTCTTTATCGAGAAAAGACCCCCACGCAGAGACGAAGAAAAAACATGGCGAAAGTGTGAAACCCCCGGCTACACGGCATATTTGACATTTTAACAACTCAAACACTTCACTGAGTCTCAAGTCTAACGATTATAGTTGGTATTTTACGCATGTGTGTATACTCTTATCACGCTTGGTGACGCTCAAATAAAATTCGAATCAACTTTCTTACAAAAACAGAATCAGAGAAGATTAAAAGAATTAACGAAGGCACACTTACCTTTGTTTAAAAAAACGTCCCGTTTGGCAACGGTTCATGTAATGGACATTTTCATTACCACCAAGCTGTCTATGAACCGCCCGGTTAGCTCAGTCGGTAGAGCATCAGACTTTTAATCTGAGGGTCATGGGTTCAAGTCCCATATCGGGCGACGTCCCTTTTTATAACTTTTCAAGGTTATGTTTTGATTTCTTTTTGCCTCATAAATGACTGATGTATAATATGGACCACGCAAAGGAGAGTACTGTATGAGAGCCATTAATAGGCTGGTTTTATAAACCTGTTCATTTACGAAGGTGTGTTCCAATAGTCGTTTGAAAAGTTAGACTTCAAGTAAGACTTTCCATATTCGGGAAGTCGAAGACGTAGGATAGAATTGAACAAAATCCAGAAGATGTTTTTAAAACTTTTTTTCCAAAAAATAATTCAATGCTAAGTAGCGTGTAGTCCTTTTCCGAGCAAAGAGAAGCCGGGACAGCCTGTAAGCATATTTTCAAATAACTAAATCTGCCCTCTACCCCACCCATTTCCAGAAAAACCGTTTATTGTGTTTAAAATACAAGACAAGACTTAAAAAACAATAGTCTGTAGTCCGCGTTTTACATTTGACCGATACCAAACATGTTCATTAGACTTACGACTGAACGGTTTACAAGGCAACAAGACTTCAAATTCTTTTCACTATCTCACACGTGGTAGCGATTCCCCTTAGAAGTGGCGACCTCATCAAGTTTCGGCACTTAACCACCGTTTTTTAGTCCATCCGCTTTTGATACCCCTTGCTATTTAATATTACATTCAGGGTTTACCTTTTTATACCGTTTTTTTGTGGTGCTAAATATATGTTTTCAGCTCTACTACTCAATAAACAGCTGATAAAAGGGATTTTTCTTTTATTATGCACGATTGTGGGGACATGGTTACAATGAAAAAACAAAATCTCACCGGAAAATCCGCTGAAACAAGAAAAAGGCAGAACAGTCGTGGAAAACGTCGTTGTCACTAGCGCCATACAAGACCTCTTTTCCATCGACCGTAATATATTCTATTCTCTCTAAAGCTATCTGCTAACTATGCCTGCCTGTACTAACGACTACATACGGTAGCCGGTGATTATTAAATTTTTATTACTTGGCCTGGCATTTTTATGCCAAAATGGGGAAATTAATTTATTTTTGGATGCAAAGAAAGGTATACATGGTAGCGTGGCCGAGTGGTCTAAGGCGCTGGTTTTAGGCACCAGTCTCTTCGGAGGCGTGGGTTCGAATCCCACCGCTCCCATCCGCCCCTTTTTATAAAGTGAACGATTCGCCAATACTTCCATCACAAATTGAGTCCTTTTTTTTCTCTTTTGTTACATTCTCGTTTTTATTATCTTTGATTTTTCATCAAAAAAGAATAATTATAAGGAATGAGAAGAAAAAGCAAAAGCAAACCGAGATACTACTCTTTATCGAGAAAAGACCCCCACGTAGAGACAAAGAAAAAACATAGCGAACGTGTGAAACCACCTGCTACACGGCACATTTTCACATTTTAACATAACACAATAAACGGTTTTTCTGGAAATGGGTGGGGTAGAGGGCGGATTGAGGTATTTGAAAAGATGCTTACAGGCTGTCCCGGCGTCTCTCTTCTCGGAAAAGGACTACACGCTACTTAGCATTGAATTCTTTTTTGGAAAAAAGGTTTTAAAATCACCTTCTGGCTTTTGTTCAATTCTATCCTACGTCTTCGACTTCCCGAATGGAAAGTCTTACTTAAAGTCTAACTTTTCAAACGACTGTTGGAACACAGCTTCGTAAATGAACAGGTTTATAAAAACTAACCTATTAATGGCTCTCATACAGTACTCTCCTTTGCGTGTTTTACATGTTACATCAGTCATTTATGAGCCAAAAAGAAATCAAAACATGACCTTGAAAAAAGTTATAAAAATAGAAGTCGCCCGATATGGGACTTGAACCCATGACCCTCAGATTAAAAGTCTGATGCTCTACCGACTGAGCTAACCGGGCGGCTCATAACAGCCTTGCGTTAATGAAGATGTCCATTAACCATTGCTAAGCGGGATATTTCAAGAAAACGAAAAAGTAAGAGTGCCTTCGTGAAATCAGTTAATCTTCTCTGATTCTGTTTTTGTAGGAAAGATGCTTCGAATTTTATTTGTGCGTCACCAGGCGTGATAAAAGCATACACTCATGCGTAAAATACCAAACGGGGCAGTTTAAAATGCAGACTGCGGAGTGACTGCGAATCATTGTTTTTAAGGTGAGAAACAGTGGGACTATTGTTGTCACGTTCTCATTTGCATGTTGAAAAACAATAGTCTGTAGTCCGTGTTTTACACTGACCGATACCAAACATGTTCATTAGACTTAAGACTGAACTGTTTACAAGACAACAGGACTTCAAATTCTTTTCACTCTCTCACACATGGTAGCTATTGCCCTTAGAAGTGTCGACCTGACCAAAAAATTAAAAAAAATAGGTGAGCAGGGAACACCAAAAATTGTCTGCCTCGTTCCTAGTCGTCTCAAGTGTGTTTGAAAAACGGAAAACTCGACTGCGAGCGATAACATCGCCCAATGGGCCATGAAAACGCACGTTTAGCGTTGACGAAAAGGACGCTGGGATGGGTGAACGAGAAAAATGAGACTTTGCCTTTCCCATGATACCTAGCACGAAACCTATAATTGCTCCAGTCGCTCTCGAATCACTCTCGAATCCGCTAGAATACGATTGGGTACGAGGCAGATATCTTGTAGTTCAAAACAATCTCGGCAGAAAAAAAAGGAACGGCGTAAGGCGCAGTCCCTCTACCTTTGGTAGAGCTGTAGAGGTTTAACACGTTTTGCGAATAAGAAATAGCCAAATTACTGATTAAAATTATAGCAAGAATAGCAAAATTAAACCTCGAATGATCACGACTACCATTTGAAGAATATCTGCTCCACTTAAGGCGCTACAAATGGTTCTCTTCGGAGACGTGGGTGCAAATCTCATCACTACCATCTACACTTTCCAGTCGAAGTAATCCAAGTGTGAAAAATGGTAAAAAAACTAGTAATAACCAAAGGTTACAGAGTGCAGGTGACAACGATCAAAGGTCAAAACGCTTTTGCTATAGCGCTGTTCTTTGCGTAAGTTTCACGTAACAGATGGTCAAAACACGAATGTTCATATTACGAGTGATACAAGGTCCAAGTACGCATGATCAAAGTGCGTTCTGTGCATTCCATACATTCTTAGTGGAAGTCCAAACGAATGCTGGCTACATACATGCGACGCATGCCTAATAACAGCCTGGAGATTAGGATTGCAGGCTCCTCTTGTCGCCCGCAATAATTGAACATCTGCTTTTGATACCCCTTGCCATATAACAGGGTTTACCTTTTTATACCCTATTTTCTCTGGTGCTAAATAAATGTTTTCAGCTCGACTACTTACTATGCGCGATTGTGGAGACACAGTTATAATGACGTTACCGTTAATGTTGAACAAAAGAAGCAAGGCTGACTTTCACGCAGTCGGGAATATATATGTTTTGTTGCCAATATTTCGTCCTTCTTCAGGGTCATACATACTATGATAAGGTTAAGCTGAGTGGTCTAAGGCGCTGGTTTTAGGCACCAGTCTCTTCGGAGGCGTGGGTTCGAATCCCAACGCTGTCAATTACCTTTTAAAAATTCATAATAATAATAATAATAATAATATTCGACTACCCAAATTAAAAGTCTAACTTTTTTATAAAGTTGATGATCTACGAAGATGTGTGCAAACTTTGTTTCAATCGTTATTAAAGTTGAAAAAAAGGTAAGACATAACCAACTTAGAGGCCTTTTTCAAAAATAACATAATAATATTTGTTGTCCCTCTAACATTTTGCATAGTATAGACATTGTTTTCAGTTTCTCTTGGGACAATTAGATAAGTTAGTGACGGGTTAGTGGAAAAGCAAACAACAGGTACATATGGTAGCGTGGCCGAGCGGTCTAAGGCGCTGGTTTAAGGCACCAGTCTCTTCGGAGGCGTGGGTTCGAATCCCACCGCTGCCATCCAAACATTTTGCTCTAAACTGCAGCAAAAACTTATCAAGTAATCATTGAACTCCTACGCTACACGAACAGCTTCACTTTTCTAGGGGTAACCAATACCAGCAAAACCTTGTTTTATTTTGCAAAATGTCGGGCATTAGTCAGAGAAAAAGACTACACGCTACTTGGCATTGAATGTTTTTTTGGAAAAAAGGTTTTAAAAACACCTTCCTGCTCTTGTTCAGTTCTATCCTGCGTTTTCGACTTCCCGAATGGAAAGTCTTACTTGAAGTCTAACTTTTCAAACGATTGTTGGAACACAGCTTCGTAAATGAACAGGTTTATAAAAACTAACCTATTAATGGCTCTCATACAGCACTCTCCTTTGCATGGTCAATATGTTACATCAGTCATTTATGAGCCAAAAAGAAATCAAAACATAACCTTGAAAAGGTCTAAAAAGCGACGTCGCCCGATATGGAACTTGAACCCATGACCCTCAGACTAAAAGTCTGATGCTCTACCGACTGAGCTAACCAGGCGGCTCATAAACAGCTTTGCGGTAATGAAAATGTCCATACCATTGCCAAACGGGATGTTTTTAAAAAACAAAAAGGAAAGTGTGCCTTCGTTAAGTCAGTTAATCTTCCCTGCTTCTGTTTTTGTAGGAAAGTTGTTTCGGTACGTCACCAGGCGTTATAAGAGTATACAGATGTGCGTAAAATACCAGACATGTTCACTTGACCTGAGACTGAAGCGTTTACAACCCAACAGGACTTCAAATTCTTTTCACTGTCTCACACGTGGAGCGATTGCCCTTAGAAGTGGCGACCTCATCAAGTTGCCGTACTTAAGCACCTTCTTTAGTTGGTCTTATTCCCTAGCGAGAACAAAACATAGGTGCACAGGGAACACCATATAATGTCTGCGTAGTCCCTAGTCGTCTCAACTGTGCTTGGAAAACGAAAAACGCGACTGCAAGCAATAGTATTGCGCAATGGATCATGGGAACGTTTAGCGTTGACGTAAAGGACACTGGGAAGGGTGAACGAGAAAAATAAGACTTCTTCTTTCCCGCGATACCTAGCGCGGAACCTATAATCGCTCCAGTCGCTCTCGCATGGCTCTCCAATCCGCTAGAATGTACCTGGGTACGAGGCAGATATCTTGTAGTTCAAACCAATTTCGGCAGAAAAACAAAGAACGGCGTAAGGCACTCAAAGGCCGATTAAAAGCCTTTATCTGACGCCGGCAGTAAGTTAGTGGTCCTAGAAGCATTTCAACGAGTCCAAATTTAAAATGACCCAAATCATTTAGAACATTTATTCAGTAATCTGACTCCGTGAAGTTTCAGACCGGTGTCATTTCAACTCTAGAAATTTTTAAGTTGAGTGAAATGCAGCCAAAAAGTGCCTGGTTAAGGCTACTTATGACACACTTTACAAGTAATTATTATTCCACTTATTATTTAAGATCGCATGGGCTAGCTGCATATTTACCGGCAGTTATTTACTATCACACCCATTTCCTCTTGACTATAATTATCCATGTTGGAGGGTCAAATTGGGTGAACACGGGACCTATGAAACATTGGCTTCCCTTCTTTAACAACACCAAGCCCATTAAAATCCCAGAAAAACCTTTTTTGCGACAGAGCACTAGGTTCAAATTTACTCCAACCAAAAGGAGATACAGCCTGTCATGACCCAACTCCAAAGGATCCAGTTAATACCTTTCTGTCTCACACCAAAGTTTCCAAGAAAATTTATGAATGTCTAATAAATGAAAAAGCTTCTATACCATCAAGGAGTCAGGGAAAGTGGTTGGAAGAGAGAGACATACATTGTAATCTTAGTATAACAGTAAACTGGGAAAATACCTACTGCCTATCATCTTTGTGTACAAGAGAGTCAAAGCTTAGAGCGTTCCAATTTAAATTCCTTCACAGAAAAATAGCCACAAATGAATTTCTGTACAAAATAGGTATCAAACAAACAGATTCCTGCTCCTTTTGCGAGGAACAAAAAGAAACCCTCGTCCATCTATTCTGGACTTGCAAATACACTCAGAACTTCTGGAAGAGCATGTTCGAGTGGATGTCTCAAAATTTCAAAGATTTAGAAAACGTCTCTCCCTCCTTGTCTCTCTGTTTCGGTCTCATTGACGACATAAAAGACCTTCTCTTTCATCACCTACTCCTTATAGCTAGACATTACATATACACCTGCAGACTTGGGAACAAGCTTCCTAAGCTGCAGGTGTATATACAGGTACTTATGAACTCGATAGAAATTGAAAAACATATTGCATTCCACAATAACGACTCAAACGTCTTTGTACGGAAATGGTCTCGCTTTAAAAATAACTTCTCACAAAATCTGTTGCATTAACAATATATAAGAAGCGTAAAACGTAGAATCCCTTTACTTGAAACCAAATATGTTGTATGACCTTTTGTGTGATTTTATTTTACTATATGCATATACTTTTTGCTTGATTTATTTGTTTATTTTAGCTTCTCTTTTCTAATAAACAGCTGATAAAAGGGATTTTTCTTTTATTATGCACGTTTGTTGAGACATGGCTACAATGAAAAAACAAAATCTCACCGGAAAAGCCACTGAAACAAGAAAAAGGCAGAACAGTCGTTGCCACTGGGGCCATACAAGACCTCTTTTCCATCGAACGTAATATATTCTATTCTCTTTAAGGCTACCTGCAAATTAGGCCTGCCTATACTAATAACTAGATACGGTAGTCGGTGATTATTACATTTTTGTTATTTGGCCTGGCATCTTTGTGCCAAAATGGGAAAATTAATTTATTTTACACACGGTATTATACACGGTAGCGTGGCCGAGTGGTCTAAGGCGCTGGTTTTAGGCACCAGTCTCTTCGGAGGCGTGGGTTCGAATCCCACCGCTGCCATCTGTTTCTTTTTATAAAGTGAACGATTCGCCAATACTTCCTTCACAAATTGAGTTGTTTTTTTCTTTTGTTACATTCTTGTTTTTATTATCTTTGATTTTTCATCAAAAAAGGAGACTTAAAAACTATGAGAAGAAAAAGAAAAAGCAAACCGAGATACTACTCTTTATCGAGAAAAGACCCCCATGTAGAGACAAAGAAAAAACATGGCAAACGTAAGAAACCCCCTGCTGCTACACGGCACATAACATAGTTGGTATTTTACGCATGTGTGTACGAGATACTCTTATCACGCTTGGTGGCGTACAGATAGAATTCGAAACAACTTTTCTACAAAAACAGAATCGGAGAAGATTAAAAAACTTAACAAATTGAAGGCACTCTTACCTTTTCTTTCTTTTGAAACATCCCGCTTAGCACTGAATGGTTAATGAACATCTTCATTAATACCGCCAAACTATTTATGAGCAGCCCGGTTAGCTCAGTCGGTAGAGCATCAGACTTTTAATCTGAGGGTCATGGGTTCAAGTCCCATATCGGGCGACGTCGCTTTTTGTAACTTTTCAAGGTTATGTTTTGATTTCTTTTTGCCTCATAAATGACTGATGTATCATGTGAAACACGCAAAGGAGAGTGCTGTCTGAGAGCCATTAACAGGTTAGGTTTTATAAACCTGTTCATTTACGAAGCTGTGTTCCAACAGTCGTTTGAAAAGTTAGACTTCAAGTAAGACTTTCCATTCGGAAAGTCGAAGACGTAGGACAGATTTCAACAAAAGCCAGAAGGTGCCTTTAAAACCTTTTTTCCAAAAAATAATTCAATGCTAAGTAGCGTGCATTCCTTTTCCGAGAAGAGAGAAGCCGGGAGAGCCTGTAAGCATTTTTTGAAATACCTCAATCACTTCCAGAAAAACCGTTTATTGTGTTTAAAATGGGATGTTAAAATTTCAAAATGTGCCGTGTAGCAGGGGGTTTCAAACGTTCGCTACGTGTTTTCTTTCTCTCTGTGTGGAGGCTACCCTGGGTACCATAGGCTTTTCATACGCGGTTTCCGGTTTCGGTCAAGTCTTAAAAAGTGACCCGCCGAACACGTGTGGGCCTGTGACCGACGAAGCTCCTCGTCCCACGTGAGGAAAAACGTCTGGTACCCAGGGTATGTTGGGGTCTTTTCTCGATAAAGAGTAGTATCTCGGTTTGCGTTTGCTCCTGCTTTTTCCTCTCATTGTTTATAAGTCTTCTTTTTTTATGAAATATCAAAGATAATTAAAACAAGTCGGTAGAGCATCAGACTTTTAATCTGAGGGTCATGGGTTCAAGTCCCATATCGGGCGACGTCGCTTTTTATAACTTTTCAAGGTTATGTTTTGATTTCTTTTTGCCTCATAAATGACTGATGTGAAACACGCAAAGGAGAGTGCTGTCTGAGAGCCATTAATAGGTTGGTTTTTGTAAACCTGTTCATTTACGAAGCTACAGTCGTTTGAAAAGTTAGACTTCAAGTAAGACTTTCCATTCGGGAAGTCGAAGACGTAGGATAGATTTCAACAAAAGCCAGAAGATGCCTTTCAAACCTTTTTTTCGAAAAAGTAATTCAACACTAAGTAGCGTACATTCCTTTTCTGAGAAGAGAGAAGCCGGGACAGCCTGTAAACATCTTTTCAAATAACTAAATCCGCCCACTACCCCGCCCATTTCTCTCCGTGAGGAGTGTTTTTCTAGCTTTTCGTACACTGTCTCTATTAGATTTAACGATTTCTAGTGGAATACGTGTGATGTCGTTAGCAGAGTGATCATTAGTAAGAAAGTGTTCGGAGACTGTGGTGGGTTTGGAGATATTAGATGGGTTGTAAACTGGTCTGCGGTGTTCGTTGAAACGGTGTTTGAGACGTCATTTGGTTTCACCTAAGTTTTGCTTGAAGCGGTGGTTGCATATTATCATGTAAATGAAGTTTCTAGAGTAAGAAAAACCAAAATCTCACCGGAAAAGCCACTGGAATAAGGAAAAGGCAGACCATCAGATCACTAGGCCCATACATGTGAGACAGTCGAAAGACCTCTTTTCCATTGACCGTAACTATGATATTTTATCTAAGGTCATTCGAAAACTATGCCTGCCTATACTACTAACTAGATACGGTATTCACAGATTAATTTTTGTTATTAGGCATCGTAATGCCAAAATGGGAAAATTAGATGTTTTTTGATGCAAAGATAGGCATATATGGTAGCGTGGCCGAGTGGTCTAAGGCGCTGGTTTTAGGCACCAGTCTTTTCGGAGGCGTGGGTTCGAATCCCACCGCTGCCAACTGTTTCTTTTTATAAAGCGAACGATACGCCAACGTTTCCTTCAGAAATTGGGTTCTTTTTCTCTTTTGCTGTATTCTTGTTTTTATTATCTTTCATTTTTCATCAAGAGAAAAGGAGACTCATAAACTATGAGAACAAACACGGCCAGATACTAATGTTTATCGAGAAAAGACCCCCCCCCCCCCCCACCCTACCCCCTACATACAGTCATTAAGAGAGATCCGTAAAATATAACGAAGTTGACCCCTGGATTAACTCGATGGCTCGAGCTTTGACTTTGTACAAATAACCGCGTCGTGGATCGAAAATTCTAGAATTGAATACTTGTTACATTTTACCGCCTTTGAGCTAAATCTTCAAAATTTCACCGTTGCAGTCCTTCCTTTTAGACGGATTTCATCACGCATTCCCGCTGTCCATGCGTCGCTTCCGAAATACAAAGAAACTTTATTTTGGTTTCACACCCGTCAAAAATGTAATATAAGGTCATATACAAGTGAAAGAGCTGATACCTCTTCCTTTTTCAGAGTTACGAACAGGAAATTCAGCGCCTTAGTGGAATGCGCACAGTATGTCAATAAACACATATAATTGGCACAAGTACAGCTATTGTGTAAATAAATAATAATGTAGCTATTGTATAAATATAACGTAAAATTCTGAAAATAAGCTTCGGGGCTTATATTTTTCAAAGGCCCTTCTTGAGGGGCTTATCTACGGAGGGAAATTTGCGTTTCAAAATCGATTGGGCTAGCTTTATAGTTGGAAGTAAATAGCTGAGTATTGGTAGTATAGCTAGATAATTGTTAATTATTCCTGTATATGGCTGAGTTTAGTGTAGCATAGCTGGGTAAAGTTAACTATTATTTCTCGAGTCCGAACGGGCTATCGACTCAGAGGCCATGAGCGCAAGAGGAATAATTGTTTTAGTAAAATCCAACTAGTTTGTAAACAATATCGAGATAAAACGACTTTATAACGCAGCATTGATTTGATAATAGTTTACTATTGGATTTTTACTAATGTAGTATAGCTGAGTATAACTAGTGTATTGTGGTTGAGTATAGTGTAGTGCATGGGATAAAAGAATTATATTGGGTCCATTATGTGTATGTTTGTATATTATATATGTTCGTTACATTATAGTTCCCCATACATGACCTTCCTACTGGGATTCGTGTCTATGTTGCTGACCAAAAGGGCCGCAGTTACTGTGAACGAGATTAGAAGTTTGGTATTGTGTGCTACTTTTCTGAACTGAATTTGGTAGAATGTATTCCTTACCCACTGCGGTCCAACCGTGGGCGAAAAAAAAGGGGGAGCAACTGTGACTAGAGAGTTTTATGCTCGCTACTTCTCCCTGTTCTCCCTAGCAACAAGTCCGAAAAACAGTAAATTGGAGAGAATATAAAAATTAAACAGCTGGACGGTGTAGTGAACTTCCACGAAAAGTTTCTACCAGTCATTAGCATTATTCCTCCCTTTTGTACATTGAAGGTGCGCACTTAACACTCAGTGGCGCTTATTTATATTAAGGTGACGTCACATACAGTTAATGTCCCAGCCGGATAAAAACAAATCAACCAATCGCGGATGCCTAAGACCTTACATCCGAAAAAAATTTTTTTGCAACGTAAAGAATATCGTTCTCTTTCGCACTACATAGAATAGAGTATCAAATTAGCAGTCAATTAAAAATTATCACTTGATATGCGTTTCGTTGATTACTTGGAGCAAGAAAAGGAAAAGTAGATAGGAGCGGTGGGATTCGAACCCACGCCTCCGAAGAGACTGGTGCCTTAAACCAGCGCCTTAGACCACTCGGCCACGCTACCGATGTCATAACCAGATTTTGAGAAGTGAGTTGAAGAACGAGTCGCAGCCGAGTTTTTTAAGACCGACTGATATCGGATGAAACACAGAGAGGAGCTTTGGATATAGCTTCTAAAATAAACAATATTTCTTGGGGAAATTCAAGGAGAAAGTTCGCAAAATGTTATGGTAATTAGTGAAACTGTTTGTTACAGGGGCACTTAACGACAGTTTTCTCTAAAATATCTGTTCGGAGAAGCAAAAATTGCCCAGATTTTTCTATAGCTTGAGAAAGGCCAAAAAAAATTTGATGACTGTTCCATTCACGTACAATTTTCGAAGCTTATCTAATAAATTTCCTACGATTTTCTGAAGTTCAATTTCTCACATTTCACTCCTTAGGTAAGCTGATTTTTCACAGAAAAAGGAAACCTAAAATTTCGGATTCGAAAATGCAATGGAAAGAGGAATTTAAAAAATTCTCACTTTCGTAAAACTTTAAGTTGCCACGCAGGCGTTTTTAGGGGAGCTCGTTTTTCATCCCTCCCCACAAACGCCTGCTCAACCGAAAACAACATTCCTTTCCCACTGTTTTATTTGCGTGGTAAGTGACCAATCAACAGTTGTACAATAAACTGTTGACAGGCTAAACGCGATTAAAACGTGACCGTAGAGTTACCGTTTTCCTTCTTTTCTGTTCTTCGCTAAGGTTATGCAGTGCATGGAGTATTCTAAAATTTGACTAAATCTTATTTTTGCCGCTCTGCATCTAACATTTATTAGAGGTTAGACAGCTTTCCCAGTGCCGGTTTCTTGCAGATCGGGTAATTATCAGATTACCTTGCGGTCAAGGTCAACTTTCCAGAATTTGGAAAGTACAATGTGATTGGCTAAGCATGGGAAAGGAATGTTGTCTTCGGTTGAGCAGGTGTTTGTGGGGAGGGGGATGGGAGGCAATTAAAAGTTTCGCTGGGAAAATAATACTGAAGCCCTGGAAATTTCGAAAAGACTCAAAATGTCCTAGGATGACCGAACATATATAAATTTCAAAGCGCCGCTTAGAAAGCATTTCCAGAGACCTAATAGTACTCTGGATAGCCCAAAAAGTGTTTTTAATGCTTTTAGGAGGAAAACGCCGTTGGGTGCCCCTGTTGATATACGAGTGCCCGTAGAGCGTCGGCCAAAATGTTCCGGTGAAGCAAAAATTTATGCCACGTATGTTGCAAATCTCATTTTTAGGCATTTCCATGCTGATTGGCGGAAAACCGGTCAAAACAGGAGAGGCTGGTAAAAAATGAGCTTTTTCCTTACCCAAATTACTACTCGTGAGCCACCCGGTTAGCTCAGTCGGTAGAGCATCAGACTTTTAATCTGAGGGTCATGGGTTCAAGTCCCATATCGGGAGAAATTTTGTTGATTTTCCAGATAATTGTTGAAAGTATTGCCTTTTGATATGTAACTTGGGGTTTCCCACTGCTAACCTAGCATTTTGAAAGTTGCTGTAAATTTTTGCAGCATAAAATAAGTTTGACCGATCTTTACTATTATAATTCTTTATTTTAAAGCATGATAGCGTATTTTATCATGACTCGGGTTTACGAGTATATAATTATTTAATATAACGATGTTTCAAACAACATGAGGGAGATGGAGGCACGCAGTGTCCGTATTCTGAGGCGAGGTCTCTGTAAAGCAGCGTCGGAGACTATAACACGTTACAACGAGAATTTATTGACAACCGTGATATCCCTCAGATAAACAACTTATCTATTTGTTTGGATGAAACATTTGCAAATGTCAGTAAATCGGAGACACAAAACGGCAACTTAATAAACGATTTGGAGAACACCTCCGATCCATTTTAAACAACCTATTTAACGCTGCAGCGATCCCACTCTCAGGCACTATATTTCAGTCAACCTGGACATGCAATGTACACCTTGTCTTTCTAGTGCGAACGAACCTTATCTCCGTGCTTCTC
Organism: Porites australiensis; assembly: GCA_022179025.1. Lineage (NCBI taxonomy): Eukaryota > Metazoa > Cnidaria > Anthozoa > Scleractinia > Poritidae > Porites > Porites australiensis. Next base: position 333,956 of record BOPM01000081.1, on the reverse strand, counting down.
ACTATCATGATGGGTATTCGTTACCTCTGTTAATGTACTCTCGGGTTGGCTGAAACTTTTCGCGGTTTTATTAACACCTGGTCTTTCTTGTGTGAACGAAACGTCGTCTTGTTTCGCCACATCCTGGTGTGGATTAGTTATGTAGCTATCTCTGTTAGTATACCTGGGCCTGGTTCCTGAAAGGCCGATTATCGCTAATCTAGGATTCAATTTTGTCCCACTTTTGGTATTTCGTTGCCTTTGGATTGCTTAGAGTAACATTTTATGTTATCATTACTGTATCTCAGAATAAAAGCTCGATAGCATATTGTAAGCGTGAGTTACATAGAAAAGAAAACCTTGTTTAAAATTTGGCTTAATCTTGGGTTTAACTAAACCATCTTTCGAGGAACCGGGCCCATCTCTGCCTGCGGTTCAGGTGAAACTTTCGGTTTTATTGAAACCTGAGCTTTCTAGTGTGAACGAATCGTCGTCTTTTTTCTCCAAATCCTGGTATGGATTAGTTATGTACTGGCTCTGTACTTATTTCTGTACGTGTGGCTGATCTCTGCCCTCGGTTTCGATGAAAAACAGTACTGTGCGTTTCAAACTCTTCAGTCCTTGCTTCCTCTCCTCCATTCGTGATACCGATCCTACGCATTCGTCTGCAGAACAGAATTTTACGGAATTCATTCCTGAAAATGGGGTTCATCCCCGCGTAAATAAATGGATTGATTGTGTTCGACAAATAAAGAAGAATCATGCACAATAGTTCTACGTTTCTCGGCATAGTCGCTACGAGGTGGAAACGACGCAAAACCACGATGATCCAAAATGGGATCCAACATATCATGAACGCAAACACGACGGCGAAGAGAGATTTACTCAGTTTTATTTCTCGCGCACTGATGCTAGTGTTATTCTGGCGTGCCTGGTTTGCCACTAATCCGTCGGCCTTGTGTTGTCGAATCGTTTTTGCGACCTTTATGTAACTGAAGATTGTAGTTATTAACGGCGTCAGAAAGAAGAGAGTAAGGACAATTCCATAGTGAATCATTTTTCCACTCTCGCTGAGATGGGCAATGGAACACTGTGCATAACCGGGAACGAACTCGAATGCTTGAAGCCCAGCCAGACGTGGCACCACAGTGTAACAAGCAACTAACGTCCACACAACCCCGAGTAAAGCGCACGACTTTCGGGTAGAGAACATTTTTCTGTAAAGCCCGTCTGACTTGCACATTCTCACATAACGGTTAGCTGCAGTTAGTCCCATAGTTACGGGTGAAACATAGATGACAAATAAACTGAAAAATGCATGAAGTTGGCAAATTTCCTCACCGAAAATCCATTTGCTGGTAATCAGCACTCCAACAGCATAAGGCATAACAAAGATAGCAGAAAGCAAGTCACTCACAGCCAAAGCGATGATATAAATGTTTGTTGTTGTGCGTAGTCGTCTGTTTCTATACACTGAGATGCAAACTAAGGTGTTACCTGTAAAGGATAAAACGTTTAAAATTACGACCGAGATGACTTCCACAACTGTTAAAAACAGACCACGGGAGTTCAGACTGTCCGTCATGGTCCTTCAGGTAGAAATAATCCCAGCGTAAAATCCTTTTTCCTCGTTCGCTCCCAAATAAACTTATTTCCCCTTTTGCTTTTCCTGTTTTATTCAGTTGACCAATATTGAAATCATTAACGTTTATAGTAGCACCCGTTAATCAATTATACCAGCGAATGAACATGCATTAGATATTTACTATGTTGGCAATATCCTCAACAGTGACAAATTGAAGCCCAAAATTACGATGAAGTTAAATTATTGCTATTATCAGGTTTTATGTTTATATTCCGGCTATCAATTCGTCTTGTGTTTACTGATTAACAACTTGAACCAATCTTTTATATGCTTTGTTATATCACGTATTTCCTTGTGCCTCAAGCCATGTCCGTGACATTTTTTCATATTTTCATTTTGTTACTGAGACACTGACGAGATTCCTGTAGCTAACCTTAATTTAAACCACGGCTTTTAACAATAGATGGCTTCACTTGGCTTGATAAAGGTTTCTTGTTTTATTTAAGTTCATTAGTTTAATTTTTAAGGCACATGCATACATAATTCAGTATTATCTAAAAAAGGAACTAACCGCAGAGAGCTTTAATGTAGCTGTGTGTTTATTACACATCCAGGAAACAGGAAAAGGGACGGCATGTCTTTTTATAGGTACTTTATCATAAAAATAATTTAGCACGGAAGGGAATTTAAATAGCATTCTTTTCTCAGACTGTTAAGTTTCGGGAGGCCTGTCTTGAAAGTTAGAAAGTAGTTCAGTACGAATTAATATTTTGCCTATTTTTAGACCTTTGATAGTCACCTGGAAAATGCGAATTTACTATATATCGTCGTTAATGATTTACATTGTTTGTTTCCTGAAGACACAGAATTCCTTGTTCCCGCAATTTTTATTTCAAAATTTTCTTTAGTTATAAAGGTGTTTTCCAGTCCAATTTTCATCGGCGTAATATAACCATTTTTGTGAAACTTTTTCTCAAGATAAATAATCATCAGGTCAAGAGAACGGTACGACGAAAAAGTCTAAGGATCAACCGGATTTTGCTAAAATCGGTTGGACCATTTAAATAAGTAGTAATTGGTGTTTGGTTCCCATTTTTGAAGATCGTTTGAAATTTTTAAAGAAGTGTTTGCAGTTAACTGTTGGCTAAAAAAAGTCACATCTTCTTACGCTTTCCTATGAAATTCTATTTGGATTGCAAACGGTACCTTTTTACATTCAACTCTCGCCTTGCGTACAGCCCGAAACTATAAAACAACAGCTAAACCCACGGCAAAAATTGTAAACGTCTGACCGAAAAAAACTCCCACAATTAAATACTCCTAGTTATCGCAGACGTACTAGTGATGACATTTCTCGGGCCCGGTTTAATTTGCAGGTGCCGGGGCGAATGTAAATAAAAGTGTTAGGATTAGGATAACAGTTCAAGTTACAGGAACTTTAGTCACACGTACACATCTCCAAATTAAGCCCTCTGTAAATTGGTGCCCAGCAATTAATTTCTTAATTGCAAGTGACAACTACTGACAAGTACCAAGTGATGATCAGTCAATAAGTGTTGATTGCTCGCAGAATTACCTTTGCTACTGTCGTTAGAGCTGATTTATGGGAAGAGGCAGGGTGATGGGCTCCTGGCAGGACTTATTATTTTTTCCTCCGACAAACAGGTCAAACGACAAGAACTTGTATTGAACAAAACTAGGCGGAGTTGTGGTTTTTAGAGCAACAATTTTGAAAAACGTAGTCTTCCATCCTTGGAGACCCGGGGTGGATTGGACCCAAAAGATATTTTTGTGTCCAATCAGAGACAAGCATTCAAGTGAGTCGTGAAACTGGTTTGTTAACAGTAGCATCCCAGGGGTGATCTCGCCCGTTCTTGAAAACTTTCGCCGCCGCTTTTCCGCACCTGGCTGACCCCCACTTGGTCTCCAAGGATGGGTTTTTTTGTCCATAAATAATCTTTTAAACTGTTTTTATCTTTGTTAATTTTGCTTTGATTAGACAACTTACTAGTACCAACAAGTGAATATTTCATCAAAAAACTCGTTGCTTGGTTAGGTAACATGTCAGAGAGAAACTAGTTTCGGAGGTGACTGTTGTGGTCGAGACCGTTGGAGTTTAAACTCGCTCACGTCAGAAAAAAAACAGCTTGAAGTGAAGCTATACAACCGGAGAGAAGTTGAAATTGAAAAAGATGAAAACTCACGAATAGTAAGTGCAAAGCGAAACCACCAGCTAACTACTAGCAAGCAGCTTCTGTACCCAGCCTCCTGGGGTTCTTGGTCCGATTGGACAGTTGGTGGACTGGGACTTTCCCGGTAGGAGGGACAAACTGGAAAATCCACCATTTTCACATCTCAGATTACACACATTGTTTGCTCTCCAAAGTTTTGCATAATCTTCGAATTTTAATGCCGACACCAGAAGTTATCCGGTATAATGTGAACACGTATCCTGTGATATGTGACTCCCCGCTTTAGAGATCGGCACCGGCGCTTCGCTCCGTTACAGAAATCGCGCCAAAATCACCGTTCTTATGTCTGAACAGAAGCCCTATCCGGTATAGTTTTCGTGCCAACGCAAAAGTTATCCGGAAGAGAGTGAAAATAGCCTTATTTTCATCGGCAACTTATGTACTGTGGTCCAAAGAGAAATTGAAGACAATACTTATGGACATTTTTTTTTGAAAGGGTAAACGAGGTGTATTATCATAGGAGATGTGCAAATGGCGAATGGCTATGCTTCGTAACTATCAAGAACAACCAATAAGGAAAAATTAAACGTCCTTTTACTTCCGACCCACTGCCGCAATGAATTTCATTACTAATCGATACTAATCATAGAGATCCATACCACTAAACATTCAGTATTAGTCGCTATGGTAAGTACAGTATATACATTACCTTCACTATATACATTAGCCATCGCCTTGATAATTGTACATCATTATACACTTACATTAGAGAGCTTCAGATGCTAAGACGAGGACGACAACGAGAACGGGGTTTTACCAATACTAAGTACTGCACACGCGCGAACCAACGTCATTTTGGCGGGAAAATGTGATAGCAATCGTCATTCTACTAAGAGTTTTAGAGAGAATGTTGTAGTGGCGAAACAGGTTATCAAACGTAAGGAATTTTATCATTTAGCGATCGGGTGAGGGCTTTATCTCCTTCAACGGAAATAAGCGAACTAGCCTTTGTGGTGAAAAAGAGTACATTGAAGCTCTCCGGGGTGTCTATATTTAGAGAATAGGCGAGAAAACTTAAAACTAACTATCGCCCTCGTCCTCGCATCTAAAGCTCTCTAATAATGATACCAAACGAACAACATTTTTGTAAAGCTTCTGGGCAAACAAGGTCTAATACGGTGTGACGATTCGAAATAATGGAAGATTTCTTGCATATATTACTAATAAAATTTTGAAATATGATTAAAGATACGAAGCTATGAGCATTGCAATATAAACGGGGAAATCCAATCTCATTATTTTATTTGGCGTAAAATAATTGGACTTTCCTACGAGGAAAAGGGTGAGCGATTCCCAAATTGTCGCACAAAATTGAATTAAAATTGAATATTCCAGGGAGTATGATTCAACTATAAAATCGCTATATTGAAAGGTTAGCTTTACCACTCTACTCCTAAATTATTCTAAACTACGTTGCACGTTGTCGCACAAAATTAAAATAAAATATTCCGGAGAGTATGATTCAATTTCAAAATCGCTCTTTGGACGGGTTGGCTTTAGCAGTCTACTCCTAAATTCTTCTACACTACGTCGCATTTACTTAAAAAATTTAAAGTTAAAAAATTATTCGCCACCGCCACTGTGAATTGTAAAAAATTATTCATATCAAAATATACCTTACTTTCCCGGTATTGGCGCAGAAAAATTGCGCGTATTTACAAGAATGTAAAATAAAAATACAAAGCCATTCGAATTTGCTTTTCAAAAATAATTTAAACAGAGTTCTAAAATTTTCACGAATAATCAATCATAATCTCAGTGTTCCACCAATCAAATGCTTTGAAGCTGCTAACAATCTATACCGCTGGCGTAGATTGCGGGCACGTACGTGCTCGTTAAGAATTTCCTCAGTGTGATTGGCGGGAAACCAGCCTTGTGTTCCATCGCATAACCTCTCACCATGATACCAACCTGAAAAGAAATAGAATATTAAATTAATAAACTTTGAGCTTTTGCAACAAGTCGCCACTAAAGAAACGAGAGAGAGACTGGGGCGTGTTAACTTTCGCAAAGACTTTTGGGATTGTAACAGGAGAAAGGATAAAAAATTAGCCAATACGGACTTAAATATCCAACGACGTGACCGCATCGAGAACGTAAAAAAAAGGTTTAATAAGTCAAAAAACAACTTTGCACGTGCACCACACTTTTTCGTACATTTCTGTGCCTTTTTTTCACAAGTGCCTTATTTCGCGTTTTATACTAGCAACGACGAAATTTTATTTCCCTTTCTGGACTTGGATATGGTCTCTTGGAATTCTACTTCAGGGGGGTTCACCTACATTTGACAAAGTAAGTTGGTAGGAATAATTGGAATAATAACCCACTATGTTTCGATCTTTTCAATGATTCGAACCCATTTCGCTTCCCCAGAAGGTTCGCAAAATGGGATAAACTTGCAATAGGCCAAGTTACAGTTGTATGCAAAACAAACTAGCCTGAAAGTAGAAGCGAGGCTGGCGGATACTTTCTGTTGATAGAAACCTATCTGGTGGGGGGGAAGAGAACCTTCTCGCAGGCTAGTTTGAATTGTGTATGTGTGAAAGGCTGTGTATACGTTTACTTACCATCCGGGAGTTTTTTCAGCACATTAATGACGTCACCCTCGTAAAGTGATAGTTCATCTGGCTGTTGGGCCGTGTAGTTATGAAGCGCGTTTACTTGAGGGCAATCTATGACACAAATGTTGCATGAAAATTAATCATCATCGTTTTCCACTAATGCGTTTACAGTGATCTCTGATTTTCAAAAAACTAAGCCAGGAAAGTTCATTTTCTCTTCGAACCACACTGACAGGCAGAAACAACAGAATCGGTATTTACAAAAAAATTCCAATAAGAGTCGAATTGTGACTGAAAAAAGAAATCATAAAACTAACTGCATGGAAGCGCGGGAAAACGGGAGGCGCACGTCTCGAAAGTTTTCCTTTCTGATTGGTTGAGAAGAAAACGTGATATTTTTTTGGCCAATCAATAATAACCAATTGACAATCGCTCTCTTGTAATCGTTACTGAGGGCGATCAGGCCCTCAGTTTAACGACGCGAGTGCGAAGCGCGAGACATCAGAGAGGAAGGAAAAGAGAAAACCACTATTTTTTTTTTCAATTTTGGACGCAAGGACCAACGTTACAACTAAAATAAAAGGACCGGATCCTAATAAAGGATCTTATCCACTAAAAATTAAAATATAGAACAAAAGAAGCAATGCTGATGTTACAGTCGGGAGTATATATTTCTTTGTTACAAATATTTCGGAAGGCACGGATTTCCTTCTTCAGGGTCTTACATACAGTCAAGTGGGACCTTGAAGAAGGAAGGCCGTGCCAGGCTTCTGAAATTTTGGTAACAAAAAAATATATATTCTCGACTGTAAAATCAGCCTTGAATCTTTTGTTGCGCTGCACGCGAAGGGCCCATTCGCCTCGCTTAGCTCATGAGGCGCCTGTTATGCAGGCTATATTGTACGTGTATTCTTCTAATAGGATTTTTAGGATTCAGTTCATAATACTGTCCTTACCCCAAGACGCGTACACGGTTTCGCCCTCTTGCTCGGCGGCTGGCGGTTTGAATGCTTCCATCCAACGCGTTTTGTCCGTTCTGAAAGGCCGAAGACAAAAATTATTGGCAACCAAAAAGGACGGAGGAAATTGAGCTCAAAGGGACTCATCACGATTGTCTTAGTTCATTTTGTTAACAATGCCAAATTATGCGCCTTCATTCGCAATGGAACTTGAGAAATTATATGCGAATGACAGATCCCAGCTCCTCGTTAAGCAAACATGTCTCCTACGAATTACAGAGGCGGATCCAGGATG
>BOPM01000081.1:313081-325591 GCA_022179025.1 Porites australiensis | reverse complement strand
CCCCCCCCCCCCCCTCCCTTATCTGAAGGACTGAATCAGCCACTGCGCTGCTTCTTACAATAACAGCTGTTTAATATTTGTTGTTCTTGTTTGCACTAGTTGTTTTTAGATTGGTTCACCCGGTGAGTAGAGCTTCCCTTTTGCCTTATTGAGTGAGGAGGAGAAAAAAAGGCTCTGCCTGAATCGCGTAAAGCCTTTGAAGTCACCGAAACCTGAATTTCTGGACGAGTAAATCTTGTTTTTTCGTCAAACCGGTCTTTGACTGCGAACATCCGTTTGTTGTTAAGTGGGTGGTCATGACTGAGCCCGCTGTACCAAGTGAACGGATATTAGGCCTGGGTTTAAAGCTGTATCCTAGCAACAAGCAGCGCATGCACAACAAAGATCTTACTCTATTCATGGGGCAGGGTTCGTACTCTTTTGAGCTCCTCAGATTCCAGGACTTTCCATGACTTTTTCCATGACCTTAGCTTTAGCTGTCACTTACTTTTAAAGCTTTTGTGTTTTAGGGAATTTCTGACTTTAAACAGTTCAACAGACACAAACTCTGGTGTCCACCTAAATGTGTGCCATTTGCGCTGTTCAGTCACTTCGCTCTATCTTACATTGTCCTTGATTTGTCATCGGCAGTAACGAATCTACCAAACAAAACTCAATTTTCCATGACTTTCAAGGACCGACAATTAAATACCATGACTTTCAGGCCTAGAAAATGCAATTCTTAGATTCCATGACTCCGTTCCAGGTTTTCCATGACCTGTACGAACCCTGATGCAGTCTCACTCAAGTACGGCAAAATCGAGCAAGTGAAAGCAAGGCTCTTCTAGCAAGGTGAGACTACTGACTAAAAAAATACAAACGCTATCTGTTTTTTCAGCTTACCTTAGATTTCTTAATGCTCTATCCTGATAGATCTGATTGGAACAGTATTTGACGTAAACCTCAAAGCACTGGGTAGCCTGTTATGGGATACAAATTCATGACGAGAGACAGTTGGCTAAGAACAGCACATGAGTTTTTACAACCGATTTCTCTCTCTCGGAGAGCAAAAAACTGGGCATTCTTTGCAAATACGGTAAAAACCCGCGACTAGGAACCTGCATTTTTCCAAGTTAGCCTAAACAGCTTCTTACATAAATGGTTATAAGCACAAATTTAGGCTATTTAGGTTCTTAAAGAGGTTCTTATTTTCCGAAGAAAAATATACATTGTAGCTAAGAATATTTGGAGGAATTCAGTTCATTCTTTACGTATTTTAAAATTTGTATACAGTTGCAGTTGGAGTTGGAGTAATTAAGGCACCTATGTCTCCAAAGAGGATCCTCAATGTTGACTTTTCTTTTTTGCCCAAGTGTACAGAATTTCTTTTATAGATATTTTTAGAACGGAAATAAGAACCTGTTTCAAATTTTAGGCTAAACAGGTTCTTAAAAACAAGGTTCTTAGTCGCGGGTTTAAACTGTATTTTAGTCTAACAAAGACGATATAAAAAGTGTTCAACTTACGTGCTGTTCAATAATGTCACTGATAGATGATATAACCAAAGCTTCCTTTTGGCGTGCACGCAAGGCCTGGAGAAAGCTACAAGGTAATGAACAAGTGATCAGCAACAAACATTCCAACCACAAAGTGAAACATTCGTTTAGGTAAATACCTTGGTCGTGATACATAGAAAAAACCAAGATTTTTTTAAAAATAAGCAAACAACGAAACGAAAATAAACTGATTAAGAAAATGGCAGCAATTCTTCATTTAATCACCCTGGTGACCAAATTAACCGGTGAAGCTCATAAAAATTAATTTCATATTCACCTCCTTCACAGTCCGAAAACCCGTAACACCGCACCAAAGTGTGGCACAGAACCTATCCGATATGTGACGCTTCACTTATAAGTTCGCCGTTAGTCTTAGAGAAACGGCGCCGAAATCACTGTTCTTGTGTGTGAACGGAAGCCCTATCCGGTATGGTTTTCGTGTAGACGCAAGAACTATCCGGAAGTCTCGAGAGTGATCACCAATGAGAAAATTGCTTTGACCGTTTATCAAATTCTCTCAATTGAATCTTTAAGAAATGTATGGAGATCAGTGTGGAGAATTGGTATGTTGATATTAGGGCTTAAAGGGTTAAACATATTGCCTAAGAATCATCAACCCCTACTTATTTAATAAAACTGTTATTACAGAGAGGCTGCATTAACTTACTTCTCACTGACAGACTTGATGGAGTTGATATTAGAAAACAGCACATGTGACTGGCCTCGTTCTAAAACACACAGCGAGGAGCCTGCGTTCAACTCTTCTGATTTGATGAACTGTGACATCAGAATATTTAGACTTCTGAGATAACTTGCCTCTGACGTAATCACCTCAAACATTGCCTGCAATCAACACAGTTAAAGCACTCTCCTTAATACTATGCGACCTTATAGTTCAAATGAAAGTTCTCACTTTCACGATTCAGTATCAACGCGTATATCTCAAGACATAGTGGCCCTGTGTGACCCTATGTCCTATAGGCCATTAACAAGTCGCCCCAAACCTCTGTTTCAAAGCGAGGCTTTTTATTCTCATGCAAATGAGACTCCTTTTCACACTTAGCCTCGTTTTGAAAGTGAGGGTGTTTTGAACTGAAGTGATTAGCTTATCATTTCTTTTGGTTGATATTCGTTGTCATTAAAAATAGAAGCAAGAATGTTATGAAGTTAACCATGTGTTGCATGTCATTGAAAGGCACAGTAAACCAAAATTTCTATTTTAAGTGCTCAGATCGGGAGTCCCACCATTCGTCTTGTAGGTATACGTACTGCAGATGCGTCGCTAAGTAAACTTATAGCTGCTGGAACAGTAGCTGCATCCCACAAGTGTTAGACCTCAGGTCCAGTTGAGTGTTTTCTTTACTATAAGACGGACACATCTCTAAGACGGACAACAGACACTATTGAAACCATCAACGAACACTTGAGAAGTGCTTTGTGCAGTGAAAAATACCTCAAAACGGAAATATTAATGTAGGTGCTCTACAAGATTGTAAATTACAAAATCTTTAATATTTTGTAGTCTTTCTTCAGTTTGCAAAGTTTATACTGTTACATTGTACGCTTTTATACCACGAAACCGTGGACACTTTCTTTAAATGAACGTTTTGTTTTGCATAAGTTAAACAGACGTGTATTCAATGCGAACAAGTTCAGCTAAAGTTTTTACTGGTATCACGTTACGTCGAACCTCTATAAGCCGGACACCTCTCTAAGACAGACAGTCGGGGCAGGTCCAGAAGATGTCCGTCTTAGAAAAAGTTGACAGTACCACACTCCAATGTTCCAAGTCTGCAAGACTCTTTATAAAGACCATACAGCTGGATTTAGATGCAAATATAAAGCTTATTGTATGATACTAAAATCCATTTATATAATTATATTACTTACCTCTTGTCTTTTGCGTTCCTCTCGTTTTATGTTGTCTAAAATGCCACTTTCTTTGACCTGCGGAAGAGGAGCATATCATGAAAGACCTTTGAATTGCTCATTCTACTTGGAGACAACTTTACGTATCCTCTATGCAAAAGATTGTTAACATGTAGATAGATGGATAACGGTTTCCTACTAAGCAAGAGCACTAATCTAAACTCAAAAAAGTATTTGTGTACTTCCTACAGAATTAGATACGTTTAGAGAAAAATGAATTTAAATTTCACTAAAAATTTAAAAATGTGTAAAAATCAAACTGTTAAAACATTACTTACAATTGATTGCCTAAAAAGGTTATAAAAAGATGAGCAAGACACTTTTTACAGTGGAGGGTTAAAAAGACATCTAAATCTTGCTTTGCTACAGCCTTTATGAAGGCATTGATTGACGTAAGCTAACTCTTTATTCAAAGTTGAGGTATCAAGTATTCCACTGAATATTTACCATTTATTATCTGGCTGCATTGATCCAACGTAACCTGAACCCTTTCACTCACAGATTATCGCCACTATTGTTAAATTTAATTTCCTTAACATTTCCTTTCAATTTTAAGAGAAAATTATTATTATATCTATATGATTATCAACAAACCTCTGGTAATTCACACCAAAGCACTCTCATGTTTCTCAGCGTTCCTTTTTCTAGCTGTTCCAAGAAGGCTTCATCATCCTTTAGTGACTTATCACTGCTGTCACTGCCCATGCTTTCTACTAATGCTTCGCTGACGCTGCAGTGTGCACCGGGTATAGACCTGGTACAAGGGCTCTGTTAAAACAAGTGAAAGAAAAAGCAAAGGTTATGCAATGGCTACACGCACAAAAAAAGAGACTGTGAAGAACATGTTAACTCAAACTCAGTGCTGCTCAGTTACTTCATAGATGTATTTGTTATTCTGAAACTTGAAATATTGCATAACTTTTGGATCACTACAAGATTCTAGAAAACTCGCCACTTACCCCCGTGCCTTGTACATAACCAACCAATCACGGATGTAAAACTCTAGGCCAGTTTATGTTTTCACTTAAAATTTGCTGCATTCATTCAAGGTACATCGTCCAAAGCTTTTTTCGCTCGTTTTTACTTCTTTTTAAAGAACTGAAATGAAACCTTAACGTTGAGTCAGAGTAGATAGTACAACGGAGAAATAAGGCATTCTTTGCTGTATATGTTACCGGTCAAATTTGATTTCAGGTTAAATTTTTTTTAACCTAGGTTGATTCTCAATTTGCTTTGTCTCCTAGCCCTAATTATTCATGAATTAGGGCTAGAAAACAAAGGAAATTGAGAATCGACCGACATTAAATCAAAATTAACCTGAAATCAAATTTGACCTGTAACATATACATGAACATTGCATTTCCTCCATCATACAAATGATTCAGTCACACTTCTTGGCCCTATTTTTTTTCCGAACATAAAATGGAGACCGAAAGAGCTCTGGATGATGTCCCCTTAGTCAATTAAATGTTGCATAAATATAAATCCTGGAAGGCCAGGAAAGACTAATTTGCCAAGAATACTAACCTTCTGCAAAAGTGTCTCTTTCTTCATCTACAAACAAACATAAACACATAACGGTATAAAGTGTCCTTGAAACGATAACTGTAGCCTGCAGAAGAGGCGCTTTTTATTTTTCAGGTGAGCAAAGGCAAGCTCAAAGTAGGCATAGAGAGAGAGACACACACCCAATGGGCCCATCTTACTTTCCACTTGCCTTTGCTCGCCTGAAAAAAAATGCAAACAAATCGCACCTATAGTACAAGGCACGAAAACCGTTTTTGTGTACATTGTAGCTATAAACTTTATCATTCAAAGTTCAGATCCAAAATCTGAGATCTTTTGACGTAAAAGAAATGATTTTACAAGCCCTTAAATTTGGCCCATGTTGTGGCAAAGCAAGTACCTACTAGTTGTTATCATGCTCTAATAATGAATACGTTTTAACACTTAAATGAAACATTATAATGTTCAAAACTTGATCAATAATTTTTGTTAAGGTTTTGGGTCATACAGTCTAGTGTGTTATCAACCTTGTGAGTAAACAAACCAGACTCTCTGACACTACATGGTCATCTGATTTTGTTTTATCGCTCGCATGACGACGGATGGAATTAGAATTTACTCAGTCATAAGTCATTTAATAAGAAGGCAGCAGGGCCTAGTGGTCAGCGTGTTGGACTTGCAATCCGGCGGTCCCGGGTTCGAGTCCCACTCTGGCGAATTGCTAGAGTTGCTCTCGGTTGTCTTGAGTTCAAATCCTGGCCAACTCTTGTACATGTAAATAGCCAAGTGGTTGCCTCCTGCCAGTTGGGGTTTTTAATCCTGTTATGTTGTATTTGAATTATTATTTGTTTCTAAATATTTGACTGGAGTGCCTGTAAACTAGCTGGATAAGCTAAGTGCACTTTCCACAATAAACAAGCCTTTAAACCATTTTTTTAAAACCTTTTATGTAACCATTGTTAACAAAATGTCTTTACCTGAAGAAAATTCCTCTTCATCTGACTTGTGGATAGGCTATGGAATATGAAAGCTAGTAAAAATTTAAATACCTTGTTATAATAACCATTTTATGGTGGTAAAGAAGCTGAAATTATACTTAAATTCAAAAGATGTTCAATGTAAAACTTAAGGGTAGTCACATCATGACAGGGAGCAAGGGGTAACAGTACATTTGTGTTACTGAGCTGTATGCGTTAGGTCAAGACAAGTTTTTTTACGTTTGGACCAAGACGAAGTTAAAGTACTCCCCTCAGTTGTTCAAAGGGTTGATAGCGCTATCAACTGGATAAATCTCTATCCACTGGAAAGTGTAATTGGTTTCCAGTGTAATTACATTGTAATTCCACTTTGTCAGAACAGCTTGAAAATCAGCTTTAGATGCACATCCACGTGAATTTAGCAAGAATTTGAAACATTTTATCTTACTGTAAATTCCCAAAAAACTCTACCTGCCCATGTAACTGGAACCCAATACACTTACATGAAAATAATTTTCTACACAGCTCACCTCTGCATAAAGATCATCCACCTCATCATAAACATCCCCATAATTGTTTGGGGGTTCAGGAGGAGAGATGCTCTCTGGAGGAACACAGTAATCATGAGAGGAATCTGACGAGAAGGAATGTTCTGATGATGCTGAAAAATAACATAAAAAATAAAAATGTTTTAATAACGGACACAAACAGCATCACCTGGCTGAAAAGGCTTATCAGTGCTCATCTGGAGTAAAGGTCAGTTTCGATAATACTGAACAGTATATATAGTCAACTTTCTTCTAAGACCACAGGTAACCCAGGCACACTATTTGTGTCACGTACAGGTTTCATATAACATACTCCTATGACCTACATGTGCAAGAGGTAAACACTACTAAGACTGCCTATGTTTGTCTTACAAATAGTTGACTATGTAACAGAGATACTGCTGTGTTGTTTATGCACTGTTTAATCCTTAACCCTTTAAGTCCCAATGGTGACCAACATCAATATTCTCCTAACAATATCCATACATTGTTAAGAGATTAGGTTATGAGAATTAATAATATGATCACCAAAGAGAAAATACCTTGATCTTTTATCAAATTCTCTTAACTCATTCTCTAAGGAAATGTATGGAGACCAGTTTGGAGAATTTGTATTTGGATATTGGGACTTAAAGGGTTAATTGACTGATAATTTCTAGGAAGGATGTTACTATGAATTACCATCATTGTGGTCATCACCATCCTCTTCATCTTTTTCGTCAGTTGGTGGTTCTGTGTAATCATGATCACTGTCAGAAAAGTCAGATTCATCTGTGCTCAGGTCTGTTAATGAATCAACAACAAAACACAAATTAACAGTTACTTAAACCAGTTTGCACTTAACTATTTCAGCTGCGTTTGCTTACCTATTTTTAACAACTATATTTTGTTTGTATTTTTTTTTACTTTCAGTTGTATCAGTACATTATCTTGTGCAATAAAAATGAAATGTCACCTGGGAGCAATAGGTATCCACTGAAAGCATGAAACAAGCAAGAGGGCTGGATAATAGACAAGTTCTTTTTTCCCGACACTTTTCTGGGATAAGATGAAGTCAAATGTAAAAATGAACAAGGCAAACATTCATCCATATTGACAGAGCAAGCTTGGTTATTAATAAAGGATTTATTATATCACCAAAACAAAATCTTTTCTCAAGGCACAAACTGGGCAGTCTTGAGATGGCAAAACCAGTGTTCTCCCTAAATTTTAGCTCAGCAGGTAAGGGACCATTCATGACCAGTAAGGCAAAAAATATGCACCAGAGTTGCACTTTCCCTGGGGGAAGGGAGTAGTGGAGTGAGGGACATGGCCCTGCCCCAATAGGAAATTTAGGAGCAAAGTTCTCTGAAATGTCATTCCCTAAGACCAACATTGTGTATTTTACGCAAATCGGCTGTTGTTCTCTTGAGACAATTAATTTAATTAAAACGTTTGATTGCAATAATTTTACTCTGTCTTTAATGGCTTTCCAAAATGAGTGGCCCATAAAATGAAATGCTGTGTATACTTAAGTACTTTGCCATATATATTTATTCATTTTCTTTGTGAGAATCAGATCAGATCATACAATAATGTACATGTAACTTCCTTTTTTTAAAATCTACTTTTTTTAATTTTAGAAACCGGCCGTCACGCAGTTGCAGGCAGTAAGAAGGGTTGCTTCAAGTGGTAAATTTTACCAGTTACCGCCTGATAAGGGGAGAACACTGAAGACTCAAGCAGCTAATCAGAACACAGGATTTGCTTCACTGATCATGCCCTCTTTTTTAATATTATGGACACAGTCACATAATAAAAATAGTTCTGTTAATTATGCCCCATTTGTCTCAGCCTAAACATGTCTTTTCTGTAGAATGTGCTTAAGCTATGGTTGTTTGGTATTGTATTGGTATTGTGAAATTCTCTGCAGTGAGCAAAACTGATCATTTTAAAACTTACAGCTGTAGCTGACTTGTAAGGAATATTTCAATTTCCAAACCTAAGTATCTTTTCAGAAACATATATAAGAAAGTTAAGTGTGTCTTCTAGAGCCTTACTTTTGACACAGATGCTTTCACAGTTCTTTAAACAATAAATAGATAGTGTCTATAATATCTGGATCTGTCCCAATAAAACAACCACTAGCTATAGTACAGCAGTTAAAATGTAAGCTATGGTGCTTTATACCACACTGGAGTCCATTCAAGGTGCGTTTTCTCTTCAAGCTGCTCACAAACCCAGCCACTGCCTGTTCATCTGCTGTCTCGTACGCAGCAGCAGCTGCTCTCTTTTCTTGAATGTCTTCCATAAACTCATTGACAACATTTTCATCAGGTGTTACATAACTACCACCTGCCTCATCTGCAGGGGCTGGAGTGTATTACTGCGGGCTGATGATGCTCTGTTGGGTGGACTTGTACCAATAAATGCATGTTCATATGCATATGAGTATTGAGATTGGTCAAGGCAAAAGGAAAGAGCATATGAGAGCATAGTCAAGTCAGCACCCAGTGATGACCCGTTAATGGGCCATAATTGTTAGTTTCACTATATATAAATGTATTACATGCCCTTCTTCATATTTTGTCTTCTGTATTTTTTTCTTCTACATATAGGTTTCTTTTTCACGCCTCTGTATCACTCTACTGTAATGTAGATGTATGACCTTCTAAACTATACAACTCTGTATACCTTGTATACTAATGGAGCGGATTAAGGACAAAAAACAAGTACATGTACATATACAACATAATATAATGTATGCACGCTGTCTCAAAATGTCACTAGGATCAGTGGACACACAAAATAACAGAAAATTAATGTAATTACAGCTGTATGTGTTGCCTAACAAGCAAGGCATAATTATTATTTCCAGCACAATAATATTAAACTGCTGATTTGGATGGGCTATATGGAGTCACTTAAATCATGAAAATCTGTTATTGAACCAAGAATGATATTCAACAGTGAGAATTAACTACATGTACTTAAAAAATCAACCACAATTTTCCCTGGTCTACACTCTTAGAGACCATAGAAATGACGTCATAAAATGTTCAAAACTCAAGTGGAACCACAAGCCTCAGGCGAGCAGTTTCACTGCAAAGTTCTGAACATTTTATGGCAACATTTCTATGGTCTATAAGAGTGTAGACCATGGAAAATTGTGGTCGATGTGTTTTTTACAAATATAACATTTATTTTTAGTTTCCTGCGAACTTTCTCGGAAAATCACGTGACATGTTATTTTATTTCCATGGTCTATTTAAGCAATAGACCACACTTTCTATGGGTTTACCAGCGTGATAAGCCACGTGGGATGTTGGGAGAACAGGAGAAAAGCTTGTAAATCACGAGCCGAAGGCGAGTGATTTACAAGCTTTTCGAGTGCACTCAGTTGCACTCATTACATGATAACTTATGAAAGCTGTTTTACAGGAAAAGTCAACACATATTCATGCGAACGTACAATGAAAGAATACGTTCATGGTTTGTTTCAGTACAGAAGTAGAAATTAATTGAATTTTGTTGAGTCGATCCGTAAGAATTTTGTAGTTACAGACGGAACTGACAGCTATTGTAATGGAGGACTTTGTTCACCTTTTGCAAGTCGCAGAGGTTTAAGATCTGTTTTCTGGACTTTATTATGATCAAGAAATGCTGTGGTAACGATGTGGCTGCATTTGCGAAGTTGTCGCATGTAACTTTATATGCTCGAACAGCGACCGATGGAAATATGTCAGTGGTGGAGAAAGGTTTCTTTGCCGTAGCCACTTATTGGCGTTAATATTTGTCGATTCGTGAAGTCAGGTGGTTTGAGGTAGGTTATGGCATCGATATCACTGAATTATTTGTGCAAAATTTGTTGGAAAAAACCAGCCCGAAACTCTGACATCTTTCATCATCGTTGGCAGCTTGTTTACAACCTACAACGGCCGATTTTGTACCATATCTTGATCAGAGATCTCTTTTTGGAACAATTTCTTTCATTAAGGAATTTAATTTAATAAATCAAGAATGCTAAAACTATCCGTTTTGTTGCTGGTTGGCACGTGGTTAAGTTTTCCTAGAGACTTTCTACACCAGAAATTCACACAGTTGTTGTCTTTCTCTGCGATTTGGCATCGTGGTGAAATGTACACTGTTTTCCAGCTTTGTACTTTACAACTTCTAACACCGTATGGCAGTAGCGAATTGTGACGCTCAGTAATAAAATGTGGAAACCAACGCTTTTAATATTAAGAAGGGCTGGGTAAGTAACTTGTTCTGTTTCTCAGCCTTTCTAAAATCGTTTTGCAGATCAATAGCCGGTTTTGTTTATGGCTCGTGGTCCGGATGCCTTTTTCTATGGGTTTACCGGTATAATAAACCATAGGTTTTTGACCAATCAGATCACGCGTACTATCTCAGTTATTTTATAAACTCTCATAGACCATAGCTCTCAACTGATCAGCACGCAAGGATTCCCTAAGTTATTGTAAAAAGTATTATTGACTTTAACTTTGTAATACAAGCAGCATTGTGCCATTACCTTCAGCTAAGGAAACATTTTGATATAGCACTCATTGAAACAGACTTGCTGACAGAAAGTTTGACACCACCCCCTTGTGTATGATCATAAGCAGAGACGGGTCTTGGGCATGGCACAGGTGGTACAGGTGGACCTTTTAACACTGTTGCTTTCTCAGTAACAGGTCAGAAGTAGCCCCTGGGGGTAAGGGTGGTGGTCTCCTACTAGCTTGCACTCCATTGCTTGAGGAACGATTAACAATAGGATGAAGAGTTTTTCTTTGTGTTGCCAACCGTTTTTTCTGAGTCTCAGTCCCTACAACTGTAAATGACATGCAAGAATCAGGATGGTAAGAGGAAGAAGCTACGTCACTGTGTTAGCTTTTTAAAAAGAATGATAGCAAATACACCAACTGTATTTGCTATCTTTTCAAAAAGCTAAAATAAGTCTTCTCTCATCCATTGAATTCCAAAAATAATGGTTCATGTATGTATGACTAATTAACAATTATTGGACGAGGTTGAGCAAAATATCGAGATTTGTCTGTGGCGAGCAGATCAATTATTTGCCAAAGCTGAAGGCTGAGGCAAATAATTGATCTGCCAGACACTGACAAATCGCGATCGATATTATGTGATATGACTGAGTTCAATAATTGTTTTATCATTCAATCACCGAGTTTGTTTTTTTTAATGAATATCCGCTGGAAGTGAAGCGATCTGCCATTTTCACGCAAGAGCAATCGCAAGAAGGAGAAAAGCACAGTTTCCTTTACACATGTGCAGAATATTATTTGCAGCCAAACACAGTTGGGCGGCATTGCGCATGAGCAGACCATTATTTGTAGGCAGTTATTTGCAGGTCACGTGGTGGGCTCTCAAGTTTCAAGTTTCAAGTTCCAAGTTTATTAAGAAAAATTGAGAAAATACAATGAAAAGAGAGAAAAATTTGCTTTAAATGATAATAATATTTAATTAAAAGGTACTGAAAATGCTTTCTGTCATCTATTGCTACAGATGGCAAGGATTAACATGGATTTAAATAACCAGGCCAAGTTTTACAAGTTTTTATGCTATGCCTGCAAAAATCAGCATAAAAAATTGTTAAAGTAATTTGTGCTCCCTGATGGAATTTGGATGATGATCTTCTTCATATAAACTCTAGAGGAGAATTTTGTGTATGGGTACAGGTACTACATGTAAGTACCATTAATGGCCTCAGTACAGAATTCACCTAAAACAGCAATAATTATTCTTTTGACATACAGCTGTAGCCCCTTTAATGACTTGGGGGCTGTTATTTTGTGTAGTAAAACTTTATTTGATCAATTGTTCTTAAAGATGTTACAACTCTAAAGTATCTTTCCATACTCACCAGATGTCTCTGATGGGGTGTCGCTGTCATTATCTTCAAGACTTTCGACTGTTTTAGACCACACCCTAGCAACCACTTCTGCTGAAGGAGCACTGGGTCTTCCCGGCAGCTGCTTTTGCACTTCATTACCTGTTGAGGATTTCACAAGG
>BOPM01000081.1:265667-296311 GCA_022179025.1 Porites australiensis | reverse complement strand
CTACGTGACGTCAATGTTGGTCTTTCAGGACGGAAAAACGTTCTGCGCAAGCTTCTGCGCATCCCTTATCGCCTGCGTTTGTTTGTCTCGTTCTGTGAGAGTTCTGACTGAGACTGAATGAAATACACGAGGTGCGAAAGTTTGCTCCTTTTAAAGGCTTTTTTTTGTTTTTGTTGTTGTTGTTGTTGTTTTTTCGTCACTTGAAAATTACTTTGGATTCAGAACAACCAATTGTAAAAACAGATCATCCGTCAGTCTGAGGAGGAATAAAACAATTTGAACATTTCCAAAGAGGTTTGTATTTTTCTGATAATAGGCCACTTGCACTAAGAGGTCACGTGACCAATACTTCCCTTAAACGATTAGTTGGAATCCTGCTGATGCCAAAAATTGACAGAGCACATAAAAATTATCTTACATGCGAAATTTGAGAGAAAAAACCATTTAAGGGAGATATTTTGTGGCACTTTGATTTTTCAACAAAGTAGTATGATTTGTATTGGCCGCCATGTTGGAGGGCATACTCTTGCCCTCCAACATGGCGGCCAGAACTACTTTTTGCTTACATCTTGTTAAACTTTTGATAGTTATGTTCAGATGTGCTACAAACGTTACCACATCATTTTTCAACATTTTCCTTGGAAGTTTAAGTGCAAAATTTGTGTTCAGAAAGAAGTGATTTGTAATTTTCAAAATCACATTTTGGTCACGTGACCAGCTACAAACTTACTCATTTTATGACAACGGTGCAGGTTTGAAAAACCAAATCAGTATTATTTTGTTTAGAATATGACCCACTAATCATTTTTTGAAGGCAAAATTATATAACTTTCATCTTCATAAAACGATGTCACATGACCTCTTAGTGCAAATGGCCTATTGTGCATTCGATTTGTGAATTGATTTTGTGTCCAGTTCTTCACCTTCTTTCGCCGGACTGAATTAAAACCCGCTTGTATTCTGTTATTAGTAGTTACGGTTAGTTTTTTTACATGGCCAGATTTATTTACCTTTGCAGAACCGGCTTTATCCTCGTCTTATGTCAAAGAACCGTAATGCTAATGCTTGGGAGTGAACAAACTTGGGCGCTTAAAACTTCCTCGGAACTTTAGAAGGCCAGCAAGCTTACTCGAGAAGAAAAGACTACTTCGATAATTTTTCTGTTGCTCAAGTAATAATAGTCAGAGTTTTTTTCCTTTAGTTTTTTCAGTGTTAATTACATAGTTTTGTTATCTTTCTGTACGCAAATTTTCCTTTCACTCGCTGTGAAGTAGCGCGGAGAACAACAACTGCCGGCAGTGACTCCAAAACAATCGACTCTTTGCCCGTTAACAATTGCTGGAGCTGGATTTGACTGAAGCGAGCAAAAGAAATCCTTATGTGCAGTTTTCTGTATTTTCTGATTTAGTTTGCTGAGTTTAATTTGCTTGAATGAAGACCCTCGCATGGACCAGTTATTAAAAGTAGCTAATCTAGCTAAGTAGTCGGAATCATGGCTTGGCTGCGAAGCTTGCAACTGATCTTTTGCTATTAAGATCTTTAGGTAGGTTGTTTCCGTACAGAAAACTCACTTCTTCTTTGTCAGCAGGTATAGGAGCCTTCTTAAGCCTTATGTTTTTTAATGAAAATTTGTTGTTTTGCAATCTTATTGAAGCTTTTTTTAGTTCACTTAACCTGAATTTTATGCATGATGGCATTGTTCTTTGCTTGTCGCATCTCTTTGCCAGCTTAAAGTGGCGTCTTTGGTCGTTAAAGTGACCTCAATCGGTAATTAAATCTTATACATAATTGGAAAGAAGTTTTTGCAATAATGTAACTTTAACTTTTTTTGAAGGAAATCTTACTTTAATACGCGTAGGTTTTTAACAGGTGTTATGCATGTTCAACTTGACAACACAAAGCAAAATTAATTAATCTGCCCGAAACGATCAAGTTTAAAAAACTATGGTTGCTTTGAAAACGATCTTGGGGAAGATGTACTAGATAAAGATTAACTCTTTTTCGGTCCATACATCAACGCCAAAACTTGTACATTGAGGATTTTGTTTATATTTTAGTGATCTGCGAAGCTAGAAGTGTCCGATTGAGCGTGGGTTTTAAAATATCAGCATGAGTGCAACAAAGTTCAGGGACTTCAAACACATTGTGGGCAAACTTGAATTTCTTTGGGCAGATTATTATACAAAGTTATTTTGTTTTTGTGTTCACGGTGGAGCTCCAGACCCTAATCAGACTTACACACGCACATTTCCAGTACAACTCAAGGAAATTAGTAAATGTCGTTAAAGTCCGTTTTACTATGATGTATTCTTCGAAAAAATTAAATAATAAGAAGATTATAACCATAGCTTGCAACTTTTGAAGACAAATTGCCTGTTATTTCCAGGTTTATGGCCGCACAAACCACTTCCATGCCAAGTCGACTCGAAAAACTGTTTTGAATTTCCCGCTTTTTTTCACCTGACCAATATTGACGTCACAAGCTGTTTTTTCCGACAATTTTTCCAACCGCTCTACGAAGATAAGGGCCAAAAAACAGCAATTTTTAATTGCGAATATCTCGTAGACACTTGCTTCAATTGAGCTGAAACTTCATAGTATGTTTATTTGGTTCATATTAAACACATTTCACTGGAATTGAACTAAAATAAAAAAGGTCGAAATTTTGGTTCATTTGACCTTGAAGTCCCAATAGTGACCAACATCAATTTTCTCCTAACAACATCCATACATAGTCAAGAGGGAGGATTATGAGAATGAATTAAATGATCACCAAAGAGAAAATGCCTTGATTTTTTATTAAATTCTCTCACCTAATTCTTAAAGGAAATTTATGGAGATCAGTGTTTGGAGAATTTGTTTGTGGATATTGGGGCTTGAAGGGTTAATGCGGACATTGAATGGGTCATAGAAAGTGTCCAATAAAATTAATTTTGTTATTAACCTAGTTTGCTTCTCAATTTCCTTTGTCTCCAAGTCCTAGTTCATGAATAATTTTAGGGCTAGGAGACAAAGGAAATTAAGAATCACCCTGGGTTAAAAAATTTTTACCTGAATTTAATTTTGACCTGTAAAAGATCTTTCTATAGGTAACCTTCTGTTAAACCTTAATTCCTTTTCATGGTATGATGAGACTGCCTTAGCCTGCATCGCAGACATACATGTAACCTAACCCTGGTCAGTAACGTCTGCAAAGCAGTGCTGATATCCTTATTTTGGGCCCACAACTGAGTCAATTAACTTCTGAACATTTGTTTCAATTTTTCCTTCAACCTAATTGGCAAATCAACTATGACATGCAAATCATGACACCCCTGGTACACTTTTGAAGGCCCAGAACAAGGATATTGATGCTGTTTTGCAGGCAGAATTAACCAGAAGTTTAGTTCTGTCTTTGATGTGGGCTGCGAACTGCCAGTGACTTGAGCAGGTACAAAAACTCTTCGGTTTTTGAGGGGTGTATTTTTACCTTTCAAATGCCCATATCTGCCCATGAGGATCCCCATCCCTTGTACTACTTGTGATGTCATTGGTTTGAATGGTCATAGACTATTTTGACACCTACAACTCGAGCAGGAAAAAGAAATCTTTCATGAGCATGAATCAGGCAAACAGGCCAGAGAAAAAATGTAAAATGAACATCTAAGATTGACCAGAAAATTGACTACTTACCCATACACATACCGTGCACTTTCTACTGAAAAATTATTAAATTACAACCCTTATAATTTTTGTTGAAACTTTTTCACCTGAGTGGGAGCCTAGTAATAATTTATTGCCCAGCCCAACCCAAAAAAAAAAAAAAATGAGGAAAGAATTGCAAAAGAATTGGGAAGGAGAACTAAGTGAAATGTGAAAGTATCAACATTTTGCCTTCTGGCCGTGCCTGAACTTCAGAAGCTGATATTTAACATCAGGAAGTGCTTGACTTATAAACAGTGCAGTGCTTTGGGCTGTTTTGGTTCTTTTTGGCAAGATAATGACCAGAAAATGCATCCACCACCTGGGGCCAATAAGCTGGGGCCAATGCATTTTAAAGCAAAATTACTACATTACTTACTTGTGCTTTTTATTTTATTTGCTGTAGGCCTCCAAGCTCTCGTACCTGTGATGAACCTTTGCTCAACATCTCAGTTGCAGGCATTGTTTTTACATTCGCTATGATAGGTACAGTGTACTTTCTCCGTCTGGTGTTCTTTTAACCACGTAATTTTGAAAAACAATGTGCAGGTCCAGATCATATCCATAACTTCCACTTAAGACCCCACATACCTCTGGAAATTCCAATAACTACTGCTAAACTTCATCCATTCCTTGGAGGAGGGGGAGCCCAGGGCTGGCAAAAGTTTTTAAGTAGTAGGCTGATAATGTATACTAGGCGGCTTTGGAACTTGTACCAAAGGCACAAGTTCTTGGGGGCTAAGGCATCAAGGGTCATTTTGAAATTTAGAGTCTCGGAAATGGTGTTTCCAGGGGTTTTCAAGAGGTATTTTCCATCGCTGACACCATCAATGAGGTCAAGGATAAATTGAAGGTCTTCGTGCAAAATTGTCCTTGTGATATGCAAAATTTTGACCTGTGACTATTAATTTGCAGTAAGGTTCAACATATGTGCAAGAACACATCTTCTTTCCTGGCAGTTTCTTTTGTAGTGCTAATGCCCAACGTGACACTGAGTTTCTTTCACCAAACAATGAATTTTTTTCACCTAATAATATGTATCCGGTTATATTTGATCTGTGGCTACTACATGCAGTAGCTTAGGGCTTGACAGTAGTTTAAAAAATCCCTTTCCAACTGAAATTTACAGACAACAAGAAATTATTCTAAACTGCCTACAAATTGGCAGCAAAATTTCTTGTAGCATGACTATGACTTTTATTGTGGATTTGCTTTTGTACTTTGACTTTTTGCTTGCTTATTTTGCATGTGCTGCAAAATATCTCACTAAAAGTGAGATTAGTTGATTATCGCTCACCACTTCATTACATCCCGTCCTTTGTGCTATATCCTGGAAGCTACCGTGTGGCACAAAATTTTTGAGGGTTATAATTTTTGCGATTCTTCCAGCGATCTGCAGAAATAAGTTCCCACAAATTAAAATTACCACAAACATTTTTCCTGCTAAAATTTACTCCAGAGTAAATATTCTCTAACTTAAATTCGCTACACAAAAATACAGTACTAAGAAATCATGTCTGTTCAATCACAACTTGTCTCTTTCATTCACAAACAATGAAATAATGGTTTATTGCTTGAAAATATGTATTTCTATCACACATACTCAATAAAAGTGAAAATATCATCAATGCTATCTTCTGAGTACTTTCTAAAAATTGTAAAAATTAATTCTCAGCAAGAAAAATCAATCTGTCCTAATCGCGAAAATTAGTTCCTGCAAAACACAAAAAATCGCTAATTTTGTGCCGCATGGTAGTTGCAGCACCCCCTCCTCTTTAATCCCCTCTGGTTTCAATGTTGTAGAGTGCATGCAGCTTTCTGAAGTGAAGTGCAACCCAACTAAACACCTTGTTTAATCACAACATGCACATGACATGCCATTCTACAAAATACACTATCCATTGTTATTTTCATTTGACCTTACTCAACAAAGAACAACATTGTCTGGGGGAGAGGGGTGGGGGCTGCTTTTCCCTTGGGGAGGGGGAAGGGGGTAGTCATAGCCTGTGTTTTTGCTTATATTATACATGTACATAAATACTGTACCATGAACTTGTGCAGCAACATGTGGAGTCAATGCAGATCCATTTTTATTTTTACTCTCAGCTTTTACATTTTTATTCGCAATCATGGAACCTGTGCCATGGCAGCTTAAGATTGCATTTCATTTCTTTGGCTTTGGATCCCTCATTCTTGGCATGGTACTGTTTGCATCAACATTTGCCTCTGAATTATGTGTGAGTGTTTTCTTCTTGTTGTTTTTTATGGGAACCTCAGAGTTAAAAAGTACAGTTTGACTCCTGATAACTCAAACCTTCTAGGGAGACCAAAAAGAGTTTGAGTGATCAGGAGCTCGAGTGCAAGGCAAATAACCGGAAATAGGGAAAGAAGCAAATGGATGGGGAGAGAATGCAAGTATCATGCACTGTCTACTTCAAAGGCAGCATTGGATGACATAAAAATTATTATTTTGAAAAAGGAATTAAGCAACAAATCTTTATTAATATATAGGGATGGAAACTGAATTTGAAGTGGAGTGACATAAAAGTAAAGACAAAGAATTGACGTGGTTGTTTTGAAATAAAAGAGAGACTAGGGATTGTGTTTACGGCAAGGTCCGGCAACATAAGATTCAAGTTGTAAAATTTTCAAAATGAGAAATGAGCAGATAAAAACAGCTTCAAATCATTGTTATGGAAAGAATAAATTAGTGTGAATCTACGGATTTTCGTGTAGTTATAATGAACTGTAAGCGATAAGTAATAATTGTGGAAAACTTTGTAACATGGTACAAGTTCACGTTTGCATTAAACACGATGCTTAATCTCTCGAAATTCAAT
The DNA here is from genome assembly GCA_022179025.1 of Porites australiensis. Lineage (NCBI taxonomy): Eukaryota > Metazoa > Cnidaria > Anthozoa > Scleractinia > Poritidae > Porites > Porites australiensis. The sequence goes on along the minus strand of BOPM01000081.1, from coordinate 289,790 downwards.
GTTTCAGACTTCAGTACAATGTTTTTCTTTTTCAACTTGTTATGCACTTAAAACATGGTTCGGGTTATCAAGGGTAAAATTATGTAGAAATGACCTGAAACGAAACAAAAATTACTTCGAGTTTGCGGGAGGTTCTAGTTATCATGGGTAAAATTATAGTTAATGTGTAAAGGAAATCCAAGAGAAATCAACTTGAGTTCGAGTTAGCACAAGGTTTGAGTTATCAGGAGTCAACTGTATGCCAAGTGCATTTGTTAAGTTATATCAGCATGCATTAAGTGAGAACATCCTCACAATCCCAGGTGTTCTCAATAGTTGCCAATAAAACGGAGTTTATTAATTTTGGTTCTCCCTGCAAAGTTTACATAACAAAATCCCCAGAAAAACCCTGAAGGATCTTGATAGTAGAAGGAAAGTGGCCTAATGCAATTTAATAGTAATACCAAAGCAAATCCTACAAATTTAGGCCCCAACTCCCCAAGAAAGGAAAAAAACTGGATCACAATCCATTCAAAAACACCCAGGCTCCATTCTCCAACCCAAACACACAGGGTGCAAAGAAAATCATTTTTACAGCTTGTCATTCGGGCAAGCTGAAGCTAGCATTTACTAGCCCACAAGTCATTTCAACTAGCCCCACGGCAAAAGCTTTTTGATGAGCAGAATTGATTTCACAGTTCTTCTGTTATTCAGATTCCTCAAAAAACATCACTTGCTCGTTGGGCAAGTTAAAAGCAGAATTCACTAGCCAGATAGCAAAATCCACTAGCCCCGGGCTATCTGACACTAAACACGCTGAACACAGCACCTCAGATAGTGCAAACTTCCAGTCACATGGCCTATTGCTAACATATCCTGACATTGCAGCGAGGTACACTATTAAAGTCACTGTGAATAATTCTCCTTTGTTCTTTCTCTTGTTTAGCAAGGATATGCTCCTGAGTTGTACTATTTATGTCTGTCATTTGGGATATTTGCTCTTCTTACAACGGGTAGGTTTGACACATGTGTTAAGCTTCTATCTCGTTAGGCAAATAGTCTAAAAAAAACTGGTACATGGAGATGTTGTACATTGTACCAGTGTATGATTAAATTTTAGTGATGAGTTTAACTTGTTGCAGTGCTCGAATTTGTTAAAGATTGTATAGTTGCTGTTTTGTGAGACGTATAGGAGACACCAAGGCCACTGGTTGAGTTAATCAGCTTACATTGTGTAAATTGTGGTCTGTAATTGTAACAGTGGCGTACTAGGTGGTCTTAAGGAACAACTTACTTTTTTGAAATCTTGGCTGAGAGATAAAAGAAGCGTGGTAGAGATAGAAAAAAAAATACTAGTTTCAAAGCTCTTGATCTCACCCCTGTGCATATGAAGTTTAATGGCCGCCTCAGGCCCCCTCAGCCATATTCAAACCAGTTTGTTTGAAGAAGAAACATAAAATGCATTATTGACCAAAGTTTAGAGATCAAGATGGCTGAATATTGGCCAAGGTTTTTATTCTCCGTTTTTATGGACCAAAGTTGAGGTCTTACAAAAAATGCAGAAAAAGAGCAAGGTTATCATCCTGTCATTTTGTTGTCATGCTTGGTCAATTAAGCATATTTATTATATGGCTAAATCCCAAGCGCGCAAGATAAAGTGAATCTTGTGTTTTGATTGGATACCAAGCAGGCAAGGAAGGCTTGTCTTATTTGCGTATCTCCTCGGAATTTCTCGCCTTATTTGCGCAAGAAAAGATCTTTCTGTGTCCTTTTTGGCCGAATAATATAGTCTTTATAGAGAGGAGAAGTCGTTTCGTCATGTTGCCAAAGTAGTAAATTTCTTTGATCACAACAAACCGAAAATTCCCTTAAAAAGTAAATTCGCACTGTTTCAGACTTCATCGATCTTATTCACTTTCATTTAATTTGTCAAATTAATGCTAATATAACTTAACAAATGACCGTATCTAAGTTTAGAAAAAGAAAAAGAAACTTTTTGTCTTGTGCTCACCTACTGCATAAATGAAATAGGACGTTTCATGTCGCAGTCGTGCAACAACGGCTAAGAAATGTACAGAAAAGTGTGATGCACGTGCAAAGTTGATTTTTTGCCAATCTAAACCTATTGTTTTTTTTTTTTGCTGGTCGCCGTCGCCGTTGCAAAAACTCCCTATTGTTGTCATCCAGAAATTTTGCTACCATGGTAACGTGACGTCACACTTCTCCTCTCTATAGACCAAGCTTGTTCAGTCAAGGTGGCTCTAATTATTGGCCTGTTTCTTGTTTTGCGTATTTGTTGGTGTCGATTTCGCAAAACGCAAAAAAGAACTTACCCAATATCAATCTTGACCTCACTCTTGGTCAATAACGCATATATAAACCTAATTGCAATAACGTTCTACTACAATCAGGGATGTCAGACTAAGGAATCAACAGAAAACATCAGTGGCCATTTAAGCTTTGCTTAACTCAACTGATGTCAGATTAAAGTACTGCAAATGTATTTACAGAATTATCGAATTATCAAAAGGTGTTTTGCATGGCTACACTAATTAATTCCTATTTGTCTATTTTTATTTGTCTTTTGCTTTTTTTATAACAACGTAAATGCAATTAGGTGAATGTTGTGGTTCAATTTTATCTTTGGTTTTAATTTTATGTTCTTTTGTTTTTGGGTATGATAATGTATGATAATGAATTTGTTTGGAACAAAGGAAACTAAATTTTAAACCAAGGATAAAATTGAACCACAACACATACAGCTATTTCGAGAAGGGTTGTAGGAAAAAAAAAGTGCAAGCGACAATCCCGAAAGGTAATATGGGATATGATCAATACACTGTTTCTGACACTGTAGCTGTCGAACCTACTTTTGCTGCTTCGCTTTAGCACTCGGAAACATAGTCCATGGCCTGTCGTGCCATTCTTTCAAAATTTCTATGAAGAACAGTGATCTCAAAACCACCCAAAATACCTTTCGGGTTTGTCGCGAGCGCTTTTTCCGAGAACCTTTTTTCGAAATAGCTGTATAAAGACCCTTCTTGGCCGCTTGGAAAGCCAATCAGAACACAGGAATTGCTTCAACGTCTAGATGCCAACAGTCTACAAGTGAAAAATTTGAGGACATAATAATTTTTCGTCCCTGCCGCGTACACTTCCTCGCACAAACTATCGGTTGTTTGTCTCCCACCTTGGTTAATAAGTCGTGTAAAGAACGTAACTGAAGAATACAAATTGTGATTACCGTTAAGCGAAGTTAATCTCTCTCATGAAAGCAGGGCCTTTTTTACTGCACGGTTTTGTTCGTGACAAAGTCCAAGGGCCTCCTACCTCAAATCGATCGCCTCTTTTTATTACCGCTTTAACAATCGCGTATCACGAGATTTGAGATTTTACGGGTTTAAAAGGTGAAAGTGAAGCATATGAATAAATAGATATCGCATTAATGCACACAATTTAGGCTAGCCGGATCCTAGTATCCTAGTCTACGTTGGAGGCGTTCGAAGGGGAATAGAAAAGTAGAAGTTCGGGTGCACGTGGAAGTAGGAAGGGATTCCCCTTCTCTAACCCCCCACCCCCCACTTTTCCCTCGCGCACCCGCACTTAGGTATGCGGTTTTACAGTAAGTGTGTTATGCTCTTCATCGCTAGTCTCCTTCGCAGCCGTTTTTAGGGTCGTCACGCAAAGCTCTTCCCTACTGGTGGGAGGAGCGTTGTGTGACGACCCTAATAACGGCTGCGAAGAAGACTACTTCATCGTTGCCTATTATAAAGTGTACTCAATACAAAAATTCTGTTGTTTTACAGGATTTCTGGTCATCATGCTCCCGTTTTGGTTGATGAACTATCTGTGGCCAGATTCTGTTCTCAACCGACGTGAACGGCGAGGAATTTGCTATGAGCCCGTAAAGGAGGGTCTCAATGGGGTGTTGGCTTTTACGGTTATCGGCTAAAATTTTGGCTCTTTTACGGCTATCGGTTAATTTTTTTCAGTTACGGTTAACGAAAAAGTTAAAAATTAACTTCCTTTGTTTCACAAAGTTAAATATTAATTAACCCGTATTTTTTTGTATCTTTAAATCAAAATAAAGATCTTCGGATCACCTCGGGATAAAATAAGCTATTCTTTAGAAAAATTTTAACATTTTATAGATCATACTTTTTATAAAGTATTCCACTTCTAATATTATTTTACACATAGAAATGTCAATAGTCAATTTAAAAATAATCTTTGTGAAAAACCAAAAGCAGACACGCAAACGCCCAACTCAAGGCCGGGGCGCGACATTCATTATAACAGAAATGGCCGTTTTCACACTAGAGAAGGATTATTCGTGTGAGACGGGTTATCCGTTTGATGATTCGCGTCAGATAGATAATACGTCTTAATTTGAAAATGGAATAGTTTTAATTTTCAATGAACAATCCCCCTGACTTTTAAAGACGGGATTATCCGTTTCAGATAGCCTGTCTACAGCCGCCCCCATCCCTCAGAAAAAATCGGAGAAGAGGTGTCTGTGGGGAGGGCGCGACTGTACACGGGCTAGTCTCAGACGGATGATCCATTTTTAGCTCTAGTGTGAAAACGGCCAATAACAAAATTCCCGTGTCCAGTGTTTTTAATGATAGCGAAGGACTGTACGGAACGACTGTCTGCCGTTGCCTTGTCCGTAGGCCGCATTACTCCGCGCGGCTAATGCGTTTCGGGTCACGTGGTCCGAGCGAGTTCTCCACCGAAATGCCTTGACCAAGATTGCGTTTTACAAACAATGACATCTCTGCGTGTTGTATCACTAGTGTTTCGAGGGCACGACCTCCAGAAAATTGCAAATATTAATCCCCAGCAAGAAGCCACACTTTCTCTATGGAAAAAATTAGTTTCCCGAGAGAGCACCGGAAATGGAGCCTACATGTTTTTGGTTAACACCTAAAAGGCACTTCGCCTAACGTGCGTACGGAGTCACACTAGCCAGGAAATAAAAAACGAACCCATAAGTGAGTTTAGCACCTTGAAGTTCCTTAAAAGTAGCAAATCTAGGTAACCATTTTTTTTTACGGTTAACTCTTTTTTACCCAATTTACGGCTAACGGTTAAAATTTTTCAATTTTTACGGCTATCGACTAAATTTTTGGCCGTTTTACGCCTATCGGTTAACCCCATTGAGACCCTCGTAAAGTGCTACACTTGCCTTTGGCATATTTAGAACGGTGGATTCTTCTGTTGTCTAGGTTACACATGTTATGCAAGTATAAGCTCTACAAATCTCGTTCCCAGGGTCTTTGTTTTTCCCGTCTCCTTTTACTACAAAGGGCCTGGGGACGAGGTAACATAGGGCGACCCAATAACCTACGAATTATAGGTGTCAATATTAGGTTTCAGTTAGTCCATGCTTGCACCGCATGTGTAAACTTTACGTTAGCTGTTATAGAGTACTTAAAAACACCAATATTTATATAGCTGTTAATGTATTTATGAACGGAGTCAGTTGATTTGATTCCCTGAAAGTAAAAGTTGCTTGTAAAATGTTTCGAAACTGTCCGTTATTTTTTAAATGATACTTGCCATAAACAGGTCAGCTGTTTCAGCTTGGTTATAAAAAGAAGTAACAGTCATTCTTTTAGGGAAATCAAATTAACAGATTCTCCGCTTGATACTGGTGCGTTTGGAGCAGCTCGGGTTTTTCAAAAAACTGTCAATTTTTCCTGGATCCATGCGGGCATTTTCTTTCTCCTTTTAAGCGCATTTAAAATACATACGCTCTATACATATTTGACTTGTGATCATAAAATATACATATAATCATGCAGTTTAGTGCGGTTATCACGCTTCTTACAAAATAAGCTTTTTTTCTTGTGTCAGACACCAGTCTACACAGGAATTTTAGAAAGTTTTAGCTTCACGTATACAGCAAACGCCGAACGTCAGCCTGACGTTTGAAACATTCAAGTTTGAGCAGATAAAAACAGCTCAAAACAATTCTTATGGATAAAATTGCGTGAAACTACTAATTTGTGTGTAGAAATGATGAACAGTAAACGACAAGTAAAGAGGAAACTTGGTCACGTGGTAAAAATTCGCGTTTGACGTAAGCGTGATGCTCAACCTTTTGAATATGTGGTAAGATATAGAGATTACTTCATGGTTGGTGAGTGCGTACGATTTTTATTCACGAGTTGTGAAGAATCGAAAACGAACGAGTGAGCGCAGCGAACGAGTGAGTTTGCGATTCTTCACAACGAGTGAATAAAAATCGTACAAGCGAACCAACCATGAGGTAATTTGTTTATTATATATGTACTGAGATATTACAAAATAATGTTAACAACTATCAATTGCGCGGTGAAATCAACACAAAGACCACAACGAGTTGCGAATGATTTTATTCGAGCAAACTGAACGTACAAAACTTCCTACAACATTAAAGTTATTCAATGACTCTGAAGAAAGTGGAACAAAGTCTACTTTTAAACGATTCTTTAACTTTAAATAACAATGAAAATTTTCAGCTTTAAATATCGCCGTTCAAAACCGTAACTAAGATATAAAATTTGAAAAAGTTGACTGTTTTGTAAATCTAATTATAGTAATGCATGCATTCTAATCAGAGTCAGAGTCCAGTACTTTTAGCCTTTTGTACCTCTTTGGAGAAGACTTTACCTCAACTTCTTGGATTGCCAACTTCGGGGATTGATTGAGGCTGTTAATAGAAATGCTGAATTGACCTCCATGAATAACAGCGCCCGTGAAAAGCGACATCGCTTGTTGGTGATGATCTGCCGCCGAGCGACCCGCCGAGCTAGCTGAAGGATCAGTGGAGCATTCTCCAACTTGAGATGAATTAGTTTTCTCTAAGCTATGCACATTCCCGGACATCAGTTCACTTAAAGTACGAGACATTTTTACTTGCTGTTTTTCAGAAACTACAGAATAATTTGTCACACTTTGAAGATTTTTATGTCCCGACAGTTGAATAATATCTGTCGCTGGGATGTCGTTGTTTGTTAAAGTTTGGATCATTGTTTTGCGACCGCTATGGTTCTTTACATTGGGCCCCAGCCCGGCTTTTTCTGCCATTTTTTTCATTAACGAATTCAGCTTGTTCACGCCAACGGCTGACTTTTTAAACCATGGTTTAGAAGAATCTTGTTTTTTACAGTTATTTACTGCTAGATAAAATGGCGCGTTGTTGTCGTTCATTTCCGACGGTCTTTTCTCCGCGTAGAATTTGTAAACAGTGACGGGATCTCTTTCACTTCCCTGAACCGAAAACATTTTCGGTTTTATTTGCCTGACATCTCTGGGATTTTCTCCGGTTCGAGTCTTAGTTTGTCTCTCAGTATACTCTAAAAATTCCTCGCCATTTGTAGTTTGGCGTAGTTGCACATCGCCCCAACACATGTCTCTGTGTTCCTTACAACCACGGAGACCGAAATAGACTGTGTTGTTGAACCAAACTGTATTCAGTAGAGCCTCAGGAGTTGACTTTCCTAACAATCCTTTGTCATACAGCAGTTTTATGTCGTCTTCTGTGAGGGGAACTGAAGCGTTTGGTTTATCGCCTTTGCCTTTCTTCTTGAGATCTCTTTGTTTTGATTTTAATGCCGTTCGTGCTTTTTCAAACTCGACGTCTCTCATAATGCTGTAGCCGTAATTCTTCTTCTTTAAATACCGTTCAAAACTGGCCATCATAGCACGCAAGGAAGTGGGTTCGTAATCTTCGTTGTTTTCTTTCTTTCTTACTGTTATGATAAATTCGCTGATGAATGAACTCAGTTCGTGTGGGGGAATTTCTTCTACAGGCCTTGACTCATCTTTTAGCCTCAAAAACTCCTTAAGCAAAGCAACATTCTGTTCAGTTTTCTTCCTGGTGTTTTCGTTTTCTTGTCCTTCAATAAATTCCTCTACTGAAGTTATATCTGCAAACCTTGAATTGCTCGAAGAAGACGCCATGGTTTTCCTTTTGCCTAGTGACGCCGTCAGTGAAAGGCGGGAAAATCGATACGATTTTTGTCACTAGTGAAAACTTTCGTCTGCGGGTTGTGATTGGTCATACGGTATTTTTCACTAGTGAGAAAAATCGTACAACCAATCAGATTGCGTGTACTCTGCAACGCATCATTTTTATTTGACATATTCATTTTGCAGTAAATCTCAGTACATATATAATAAACCAGTGTACGTAACAGCTGCTTGTAATGTGCAGTCGAAACTCCCGTAAGCGACCACCAGAAATGCAAAGGCTGAGTGGCCGCTTAGGGGAGGTGGTCGCTTACAAGAATCGAACTATAGGGCACCTCTTCCCAGGAGAGGTCCAGGCACATCTACTTTATGGAAGATAACTTAATGCATGCAATGTCTAAGTTACGCCATGTGTAGTTCCGTGTTGTCAATTAAGTTCTTCGTATATTCTAAGTAGCATAGTGCACACAGTGAATAATAGAGATCAGAGAATGCGTCAAGTGGTCGCTTACAAGAGGTTAAAAACAATGGAAAATCATTAACCGTCAGGCTCGAAAAAGGTCGCGATCGCTTACAGAAGGTGGTCGTTTACTAGAGGCTCCAACTGTAAGGCTTTGACTGGGAAAATTTTGCTCTTTTGGATTGGCGGTCGCTTATGGGAGGTGGTCGCTTACGAGAGGTGGTCGCACATGGAGGTTCGATTGATGATAATACAGTACCCACCCCAGGGTACATTTTTCAGTTGGGCATTCGTAGTTTATATACAGTCGACTCTCTCTTAACGGACACCTCCCTAAAACGGACACCTAGAGTTTGTCCCTGCCTTTCTTTACTCCCTTTATTTGACTCTCTATAAGACGGACATCTCTCTAAGACGGACACTTACTGCCGGTCCCAAAGGTGTCCGTCTTAGAGGGAGTTGACTGTATACGTTTCATTGTGATACCTGCATTTCCTCGTATATTAGGTTAGCCTTTAGTAGGACAATTTATGGCCTTTTTTTAATTGCTGCGTTTATAAATGGCTTTGAAGAGATCTGGTTCAAATTCGATGAAATGACTACCTATATGTTTTCAATGTATAATTTTTGTAAAGTGGGGTGTGGCTGACGGGGGTGCAGTTACTACCAGCACACCTGACGCTAGCCTGACGCCATTTGTAAGAATCGCGTTTAACCTAATAGTGGAATTGCGATTTGCGTCTTTGATTTCTTGAACCTCCCAGTAGCCGGTTACAAGTTGTTCGCAGTACTTTTCGTCAGCCAGACACAATGTTCACAACATTTGCATTATTGTTTTTACTCGAATAGCTTGAAAGTTGGACGCGACAAAGAGTTGTTGTAATTAAGATATTGTTATTTTCCGTGTTAAACTAACAGAATTGACGTCTTATTTTGACTATTTCGGGGCCGCGGTGCTTATTCCAGTAAATACGATATTCGTATTCTCTGTGATGAAACTACTCGAGCTAATGAGCGGTGACTTTCTTGCATGCATTTATTTCATTTTATAAAATAACCAAGATAGTACGGCGTTCTGATTGGTTAAAACCCTATGGTTCATTGTGCCGGTAAGCTCAGAGAAAATTGAAACATTTTCCGTTTTACTTTAAGTAATGATATTCTCCAGCGTTAACCTCAACTACAAGCTATCATAGTTTCACGGCCAAGAATATGAATACACTACGTGTGATTATAAATTTTGTGTCGCACATTTGAAATATTTGTTGTAAAGTAGTATTGTACATATCAAGGTTTTCTTGACCTCTCCTATAGTTATTAAAGTCGTAGTAATGACACATTTAAAGTGCTGTTTGTCGTGTCACCCTAAATAATTTTGCCGACAGAATAAGCGCTACGAAAGTGACAATCGGGGACAGCGAAAACCTTAGACTGACTACAACTACGAAGGTTTCTGTTTACAAAGTCTCTGTTCCTGCAAATGAGGCCTGGGGCTACTGAACAAAATGTTATACGGGGAGACTCCGCCGTCGAGGTCCAACCCCTTAACCGGGGGGGGGGGGGGGTTCCTTAACCTTTTATTTTCCATTTATGGCAGAAAAGGTACGCCTTTCATTTACCTTCCACTGAAAAATGGCACCCAATACACCATCTTTTAAATACAAATAAATATCTAATTAAAACCAGAAAATTTTCTTTTCTTTTCACGGCCTTGAAATGCGCCTTTTATGCAAAGTCATAGAGGCACTTTTGTTAAGGGCCTGTTTATATGGAGGTGGGGGACCCCACATGCAGCGGGTCACCCCACCTATCATGTAAACGTGATCAAATTAAAATGAGACATTATGTGGACAGGCGAGTTACCCACCAAAGCGGGTTACCTCACCTACCTGGGGTCCTCCACTTCCATGTAAACAGGCCCTAAGTTAGATTAAAGGGACAGGTTCACGGTTAAGCGCGTGCTCATTAATTAAATTACTTTTTACCAATTTATTATTAATTCTATCGGTTAATAATCCCACTCACATGTAGAAGTGTATTTCAGAGTAACCTGAAGTAGGATGGAGGAGTACTAAAATTGCAGAAAAAATTGGTGGATTATACCAGCACTACTAAAGTTGAATTCATTGTTGACCCGAAGGTTTTGTTCCATGGGTGATTAATTTACAGCCATTTGCAAATATTTAAGTTGATCAAGTGCAAGTGACTGTCAGGGGAGTGTGGAGATTGGTTCTTTGCAACATTATGACGTGATCGTATTACATGCATAGACGATACGGCATGTCCCGGCAGAAAAACATCATTTTGATAAATGGGCATGCGCTGAACCGTGAACCTGCCCCCTTAAACAGTGAGTGCTTGACTAAAAATGATTGTTGTTTCGTCATTCACGGTTATTATGGCAACGTATTCCAAGGGTTATTCAATATTTAAGATTTTAGCACTACTAACTACAAAATTAAGCCGGTAACCCCCCACTCTTTTCGGACGATGCCTATTAGCTTTACGCAAGAAAATTGCGCAGTGGTTTTAAAAGTAATTCTACAGCGCAATTTTCTCATTAAAAAGGATCCAATAACATCAGTTAAGAAAGGCGGTTTTCCCCAAAAAAGTCAGCTGTCTCCTTTTAATTTACTGTTTAAAGTTTAACTAAGGCGCACTTTAAGTTAAATGACGTTTGGCGGATACCTGTTACGCGATATGAAATTGTTTTTTTTTTTTAAATTTTGTTTGAAAAAACAACAACAGTAGAGCTACACCGTCATCTGTTTAAAGACAGTTTGGTTTGTCTTGCATAGCGTTTAAACCTTTCGTGCACACAAGGACATTATCACCTACTAATCCCGGTTATTTAGCTCAGTGTACGTTAACTAAAAAACAGGCAGGCCGTGTTGCCCAGCTCTTAAGATGAACGAATATTTTGCTGCCTTTTTTGCCATTCTCTTATTTCAGCTTTTAACAACACTGGGTCCGAATCCCGTTGAAGCCCTGGTTTTTTTTTCAGGCTTCTTCTTTCCAAATTCCTAAATTGGAAAATTTACTGCGATGATCATTCTTCACTTCTGAGTTTATTTGTCAGAACATTGTTCGTTACCGATCTCTCTTTTCGATTTAATCTTTATGTAATTTTTCCATATATTCCAGTGATGGTACCAGACTGGAAAGGTCAAAATAGGGGCATCTAATCTTAACTTGACTCTGAAATGATGACCTAGTGAAAGGGTCAGTCACCCTTAACTACATCTTCCATTAACAAAGCAGCTGAACATAAGGTTCATTAGGGTAAGAATTTCAAATCATCAATAAGGTCTTTGACTGATAAAACAGAACTGCTTGCTAACATTGAAACATCTACAAGAGAGAGGGATCAGATCTCGAGGTTTGACATACTGTTAAAAAGGTTGGTACGTTCGTTATTTGTTGCTGTGGTTGTTCTTGTTTTTATTTTTTGTTATTGTCTTTGTCTGTCTTTTCCATGGCCAACTTTCAATCGCACTTTTTTGACACCAATCACTCAACGTTCATTCACAACCATAGCGGAAAAGAGAAAATAAAAAAAAACTGGATGCTCGCAACTGAACTTTTACCAGCGTTGAAAATTCTATTACTTTCGATTACCGTGTTTCAGTCAGTAAAACAGAGAGGGATTAGCTTTTGTATTTTTACTGGTAAGATTTTTGAGTGGCAATAATAACAGGTAACGAAAAAAATAGAATTTAAGTCGAGTGGAATTTAAAGAAAATCAACTGCTTAACCTAGCTTTCGTCATGATAACGGTTTACCCCCCGGCTTACTGAGTTTATGTTATGTTCGTTTACGTCTTACTTAGCTCTTTGATCAAACAGGATGGAATAACAGAAATATGCACAGATTGACACACAGAATATGCACTTAGGAATGCATGTTCTGTAAGAATCCCATTAAAACCTAACATTCACCCACAAGCAAAGTATAACGTTCACCCCAGCCATATCTTAAGATGAACCAAGTTTTCCAGCCTAAAGTTCGCCGAGATTCGTATATGGCTGTGATTGGCTGACTGATTGTTTTTGGTAGCTATCCTTAATTGTATTGTTGTGTTTTTTAATTCACTACTATACGGAGTTTTTGGAGCTTAACTACCCCGTTCTTTTTTGTTTCCTTTTTTAATTCTCGCAAAGAAACTATGACTTCGTGGGAGGGCGGCTTCTTTACTACCACCAGTAATACCAAAAGGACAGAAAGGAAAGAAATATCAGTTGAAGATTAAACCGTGTTCCATTCAAATTTCACTCACAGCTTGAGAGATAAAAAGAACATCTTTGCTGAACACTACCGATACGAAAAAAAAAAACTTGAAAAATCGAACTAAGGGCCATTATTGATAACTTGTAAAGCATCTCATTGAGGCCGAATCCAAAATCTTTAAAAATGATTGGCTAATAGCTCGCCGGCTCTATAGCATAAAGATACACCAACAACGTTTTGCTCTAGGAACATGACACTGTCACAGTTGCGGAGAAAATCAACTCGTTAAATGATAAGGATGAATGTATGAAAATCATATCTTAGAACTGTGGTTGTGGAATCAAATTAAAAGAATCACTGTTATTTATAGAAAGGCGTTTCTCTTTGTAATTGTTATTACCGCGATAATCTTTTAACATTACAGTCAACTGTCGCCTTGCGGACACCCCGATAATACAAACAGCAATTAAACCCCAGGCAAACATAAATTACAGATGTTTGACCGAAATAAACTCCTGTTATTTCGGGCGGAACTCAAGGTCCCTAGAGTCTCCGCTATAAAGAGAGATGACTGTAATTCTCCATCTCCCAGTCCTGAAATATGACCTTGATTTTGATATGTGATATGATTTTGATGATGATGATGATGCTGATGATTCATTATTATTTCTGGCCGCAGGGAGGCCATTTGGCTCAGTTCAACTTATTACAAAACCGTTTGCCACGTCCTGCAGACAAAAAACTTTTCCCGAAAATGTATTTGCTTAATTCTAGAAAACATGATTTGCAGGTCATTTAAGTTCAATGTTTCTTTCGCCATAATACAGTCAACTCCCTTTATGGTGGACACTGTAGGGACCTTGAGTCAGTGTCCTCATCAGCGAGGGCCCGTAATAGCGGAAGTTTATTTCATTTAAACATCTGTAATTTATTTTTGCCTGGGGTTTAGCTGCTGTCCGTATTAGCGGGGTGTTCGCAAGGCGAGGGTTGACTGTAGAAGGAATATGGTTAATAGTAACCTCACTTTAATCTTAACTTTAAAGGGTTCTTTACAACGAAACTTATGTGGACTTCTTTGATTTTTCTGCCATTTTTTCTGGCTTTGGCCGTCGATCGCGAAAGCCAAGGTACGTTAATGTGCATTTACTTAAATGAAGTTTTAAGTTTTGATCTTTAAATTTGAATCTTTATTGCTTACTTACCTTAAATGATTTACATTTAGAAGAAACTCTTAAAAAGAAAAAATATATCGCTCTCTTTGAGGAAGATTTGAAGCACATGGAGTGTGCAGATGAAAAAGTACGTATTTAAAAAGTGATCAGACGGGAAACTTCACCCATGTACAATACGTTTTAAGCATACTGAGATACGCCCTGACATAAAAGACGTTTCCCAACATGTGCCAATCCATATGATGTGTTGCTCCCCCTGTTACCGTTGGTCTAGCCTGCGTCGCAAGCTTTCCGTTTGGTTTCGGAGCAAGAAAGACCGTGTAACGGAATTTTCGGTTTTGGCCGCGCGAAAAATGTAACGAGAGCTAAAAAATGAAAGAGGGGAGAGGGGAAGGAAGGAAACGCGTTTCCTTATTTTCTTCCCCGCCGCCTCCCCGTTCTTTTACTCGCGCCAATTTGCGCGTGGTCTCTGACTCTCGTTCCTCGTTCTTTGCTTCGAAACCAAACGGAAAGCTTGCTTCGCAGGCTATTGTTACTGCAAACGCTCAATTGTCATCTGACATTTATGGTGCCGTTTACTCACTTAGTTCTACAGTCTTTTCAGTGCTTTTCAGAGGTGGTTCGCGTTCACTTCAGTGTGAATACCGAGGCATTTGAAACGGACAGCAACAATAACACTGATACCGACTCCCAGAATGAGTTTAAAAATATAATTTCCATCGAGACAATCGTAACAATAATAACGCCGTAAACTGCTGCTATAAGCTCCCGCGGATCTAACCCCCACCTACGCCTAGCTTGAATTTAAATGAAGTTGTAAATTCTAAACGTATTTTGATCCCTCGGATATAAGCCCCTCCGTTTATTACCCCTCCAAGCAAACCTTAGGACGATGAATAAGATTAGGGAAAGTGCCCAGGGCTTATACATGTAAGCATTAATTTAAGATTTTTCGACAGCACAACAGTGTTAAATCAATGAATTTCTTCATGGAAAGAACATCGCCTTTAATCACGGAACATTTAGGTATACCCAAGGGGGTAGGACAAAAAAAAAACACTGCATCTCTGTCAAGAACGACTCGGGGCCTGGTGTGGCAAAATACGGTGAATTGTACGACTGAAATAGCCCACGTTCGATATACTAAAATTTTGACATGACTTCGAGGTTTAGGGTAAAAAATTTCAAATTTTTGACGACTCTATTGTCTTGCAATTCCCAGATAAAATGACTAGAAAGCGTCGGAGTCATGTCAGAATTTTCAGATATCGAGCGTGTGCTTTTGTCCACCTGTGCAACGGGGGGAAGGTCTATTGTCCGCTCTTAGATCAACCGTAATTTTATCCAGTGATTCTTGCCTCATAGAAAAGGGACACTGCGAAGCCAAAAGTAACGTCAAACTTTGAAGGTGTAAATAACGATGAGGGGAAGACAGGAGACGCAGGAAAGACTGGGACCGATATTCTGACTGAAGGCCAACCTGGCTGGATGAAGGAACTTTTAAAAAAGACTTCAAAAGAGGTAAGAGTACATTGAACGGAAGGCGCAAACCACCCTCACGGCAAATTGGTCAGTCATACTCTGCTGGCGGATAGGCTTAGATGAGAGCTTCTATCCCATGACACGGCGTCATAGCTTGATGAATTCTTTTTTATCAATTTTTTTTCAAATAGTATCAATTTTAAAGAAGCTGGCATAACTCAGGCGCCTATTCGCAGAATAATAGTAATTATACCAAACGTTTATTACCTGATTGGCTGTCAGTAGCCCTGATTTCGTAGCCTGTTCCAAGCTCCGAGACAGTCGGGTCCCACGTTTCAACGCACGTCAACCAGAAGTGGACTTTTTGCAATATTTGGGGCGTGATTTTGACCAAATTTTCGGGCAAAACGTCTCTATGCGAGAAAAGACACATAGGGAAACAAATTTGGAAGCGTCATGTCATATCGAAAGAAAAAACTCTCTTCCGGTTGGCGTGCGTCGCTCAAAAACATCTTTGCTTAAACTCCCTTCGCGAACACGAAAATATATCGGGAGGAAACTGGGGAGAGGAAGCGCCAGTACACACGGTTATATTTTCGCGTTATCCCTACTATCTGAGAGCCTGGAAAAGGCTACTGATTTTGCACCCTTCATCTCTCGCCTCTAATATATATCTTTTAAGGATTTTTATTCTCTTTAGAGATGACGTTCAAATGGAAAAAAAACGAGCTGAGAAATGTCATATTTTTTGTAGGCTACAAGAAGTCTCTTGTCTTTCTTTCATAGCACGTAAAGCGCAACGCCAAAAGTAAAGAGCCACGAGTGTTACTGAGGCAACGCAGCTCTTGCTTCTCGTGTCTCAAAGCGCCCATAACACGCAGCTCACTTTGGAAAAAACGAATAAATGACTACTGGCATTTTATTGTCTCTATTTGAGTACCTTTGTATTTTCTTTCCAGTTAAAATCTAAATCGAATGAAAAGGAGCAGGTTTCAGCAAAAGAAGGAGAACAAATTTCAGAAGGCGACATTGACATTCACTTGGAAGATGCAAGTAAGGTGCAAGGTGTATTTCAGACTAGTTTAACCGACATCATTATTCACTAAATGAAATTTAAATAATAACAGTAAAAAGTCAGTTGGAGCCGTCTAAGTAGGTATAAACCACTATTAGCGTAATAGGATATTAAAAAAGAATTACTAAGTTTTTGTATTGGAACTGCGGGATGAAGAAATACATGTATAGAAGATTATCGAAGTGAAGAACGTAAGAGCTGTGAAAAGATTTTAAACACCTTCCTGTTTTTTTTTCTTCGATCCTTCCGTCGAGTGGGAGGCTCGCTTCGCTTGCCCAAATAGGAGAGCTTGCTCGCAGGCTAAGTGGATCTTTAGACTCTACTCGGGTAGGATTCACAAAGAAATCGTTAAAAGGTTATGCTACCTAGGTACGTCAAGTCAGGAACTCAAGTCGTTTGAAAGCTACCTTACAGTCCGCATGCAGCTAACACGGGTCGGCACCTCACTATCGGATCAGCTCACAGTAAATTATGGCGTGCCGCAAGGGTCTATCTTGCGCCCTGCAATGTTAAGTCTACATATGTATGATCTCCCAAACGCAGTCCAGTTTAGCAGCGTGGAATCTTATGTGGATGATACGAAGATTTTTCTGTCCTTCTCGTCTAAGGATGTTGACCTCTCTCTGGAGAGAAACTCTGAAGACCTCCGCCATGCTGCCAAGTAGTGCTGCTCAAATCAACTGCTGATTAATCCTAGCGAAACCAAACTCATTGTGCTTCGAGCCAGACAGCTTTTGACGCAAGTCAGGAAAACTTGTGACATGAGTGTACCCGTTCTTTGGACAAGCGCTCGTTCCTGTTTCGTCTGTCAAGTATTTAAGAATTGTACTGAACTCTCATTGAACTTTTAATGAACATTTTACCTGCATAACGTCTTCTCGCTTGTCTACCTTGTGTCAGATAAGTTGGGTTAGGTATCTGTTCTCTAGACCTGTTCTGATCCTAAACTCGCTTGTACTTACTAAGTTATTCTGTTATACGTTTCTGGGCTGGTACCATCAAGCAAAACCTACAAAAGTTACAACTGGTGTAAAACTTTGCTGCTCGTCTTGTGACTAACACTAAGAAGCTCGATCATGTTACAGTGGCCCTCAGTCAAGAGTCACCTGGAAGTACGGGATGTCTGCGCTTTAGTATTATATTATCAATTGCCTTGCGCCTGCCTGCTAAGCCAGTAACATCGGCAAAAGGTCGGATACACATAATTACAGCACAAGGCATAAAGATCAGTTACAATTTCCTTTGTAAATTATCTCAGAATAGCCCCCCCCCCCCCTCGCGAGAGATAATGAAGTTATTGTATTGTAAAATCGGCTAACCTCAATGAAGCTGTGTTTTTCCCTTTTGTGTGTGATTCCTGAGCCTGTTTGTTCTTTTATATATATCATATGGAGAACAGACTAGTTTCAACAAAACCCATACAATGGCCCTGGAAAGAAGAAATTCACATCACCGTGAGGTTACTCGATTTGCATTAAATTTCCTTCACATTCGCGGGCTACAGAAATAATCGTTTCCTTTATACAAATCCTTATATTTTGAAGGTTATGCTGGCAACATTACGGTAATCTTTCGACCTTGGGTCACCTGTGCCTTAAAAAGTCAAAACCACATGTTTTGGCAACGCACATACCCATAACACTTCTAACGAGAAAGTGACCACGAAAACTGAAACGGTCATATGATTGTGTTATTCATCCTTTCGCTGAATGAAATTGTTGTTTTCCAGTTTTTCTCCTTCACTTGTTAGGCCCTGTTTAAACGCTTCGGAAAAATATTTGAACGGACAAAAAATGCACGAATTCGACTTCGGTTACTCGGGACCCGCGGAACCGTGCAAGTTATCGAACGGTAAACAAAACTGCAACCCGTAACATAATTTGCACGGGTAAAAAAATTCGTCCGTTAAAAAGTTTGTCCGAACCTTTGTAAACGGTGTCGTCATTACAACGGCCGCTACTTATGCTTTGATTTTAATTTCAGTCCCATACGACGCTATCAGCACACTGCAAACTGCTTTTGGGGAATTGGGAACACAAGCAACGGGCGCTATGAATGGTCTAACTGAGCTAAAGGGACAGTGGAATGAGATCTCGTTCGGTGATAGAGCGGTTATGACGCAGACTCTACAGGCCGCTGCCTCAAATATTCACAAGTTTTTAAATGCGGGAAGTGATCCAATTGGCGCAGTACAGGGAGCACTCAACATGGTGGCACAGTTTGCAGCTCTTGCCGGTCCCACTGGCCAAATTGCTGCCGTCGCCTTAAGCTTCGTCTCCGGGTATCTGAGTCTTTTTGGAGCGGGAGGACAGGAAAAGAAATCTATCGGAGAAATTGTACGTGAAGAAATAGATGAGGCATTGGCACAATTCTATGAGAGCGATCTTAGTAATAAGGCTGAAGGCATTACCAGTACATTCCAAGTTTCCAAGGCATATTTGGACAAGCTGGCCCAGTCAGGCAAAAAGCTTACCGTTTCTCAGGCGGCGTCACTTGAGAGGAATGTGCCACTGTATCTTGGCCTCCCCTTCATGGGAAAATTGGCAAGTGAAATTAACGGTCTCCTGAAGGTCAACAAAATAAGCGATGCCAAAAAGACATTGAAATACATTGAGCTGTATACAAAAATGGCGATTCTTAAAGACATGATCATGCAGGAAGCGGCGACTTTGTTACCTATCGACCTAGAACCCAACCGACAAGCCTTGTTAGCTGCTCAGGAATCTATGCGCGATCAGCAAAAGCATCTGATAAGATTCCTTCGCCAAGGTAAAATTGGCAAGATGGCACTAAATTACTTCGACCCTGACGTGAGCCCATTCACAGATTCCTATTTGACAAAGGTGCTGAAAGTACCTGATTATGATCGTTCCATGGCTGGAAGATGGTGTCTGACGCCACACATTTCTGGTCAAAAGCTGAACCCAATCACGTGGACGACAGACGAGAACAGCTTAATGAAGGACGGTCACCCCTACATTACAACTGCGATTGAAAACTGCCACTGGAAACTTATCCCCCATGGTAACAATCTCTACACAGTGCAGAACATCTACAAGTGTCCTAAGTATGGCTACTGTGAACAGTACCTGTCGTTTGATATATTATCTGGCGAGGACAGCCGATTGACATTAAAGACATACGCAGATCTTTGGGAAATCTGTGGTGTTCGCCAAAAGAGGTAGGAGTTTTTCTCACCTCCTAGGCCACAGATACATTAAAGGTTTTCCTGTTTTTCTGATACAGAGAATAGAGCCTGTAAGCATCTTTTAAAATACAGTAGAATCCAATACCTCGAACACCCCCTTAACTGGAACTAAGTACAATTTCCCTTGGATTTCATCCCACTTTTCAGTCGTTTTTACTAGACAAACTCGAACTCGGATAACTGGAATTCCCCGCTAACTCGAACTAAATTTCCTCACCCTTGATCAAAAAGTCATTGAAAATTACCCCGATAACTCGAATTCTAGTTCTTGTAACTATACTCGGTTGCCATTCCATTGGCTCTGGTTGTACAATCAGTAAAAAGACACTATCTCTAAGAGTGGTTAAGACACTCACGAACAGATCACGTTTTATAAAAAAAAATGCCTAATTATGTTACCGTTTCTGATAAAATAAGTTAAACTTGCACTGCAATAGCACTATACACTGCCGGAAGTGTTGAAAAATCAGCGAGTGTCAATTTTTAGCACTGAAAATTGAATTTTCCAATCGACCCCGGTAGTTCGAGTCACCGGGGTTCTACTATACCTCAGTCCTCCCATTTTTCTCCCTCTCTCCTCTCCTCTCCCACCTTCTGAAAAACCGTTTCTTGTGTCAAAATTTCGAAACGTGCTGTGTAAGAGGGCTTTACAGGCTCGCCAAGTTTGTTAAGACCCTACGCGCGCAAAAACCACATGATTGACGAACGTGTTGACGTAAACTGTTAAAATTGTCCAATTATAAGGTATATCAAAAGCCTGTATATCGGAAACAGGTTTGAAACAATTCTTACAGGCTTCACTTCTCCGTCTATCCCCAGGCTCCAGCGATCATTTCCTTATTTCGGGCGTTAACATTTGATTAGTACATTACACATACTACTCCCACAATATCATTCCACAGGATTCGCAGTAAAAGGGGTTGCGACTCTAAGAGCAAATGGTGCAACAGGCAGCTTACAAGTCGGAAAGAATCTACAGGGGGCTGGAGATCGAAGGAGGTTCGTACATTTTATCTGACAGCGAAGAACGTCGGCTTTGTTTGGTCAGTCACAAAGGTACGTCTGAAAAAGATTCTGATCTTTTATTTATCCCTTAATTTTACCAGTTTTTGAAGAATAAACCCAACAGTTGAAAGCCAATTTCCGCCGGCTTCCAACTCTTTCGTATCCCTTTAAACCCACGAACAAAAAGTATGTGTCGTGAAATTAGGGAATAATTTCACTTGCGTATTGTCCAAATCCTTATAATTTCCCTCGCCTTTTGGATTACCTATTAATGTAATGGGTGACGAATTACGTTAGCAATCGAGGAATTTTGATTATCTTGGATCGTATCGATCGAGAACTTCACTCTCTCAAACGTCTAGAGCTTAAATTTGGCTTAAGTTGAGAATTTTCAGAATTGTTCGACAAAATACTTGTTAGAATCCTCCTCGATGTACTCTTTCGTTTGTTTAGGTTCTCTAAACTGTCTTTTAATGCCCTGACATCTTCATTCATAACATTTTAGAACTTCGTCGCCATTTTGGCACTGAGACGTAGTGAAGGTTGCCATGGCAATTTTGTAACTTCATATGTGAAATTATAAATTAGTGTAGGTAATAGCATGATCTGTAGTCATATTTAGTATAAATACCATGAGTGATACTTCGAAATTGTTTACGTAATTTCAAGAGCCGTTTCTGCGAGTGAAATTTGAGACAATTGTGAAATATCACGAGTGGTTTTTATGCAAAATGTCCCGTACAAATCATGCTATTAGTATAGGTAATAGCATGATTTGTAGTGATATTTGGCATAAAAACCACGAGTGATATTTCGAAATTGCTATACGTAATTTCACGAGCCGTTACCAGAGTGAAATTTGAGACAATTTTGAAATATCACGAGTGGCATTTATACCAAATATCACGTACAAATCATGCTATTAATTGTTTGTACTACTACCCACAAAAGGTTTGTAATTTTCTCATAGGTATTTCAAATTAAGCTGAAATACCACTGCTCTAAGCCAATCAAATTGCAGAAATTTCTCATGTAGTAGTATAAGAGCAGAAAAACGTTCGGTGTATCCGTTAGTGCAGGTTCAAGGAGGAGGTTCACGTCAAAATTACCTCAGACTCAAAAAGCTAGGGGCAAAGGAAAAACGGTTCATGCCGTCGCCGTTCTCGCCAAGAGATTGTCACTTTTACAATGAATACTAGTTTCTTCATCGCAGTTATTGCAACTCGCGGCTCCCATGAGAAATTGTCTTTTTGGTATTATTACAAATAACTAATTATGTCTATAGCCTTTGAAAAATGTAAAAAAGAATGCGATATGACTTGAATTATTCTGCTACAAGGTCTTTGTCGACTGAAAACTAAAATTACTCAATTTTATGATGGTTTCCGTCTTACGATTTTACTTGTTATTTATACCCAGAAACCCATGAAGGGCTACGCAGGCCGAAAGAAGTCAGAGGAGTGATGCTACTTATGGTGTAATGGTGTACCACAAGGGTTTGTGTTAGGGCCCCTGCATTTCTTGTTATATGTAAATGATAAATCTTATCGCTCCGAATAATTTAAATTCTTTGCATTGCGGATGGAACTGAAATCCTTTCAAAACCTTGTAAAAGTGGAAGCAACGGTAAAAATTGAATAATGAAAGTCAGATAATTGGATAACAGCAAATATTGTAACGTCAAATGCTGTAACGTCAATTTGTGCCCCTATCGATCAAAGTTCATAATCCTTCTCGATGTTATATATTTTTAATAATAGTAAAAAAGTGTAAATGTTAAGGAGAAAGAGAGATTTAAACATGAAGTGAAAGTGTTAATAGATGAGAAATTGTCATGGAGGAACCACATTCACACAGTAGCTACAAATATAAGTCAAACTATTGCGATGCTAACTAACGAAGACATTTTGTACATTTATAATACACTAATAACCCCTTGCTTAACCTCTATGTCCTTATTTGTAGGGGAAGAGCCCGTGAAACGAATCCTTACAAAATAACAATCCTTCAGAAACGTGCAATAGGTTTTAATGTATTCTACCGTCACGGTTCAGAGCACGCCAGAGGTGTATGTATCTTGTGAAAGCAAACAGCTTTGGTTTAGAAGCAACAGTCATTGACACGGACGGGCGATATATCTTTGCCATGCAGTGTTAAATTACCCAACGAGGAGCTTACGATAACTAACATTTATGCTCCAACAGATTATCAGCTTCAAATGCCCTTTCTGAGAAAACTTACTCATCTCTTGATGTCGAAAGCTTGCATATCACACGTCATTTTGGTCGGAGATTGGAACACAACGCTCAATCAAATAGATAAGAAACGTGGACGTCCATGGAAGGGACCCGAACCTACAGAAATGGTTTATTATATGTAATGAAAGAGTTAAACCTTGCTGACTTCTATAGACTACTCCACCCAAACACAGAAACGTGTACATGTGAATCAAAAAGTCTTCGTTAACAGTTTCGCTTCTGGCACTGATCCAACTCACAAGATTGAGAAGCCTTTGATGTCAAAGCTAAGCTCAATTCTGTTTGCGAGGGCATTGAGCTTCTGAAATTAAATTTTGAATCGTTGAAACGGTCGACTGATCTTTCCACCAAGTCTGGCCCAATCGAAGCTTTTGAAAAGGAGAATACAGTAGACCACACGGTATTACTGTCTGAATCAAGCGCCTACGGAATTCAAGAAAATGCTTACAATTGGTTTAAATCATACTTAGAAAACCGAACTCAAACATGTTCTGTTAGTGGTTCACTTTTCAAGACCTGCTCTCTCCAATGTGGTATCCCTCAAGGGGCTGTATTGGGTCCTCTACGTTTTTTGCTATACATAAACGACTTACCAAATTGCTTAACAAACTCTTGCTCTAGAATGTATACCGATGATACGAATCTTAATCACGCTGATAAAGATGTGAAATGTGAATATCATTCAGTCCTGTTTGAATACAGACTTGCTAAATATCAGTAAACGGCTGATCGCTAACAAACTCACACTTAATATGACTAAGATTGAGTTTATGCTAATCGGCTCGAGACAAAAGCTAAACACCTTAACTGCCTCTCCCGTTCTGAGCATCAATGGTACTCCCGTAAACCAGGTATCAACGTTAAATCTCTAGGTGTACTCATTGATGCAATCCTTACCTGGGGCAGTCATATCGAGAAACTGGCTAAAAAAATTGCCTCTGGTATTGCCGCTATCAAACGGGTCAGGCAATTTGTTCTCCCAGCAACATTGCATCTTATCTACGAAGCCTTGATTCAGCCGCATTTCGACTATTGCAATGTTGTTTGGGGAACCTGTGGCATAAAACTAGCAGACAAACTTATAAAACTCTAAAATCGTGCAGCGCGAGCTCCAACTTTCTCAAGCAGATGAGATGCATCATGCAGACATCATATACGTAATAAAATTTTGCGCAAGAGTAAAGACATTACCGCCAAAATAATCAGAGAAAAACAGTTCTCTAGTAGCAATTAAGTTAAAACTTCAAAAGTAGCACAAGCTAGCCTCAAATTGTAAGGATAGAGAGACATTTAGATTT
>BOPM01000081.1:223092-255910 GCA_022179025.1 Porites australiensis | reverse complement strand
AGGTCAGGGGCCTGTCTCTCGAAAGTCCCTATTATCAACGGGCCCAGTAACCTGTTGCCATTAACATTAAAGATCGAGGTTTCAATAGTTTTGCTAGCCAGCACTGCACTGTTATCTTCAAGTTGTTGCACGTTGCTTCTACAAAAGTAAGTCTCATTAAACAAAGGCCATCCTATACATGGATGGAAACTAAAAATAATGTGGTAGGAAGTCTGCCGTTCTCAAGATCTTGCAAGCGACAATTATGAATTCCTCTATGGACGAAGTGAAGGAAAAAGAGATTGCATTTCTTCCAGGAAATTTTTACAATGTTCGTTTTTCGGAGAATTACTGTTTTGCAGTTCACAAAGGAGATGCGGAAAGTCTAAGTGATTTGATCCACAAATATCGTTCTGTGAATTCGACCTCATTCATTTAAACATAAACAATACAGGGGGAGAATTGTTATTCAGTGATAACTTTTATGTATGAGGTAACCCTTCCATAACTGTAATAAATCGCCATTTTAAGGTCAAAACTGAAAATCAGAACAATAGACCTCGGGCTGATTCAGAAATATTTATGGTTCTGTCGGTGTTCTAGCTTCGCAGCACACAGCGTAAAAATACATCATTACAACTTCAATGGGTACCCCGGAATTTCAAGTGATGATCGAAGGATATTTTGGGGTTTGAAATTTTCGATTCTGGGATTTTTTCAGTGGCTTGTTTTAAGTAGGAGCTAAAAAGAATTTTTTTGGAGGGGTGGGGGTAGGTTTAAAAAAAAAATTTCTGACGATTCGTGGTAGTGCTACAGGACAAGGTAACTCGATGGCATCTCTCTTAGCAACTTGCACATCTCACTTTATTTGTTATGGATGATGTAAGCCACGAATCCTCGGAGTTGAGAACGTAGAGCCTAATCTCTCCAGCACAGAGATTGTCCAGCTGACTTATTGTCTCTTCGATTTGATGCTGGATTAGGGAACGACAACTTTCCAGTTCAAGGAGCTAAAAAGCAAGACAAACTGGCAAACAGTTTTCAGTTAAAAGGCAAGAAAGTTCAGTTTGAGTTCAATTCTGGCCTTTTACAACTTGTTAAAATGGCCTGTTCCGTGCTCTTGAAAGGTAATCTTGTTGCAGTAATAAATAAGTGGTTAGAAAAACCTAAAGGTGCAGTTGAACAAACGAAGCAAGGTCATTTGTTTGGTGATAAAAATCCTGCTGGTTGGATAGCTGTGGAAGAATATGACTCTGAAAAACTTGATGACTCAAAGGATGAAAAGAAGCTACGTTCTACTGAGCGGAGGGCCCTTTCCAAGCTTTGTGGCTGAAAAATGCAATCGAGGAGTACTGCTCAAGCTCGTTTCAGATCTTCACAAGAGAGGCCTCTTTCTGGTCCTTTTACCCTGCCATTCAGCCTCTTTGTTCAGAGCAATTCCGTTTTCAGCCTTTTGTCAGCAGCCTTTCATCACAGACATCTGCAGCCCACAGACAAGTGCTTTAATTGCGGGAGCACATTGGGCAAACTCTCCATCCTGCCCCAGCTCTTATGGCATTAGAGTCTCCACCTCCAGTACCATCAGCAACTAGTAGTGCGGTTAATCTTCGTGGAACAAATGAGTATCCTTATATTCTTTTAGATGTCCGCAGTGCTTCAGGCTTTGATGAAAAAGAGTTATGCAGACTATTTAGAGAGTTCTTGTTCAATCATTGTTAAGTGTATATTAGGAGTTAATTCTTCCTTTTGGAGGCCTGCTTGCGAGGTTAAGGAAGACAGATGTCTTTTTTGTGCTCTGTAAGAAACATCGACCAGTAGGCCAAAATGCAACCATCACTTGAGCATGTCAAAGAGACTCTACAGAAGGGAGATCTTCAAGTTCCTTGTGTCAGTCACTGCCATCTCTGAAAAGAAATCAAGTGCCGAGTGACGGAGTGGAGGCTTACAACCACTCATCTCTCACAAATAATGGATAAACTATCAGGTTTTGAGGACAGGATGGAAAACTTCTTTGGCAGAAATATCTTGTCTCAGCACCGAAATAAAAGATGAAATAAGAGGCATGAAAACCGTGGAAAAGATGTTAGAGGCTACTTGGAACGCTGTCAATGATTTGCAAGATGCCAAAACCCACGGGGACTTCAAAAGAACTACTCAACAGACACTGGACACGCACCAGCAAGAAATAAATTCTCTGAAAAGCAAGGGAGAGAAGTCGATATTGGAAAGCCAACAAGCGTGAAATTCGAAGATAAGTCTGGTGAAAGAACAGGAAGAGATAGTTCTTGCGATCACAAAAGGTGGTTGACAGAAAAGCTTATATTTATCAATAATGAGTTTTTCTACACAGGAAATATCCTAGCAGACTTTGAACCAGCACCGGCTTCATAATAACTTCTTAAGCCCTTCCTCTAAACTAGCGTTAAAATATTTGTTTTTATTGACATAATTGGTTTCCGCATTGCATACGCTTAGCAGCGTGAAAAAATTTATAATAGGTTTTTTCGCTTTGATAGCCTTTTCCTGGTAAATGCCGTTAAATGACCCATTATTGACTTGGCGCGATAATAGGTTTTATGATGAGGCGGGCATTATCTTATCTTTCAGTGCAAGCTGCAGAGGGGATAATCAAGATAACGTTAACGATAGCTGGCTAGGCACCACACACAGAGCGGGCTATAAATTCGTGAGCTTCGCTATCGCTTGCCCCTTTTTTCTGCCAACGCCGATCGTGAGCTGTTTAGCTTTTCAATAGTGAACTTATTTCTTTCTCCGAAGGAAGAAGCCAACAAACAATCAGGCAAGTGCTATTTTTCCCCCACCCCTGTTTGTTTTTTGCAGTCAGGTAGCTTTTCATTTTTTTCCCCCCTGTCTTGTTGGAGTGCCCTAGCTGAGGACTCTGTTTGTCTTTCCTTAGCGCCCGCTAATTTTCCAAAATTTTCTTTAACCTCATGGCTAAACAGCGCATATTAATAATAGGGCACTCCTTCGTTCGTCGTCTTAAGGTGTTTGTGCAGAAAAAGAGGCAGATGCAGGCTTTTAGCAGTCTTAGTGGTATGGCAGATATTTATTTTCATGGAGTTGGCGGCCGCACGATAGCAAAATTTCGTAAATTCGACTTTAATGTGGTGCGCCAACTGGTCCCAGATGTAATTATTTTGGAGCTCGGCTCCAACGATCTGGCGGAGCTCTCGCCGCAGACAGTGGGTTCAGAACTAGAAAGTTTATTTCGGGAACTGTACGAGATTGACTCTGTTCAATTTGTCGTCGTGGGACAAGTTCTCCGTAGGCATACACCGAACTCGGTCGAGTATAATTGTAAGGTAGGCAAGCTTCACCATATCTTAAGGTTGTCCTAGAGCCGTTGCCTTTTTGTTATTACTGGCGGCATAGAGGTTTCTGGAAATCCAAAAGCGAACTGTACTTACCCGATGGAGTCCATCTTAACAATTTAGGCAACTATAAATTTATGCACAGCATTCGAGGGGCGGTTTTGCAAGCTTTAAAGTTAGTGGGTGCGTCCACAGTTTAGTCAATGCTGTGCCCTGTACGTAGTGGCCAGTTCGATATTTAAAGGGCGATGTTATAATACATTTATGAGATGCCGTGTCACAAGTACATTTACAACTTTGCAGGCTATGTCATATGTCATCATGCATTTTAAATGCTTTCTTGTAGCATGTTTTGTACTTGACATTTATGGCTATTTTGGTGTGTTACTCTCCTGGCGGCTATTGTTTACTACATTAGTGTGCCCAACTCAATCGAGCCATTATGGGACAAATGTCCCTTTCATAATGTCTCGGATTATTTTTTGTTATTATGTTGCCTGCTCTTGATTTGCACTTGACATTCTTTGGCTTCCGTTTTTTACTTGGAGTCTCGTTGGAGCGTGTATAGCCCAACTCTCCTACGCCATTGTGGAATGTCTCGGATATCTTTTTTGTCTCTTAGACGCGTTTCCGTTTCAATTTACGATCGCCATGGGCTCAATGAAAGCCCACCAAAAACCAAGGAACACACCCACTAAGTTTGAGGGTATCACAATATTTTTAATTTTTGTTGGAGTAATATAGTGTACATTTTTCATAAGAATGCCTCCTAAACGAGCCTCAAAGCGCCAGTCAGCAAAAAGTCCAGCCTCTGCAGTCGCTCCAAATCAACGCCGGGCAGAAAGTCGCCCTATTTCCAAGGCCCTGCCGGAGAGCTCAGCACAGCCACCGGAGTCCTCCTCGCAGTTAAGCCCCACCGAGCTTGGGGCAATAATTTCACAAGCTATCTCGGGCGCGTTGCAGTCAGTCGGCATCGTTCAAACAAACCTTGCTCCCGCTGAAAGGAATTCAGGAACGAACACCCAGCCCACGGTTCAGCCCACCGTCGTTGAGGACGCCGCATCAAAGGAAATCGAGGCATTGACGAACACCGTGGCTGCTGGTAGGCTAACTTTTCCAACCGAGAAACCAGAAAAAACATTTTCGAGCGTCACTTTCGACCTTGAATCTCGGGTCTCAGATCGTGTCAAGGCAAAGATTTGGGGAACGAATATGTAGAGTTTTGGTCACTCCTCACGGTGTCCCCGGACCAGTCAAAGTATCGTATATCTGTCACGGATGATCACGATCACCCTAGTCTTTGCCTTGAGCACGTTAAACCAAAGCGGCGTAGCTTAACTATCAACCAATGGCTGACCGCGTTTAATGTATTCGTAGCTGTTTATACAATTAAGACTCCTAGTGCGATAAGCTCCCTAATGAAGTATTGTGAGGTGGTTCGGGACATTGCAGCAAAGCAAGGTAATTGGCGTTATCATGACAAACAATTCCGATTTCTTCGTCAATCAAAACCGGACAGATACCCTTGGGACAATGTAGCTTGGGAATTGTGGCATCACGCCTTACATAGCTCCCTTACCACCTCTCGGCCAAACTGTAACAATGATTTTCGAACCCATCGGCCTAACCAGCGTCCCTTTCAGTCTTTTCCCAAGGGAGTGTGTTGGCGGTTTCATGCCGGACAATTCTGCAGGGAATTCAATTTCAAACACTCCTGCTTTAAATGTGGATCTGTCCACCCAGCGACCCAATGTGCCGCTACCAGATCTAACACAAACAACTGTCCAGCGCCAAGCCTGCCCTCCGGGAGTGACAGTCAGGGACGAGCTTCCGTTGAGCCACGGGCCAACCCCGGTAAAGCCTGTCCAACTTGCGTTTTACCTTAGGGGTTATAATAACTCCATTTCCGACTATCTTATACAAGGCTTTGTTCACGGTTTCTCAGTACGATATTTAGGTTCTTTAATTGCAATGCGATCCCAAAATCTTAAAAGTGCCAAGGACAATCCGACTAGCGTGACTGAAAAGTTGTCTAAGGAGCTCACAGCAGGCAGAATTGTAGGTCCATTCGACGTACCACCTTTCGACCCTTTTAGGGTATCCCCCCTGGGCATTATTCCCAAAAAGTCTCCGGGAGAATTCAGTTTAATTCACCATCTCTCCTACCCCACGGGGTCATCAGTTAATGATGGTATCCCTAAAGAGCAAGCCACTATGAGATATGCAACCATTGATGATGCCATTCGTCTTATTAAATCGTTAGGGAAGGGCTGTTTTCTGGCGAAAACAGACATTAAATCAGCTTTCCGAATTATTCCCGTTTCCCCCAACGATTTTCCGTTGCTCGGCATGGAATGGCAGGGAAAGTTCTATTTTGACAAATGCCTTCCCATGGGGTGCTCCTCGTCGTGTAATATATATGAAACCTTCAGCACTGCGTTAGAATGGGTCGCTATGAACAAACTAAACGCGTCAGCGGTCATACACATTTTAGACGACTTTTTATTTATTGCGCCCTCTAAAGAAAAATGTCAGGGAGACCTCAATAATTTTCTTACTGTTTGCCAACGTATAGGCATTCCGATCGCCATCGGAAAGACTATGGGGCCTGACAGAGCTTTACAATTTGCAGGCATCACTTTAGATACCGAATTGATGGAGGTTCGCCTTCCTGAGGAAAAACTTGACAAATGCCTATCCCAGTTGAGTTACTTTTGTTCGCGTAAAAGCGTTACTTTAAAAGAGCTGCAAGCATTAATAGGGCTTCTCAATTTTGCCTGCTGTGTTGTGGTGCCCGGACGCGCTTTTCTCCGCCGTTTAATTGACTTGACAAGAGGCGTCCGGAAACCTACCCATCACGTTAGATTAACAAAGGAAAGTAAATATGATCTAATTTTTTGCGATCGTATAACGGCAAATCCTTTTTCCTCGGCTCACGCTGGTACACTTCCAAAACCCTCAAATTATTTACGGACGCGGCGGGTTCTCTTGGTCATGCCGCGATATTTGGAAAGCAGTGGTTTTTTGGGGAATGGCCTGCCGTTTGGAAAACATTTAACATCACTATCTTAGAGTTCTTTCCTATTGTCCTGGCAAGCGAGATTTGGGGACCGCTTATGCGCAACAAATGTATTGTTTTCTTTTCGGATAACCAAGCAGTGGTTGAAATAATCAATAAGCAAACTTCTAAGGATCGTTCAATCATGGTTCTACTCAGGCACTTTGTTCTTTCCACACTCAAATACAATATTTTGTTTCATGCTAAGCATATCGCTAGTTGCGTTAACCGCAAAAGCGATGCTTTATCTCGCCTACAGGTAGAGAAATTCAGATTACTAGCACCTTCCGCACACCCACAACTGACGCCGGTTCCGGGGGGCCTACTACCCAACAACTGGCACATCACTTTATCGAGCTTCTGCACTCAGCCATTACGAAGGGATCACGTAGGACTTACGAACGAGCGTGGAAAACATATGTCGAGTTTTCCTCTGAATTTTGCAATTCTCGCCGCTCATTGCTTCCAGTCTCCGTCAACAATTTAGCGTTGTTTATGTCTTATCTTTCAGCGAAGAAGTTTGCATCCTCCACAATCTCGACATACGTCTTCCGCGTTAAGTTACGTCCACAAACTTGGTAATTTCCCGGATCCCACCAAAAATTTTTTAGTGCAGAAGCTTTTAACAGCTCACAGTAAGCTTCACTTCTCACCGGATGTTCGGCTTCCCATAACACGCAACGTGTTGCAGCACTTAGTGCTGGCCTTAAATCACACCAATTCATCGGCTTTTCAAAGATTGTTATATCAAACCATGTTTTTAGTAGCCTTTTATGGCCTTTTTCGTGTGGGTGAACTCACGGTCAAGGGCGCGAATTTGAAATCCCTAGTACACGTGCAAGACCTCCATTTTCAATTTTCGAACAATGAGGTGACCTCAGCGACCATTGTAATAAAAGACTTTAAACACAACACCACCAGGCGCCCCTTTTCCGTGTTTTTGGAACGTGCTGAGGGACCTACGCTTTGCCCAGTGGCTTATTTACAACGCTATTCCTCTACGAGGGGTGCAACCCCAGGTCCCTTGTTTTGCTTTGCTGACGGATCTCCAGTTAAAACTAGCCAGTTTAGGCAGCAACTGCAACAAGCCTTGAATTTTTGTGGTCTTGATTCAACTAAATACAAATCTCACTCTTTCCGGATTGGCGCCGCCTCTCTAGCAGCTGAAAAAGGCTTATCGGATGCTCAAATTCGTCACCTTGGCCGTTGGAAATTCTACGCATTTAAACTATACATTCGTCAACCTACAGGGGTATCTAAGGATTAAGCTCGCCTTCGGCATAAAAGGAAGTTTTTCATGTTATATTTTTAGTCAGCATGTCAAATTTTATTTTTGTTTTGAGTTTTGTTAAGCTACATATTTACTTTTCGCATGTTCATGATGCAGAGCCTCATTTATGCCTTGTGTATCAATTCACTTCCTTACACCTTTTGCCTGTCATAACGCTTTTGCTGATGAATTAGTGATTGAAAAAGTGAAGGGACTAACACCATAAAAAGGCATGACATTCTGATGGTTGAAAACTAAAAAATACGCAATATTCTTTTTTACTGGGAGAACTATGGTTATGAGGCATGGTGAGACTTATACACATACTTGGAGACCCACCATTGCAGGGTTGCAGTGGTTGGGGGACATGGTGAGACTTATATGGGTACTGGGACTCTTATGGTTGTAGGGGTTGCCGTGGTTGGAAAGAGTAGAGAGACCTGTACATGAACTAGGAGACCTATGGCTGCAGGAGGTGCGGTGGTTGCAAGGACTAGAGAGACCTATACATGTACGAGGAGACATATGTTTGCAAGAGTATGGATACTGGATGTAAATTGGCAACAGTGGTTTTTCATCCAGGTTGTATAAGGGTTACTGTTAAAGACACCTCACACATCTCTGCATCATCTTGTAAAATGGAATTTAAGTTACCTCCACATTTTAACAGCTCTGAGCAGTTTGATGCATCTTTAAATGCAGTTCTCAATAGGTCATCTTTTAATGCTCTGTACAGGCGTACTCAGCATCAGTAACCATCACGGTCTTTTTATTTATTCTCTTACACTGTTGACGTGAGGCTGTTTAACAGTGAGAAGTGTCAGCATGTTTGGTGTTGTTCTTTTTACACTTGCGTTGTTAGGTAACAGAACTACGGAGCCCTATAAGGGACACACATCTTTTCTATTTTCGTGCCACTTTTAGTGCGACTTTTGGTGCCACTTTTATTGCCACTTTTAGTGCAATTTTCACTATCAGCGTATAAGTACAAATCGCAGGCGCACCACTTGTGCATGGCTTATACGCCAACGTCTTCTTCAAGGAGTTCTGGTTTTATCCTCCCCTACATGTTCAACAGTCGTTGTAGCAATGAAGATTTGTTCAATATTCCTTTTAGCAGTTATTTGCACAACTTCAAGGGGAGTTCTTTCGAATTATTTGCCTGTAACCAGAGGTAACGCTCTTCCTCAAGACGAACTAATTGAGACCTACATTAACCTCGGATTTGCTGCTCAAGAAACTGTTTTGTTCCTTGCAAGTGTGCATGGTTTATGTATTAGTCTGAGACATTTGAAAACGATTCTAAGGAGGCTGGGGTGTAGACGACGTCACTTTCAAAGCGACCGGGATGAAATAGTACAGTTAGTGCAAGGGGAATTAAGAGGAACCGATAGTCTTCTTGGGTACAGAGCAATGCACCAGAGACTGGTAAATCATTAAGGACTTGTTACTACGAGAGACGTTGTTCGGCACGTATTGAAGGTCTTTGACCCGAAGGAGTGGAACACCGATCAAGGCATAGACTTCGAAGAAGGGTCTACCGATCTAAATGGCCAAACTATTTATGGCATGTAGACGGTTATGACAAATTGAAACCTTTCAATAGAAGAATTTTATGGCTTGAGGTAGCATCTTCAAATAACGACCCCAAAATAGTAGCTCAGTATTATCTTGACTGTGATAGGCAGTTAGGAGCTACTGCACGCATTATTCTGGGAGACAGGGGAACTGAGAATGTGAACGTGGCAGCTATTCAACGATTCTTTCGCAGGTCCACTGAGGATGATTTTTTGGGAGAATAGAGTTCATTTACGGAAAATCAACTTCAAATCAAAGAATACAAGCATGGTGGGGACGTTTAAGACAGGGATGTGCAGACTGGTGGATAGAGTATTTTAAGAATTTAAGAGATCCTGGTTTGTACAATGATGAGAATGCTATACATCGAGAATGCGTGAAATTCTGTTTCATGGATTTGATGCAAGAAGAGCTACACAGAGTTGTCCTGAGTGGAATGTTCATAGAATTAGACCATCTGCCAATCTGGAATCCCCTTCTGGGAAGCCAGACATTCTTTACTTTCTTCCGGAGCTGAAAGGTGCACAAGATTATTCTACCCTGATCGACGTAGACGAAACTGAAATTGCAAACCATATGTGTGCAACGCGACCACAAGCAAAAGGATGTTGTCCTTCCTTCAAGGATCTGGGAGAAATGATAATGGAAGACGAGCGATTAGACACTCCCACTACCATCGACAAGGCTTGCCAACTATACTTTGTCCTTTTCGACCTTATCGATGACTTTTAGTGATAATACACTTTGGCCCGAAAACTTCATGAGCTGTCAAGTAATGGAAAGAAGCCAAACTATCCATTTCTTTCAGTGTTGTTATGGTCTCCGTGTCTGATAGATATCACACAACGTTATCAACAGCACATAGGCATTGGCCTATTGTGCAATTTACTTAAGAAAACTCAAAACTTAAGGGAGTTGTGTTGAGTCACTTCGTTCACTTGCGGAGTATTCTTAGCCGCTGCAGTTTGGTTGGTTAAAATTACTTTTACTGTCAATTACAGACAGTGACTGAATCAAGCTGACGAGGTCCTCATAATTTTTCTTATTTGTGGTCAAAACGTATGGATTCAAGCCATAAGTAGATATTCGTAGTCAACCATTATATATACGTCTTTGTATGTTAACCTTGTCAGACATATAAAAGTTAAGAATAAGAATTCAGTCTGTTTTTGACTAGCTATAATATGTTGAATAAAAAAATGAATCTAAGATTAGAATCATTGGAAAGAAGGAATGGCTCCTAGATTTATAGATACCTTGTAATGAGATAAAGTCGAATGTCCCATCAAATTTATCATTAATGCTCCAGCAAAGAAAACACCCTGACTTTAAACGCTACCTACCCAATCACAATTAGGGTAATGGCAAGTAATGCCACTGACCACAAGCATAACATTACCCGAGTTTCTCAGTTTGCCCGAAATCTGTCTTTTCGTGAATTGCTGAAGCCATACTCTCTGTTCCTGCCTATTTTGAGCTCTCCTATCACCTCTCGAGTCGCCTCTCCTCTAAAGAACTTGGGCTTTGTTAGGAATGAGTTATTATATTAGAAAAAGTTGACAAAGCATTGGGCATTGTGGTTCTGCTCTCATGACTCGTCTGAGCAATGTTTCCTCACAATTCGAGCCGATCGCCTAGATCATTCTCGTTTTTAGAGTGTTCAGGTCCCAGTTGTTCAAAAAGAAGGTAAGTAGCTATCCAGTTGACAAAATGCATTACAACTCATACATTTCATCCGCTGGATAGAGTTATCCGCTCTTTGAACAACCAGTGCATGAACGTGTGGAAAGGTTCACGAAAACAAAGACTGGAAAGCTCCAGAACAACTACATCAAGGTAGTCTGTTTCAGAAAGTTGACGTTTTGTTGACTTATAACTCTGTTGCCCAGCCCCACATGAAAGAGCTGGCCAAGCTGACAACCAAAGAACACTTGGTGTTTACTCTTGTTAGACTAAGAAGGAACCCAATTAAGTCTTGAAATGCTGTGAGATATCTTCGGTATTACTACAGGGACTGGAAGCAGAATATTTATAACTTGGATTTTATTTCTTGAAAAGGATTTGGGATTTCTTTTACCTTTCTCAACAAAGGAGGAATTGCGAGAGATCAAAACCCAATTGCTTCAAGAAGAATTGCTTTAAAAATCTGAGAGCAATAATAGATTCTACAGAATTCTATGTTGGAAAACCAGGTAAACCGTCCAGCCAAAGATCTACCTACAGTCAATACAAGTCCTCAAATACATTTAAGTTACTCATTTCATTGTCTCCTATTTTGCATTTTAATTTTGTCTCAAAATTGTATAGTGGAAGAATCAGTGACAAGGAGATTGTAAATGTCAGTGGTTTCCTTGAAAAACTGAACCTGGCGATGCTGTAATGGCTGATAAGGGCTTTAACATTCAAGATCTTTTAGCTTTACATGACACTGTACTAATTGCACCCCCAATGATGCGCAAGAATAATGTATCTGCACGAACATCAACTGCCAGAAGAAGAGTTGCAACCTCAAAGGTTCATATTGAGCGCATGATCAGGCGACTGAAATGGTTTAACTTCCTCAGAGGGGTTATTCCTCTTACATGTAAACCACATCTTAGTTTTGCCATTACTGTCTGTGCAATACTGGTCAATTTAAAACCATCAATAATAAAAGAAAAATAATCTAGAACATAATTAATCAAGCAAAATATATATACTAGTTTTAAATATGTACATCCGTTCTTACATGCACTTAAAGTGGCACACTAAAATTGGCTCTAAAAATCGCAATAAAAGTGGCACGAAAATAGAAAAGATGTGTGTCCCTTATAGGGCTCCATACAGAACTGTTAACATGACTGTGTGAGGCCTTAATGTGCATGTTTACATGCTTGTGAATGCAAGGGAGAACTTGATATTAGATCATGAGTCACTCAATTAGGGACTTATTCCGTGCACCCCTCTATTTTCTCGAGCAATACAATAATGTTGACTAATATCACCTTATTTGTACCGCTAGCAAATTAAAGTTGTATAATGCTTTCATTTTGCCCCACTTTCAATACTGCTCTACGGTGTGGCATTTTTGTAGTGTTAGAAACTGTGAAAAACAACCGGGAACTAGTATAACTGTGTATGTACAGCTCTCTCAAGAATCTCGCTGAGTGTAGGCAGAATAGGGATAGGTCGGTAGTTTGATCCATTTGTCCGGGCCCCTGACTTAAACAGGGCTGTAATTTTAGAACATTTCCGCAATCTAGTTTTAATTGATAGATTCAGTAACTTAGTAACAGGTAGTGCAACCGTATGAGCAGAGTTTTTGAGCAATCTTGCACTAATTTTGTCCAAGCTGATCACCTTGTTTGTCTTCACAGCGAGGAGCTGCTGAGGCACAAACGATTCCTCTAGTTCAACCAACTGGAACTGAGACTTCAGCAAATCTGTACTTGAGTTACAACTCATCCAAGTAGTTGTTATTTTATAAGCCAGTCGCTTACCAATAGACGCGAAGAAGCTGTTCACTGCTGAAGCAATAGATTTAGGTGTAGTGTGCTGAATTCCATCAGAAATAATGCACTGGACACTTTCTGAAGTAGAGTTGCGATAACAAACTTCATTGACTGCATTCCAAACTTTTTTTTGCATTCCCTTTGGCATCCTGAAACAAGCCACAGTAATACTTCATCTTGGCAGATTTAACCAAGCAATTGACCTTGTTTCTCACTTTTCTATAGGTGTTCCAGTGTTGAGAGGAGTTTGATTTCTGCGCCTTTCAATGAATCCAGTCTCGTTCTTTCATTGTTTCACTGATTTTATTATTCATTCAAGGAAGTGGTGTCCCTTTAACATGCCCCCTTTTGACAGGTGCGTGAGAAGCTGCAACCTCAGAAAACAATTTATTCCAGGTTAACAGGGCGTCATCTATATTGCTTGCATTCTCAATGATGTGCCACGGAACATTCCTAAGTTCATCGTTAAATAAATTAGCATCAAAATTCTCGTAAGAGCGATACTCAAATAATATCGGTTGGGCCTTGATGAAAATACCAGCTTTCAAAATGCAAAACACCAAGTAGTGATCACTCAGCGGAACCAGAATAACACCAGATTTAACAATACGATGGTTTTGCTATGACCCAGGTTTAATGTCGGTATCCAGTCAACGTTAAATCTGTCCCAACTTTTTCCTCTTTTTCCTGAGATGAAATGTCGGTCACAGACTCGATCATTCGCAAGAATCTGTTCTGTTGAATCATCCCGACTAATAGCTGAAATCCACAGTGAACGCCTTCCTTTCGATAATTTCTCAGCTTCTTCTCCTTGGTTTGTAACCACTGAGGGCACTCGAAAAAAATTTAAGATATTTCTCTCGAGTACTTTTGCTTGCACAACCAACTATCAAACAAAATACCATCTTCACAGGACCTTTACAGTGAGCACGCAACCCCATTTGTTTACACTTTTGGTCCACCAATATGGCGGTTAGTGACGGTTGCTAGGCTTTTGGTCACGTGAGTGAAAACGATCTATAAAAAGGAAAATTAGGCAACTTTTCTTTTTTTATAATTTAAAAAGTCAGTTTATCATACTTAAGAGCTAGTCTCTGTAAGATCCTCATATCGAGTTTTGTATCAGGCGACTGAAATTCACAGTTTAACTTCCTCAGAGGGGTTATTCCTCTTACATGTAAACCATATGTTAGTTTTGCCATTACTGTCTGTGCAATACTGGTCAATTTACAACCATCAATAATAAAAGAAAAATAATCTAGCACATAATCAAGTAAAATATATACTAGTTTTCAATATGTACATCCGTTCTTACATGCACTAAAAGTGGCACACTAAAAGTGACTCTAAAAGTCGCACTAAAAGTGGCACTAAAAGTCGCACTAAAAGTGGCCATAAAAGTAGCACGAAAATAGAAAAGATGTGTGTCCCTTATAGGGCTCCATACAGATCGAGAACTGTTAACATGACTGTGCGAGGCCTTAAAGTGCATGTTTATATGCTTGTGAATGCAAGGGAGAACTTGATATTAGAGAGTCACTCAATTAGGGACTTATTCTGTACACCCCTCTTTTTTCTCGAGCAATACAATAATGTTGACTAATATTACCTTATTTGTACCGCTACCAAGGTAAAGTTGTATAATGCTTTCATTTTGCCCCACTTTCAATACTGCTCTACGGTGTGGCATTTTTGTAGTGTTAGAAACTGTGAAAAACAACCAGGAACTGGTAGAACTGTGTATAGGCAGAATAGAGATAGGTCGGTAGTTTGATGCATTTGTCCGGTCCCCTGACTTAAATAGGGCTGTAATTTTAGAACATTTCCACAATTTAGGAAATTTACCAGTTTTAATTGATAGATTCAGTAACTTAGTAACAGATAGTGCAATCGTATGAGCAGATTTTTTTAGCAATCTTGCACTAATTTTGTCCAAGCCGATCGCCTTGTTTGTCTTCAGAGCGAGGAGCTGCTGAGGCACAAACGATTCCTCTAGTTCAGCCAACTGGAACTGAGACTTCAGGAAATCTGTACTTGAATTACAACTCGGCCATGTAGTTGTTATTTTATCAGCCAGTCGCTTACCAATAGACGCAAAAAAGCTGTTCATTGCTGAAGCAATAGATTTAGGTGTAGTGTGCTGAATTCCATCAGAAATAATGCACTGGACACTTTCTGAAGAAGAGATGCGATAACAAACTTTATTGACAGCATTCCAAACTTTTTTCGCATTCCCTTTGGCATCCTGAAACAACTAAGCAATTGACCATGCCTCTCAGTTTTCTATAGGTGTTCCAGTGTTGAGAGGAGTTTGATTTCCGAGCCTTTCAATGAATCCAGTCTCGTTCTTTCATTGTTTCACTGATTTTATTATTCATCCAAGGAAGTGGTGTCCCTTTAACACGTCGCCTTTTGACAGATGCGTGAGAATCTGTAACCTCAGAAAACAATTTATTCCAGGTTAACAGGGCGTCATCTATATTGCTTTCGTTCTCAACGATGTGCCACGGAACATTCCAGTCAACGTTAAATCTGTCCCAACTTTTTGCTCCTTTTCCTGAGACGAAATGTCGGTCACAGACTTGATCATTCGCGATAATCTGTTCTGTTAAATCATCCCGACTAATAGCCGAAATCCACAGTGAACGCCTTTCTTTCAATAATTTCTCAGCTTCTTCTCCTTGGTTTGTAACCACTGAGGGCACTTGAAAAAAATTTAAGATCTTTCTCTCGAGTACTTTTGCTTGCACAACCAACTATCAAACAAAATACCATCTTCACAGGACCTTTACAGTGAGCACGCAACCCCGTTTGTTTACACTTTTGGTCCACCAATATGGCAGCGTAGTGACGGTTGCTAGGCTTTTGGTCACGTGAGTGAAAACGATCTATAAAAAGGAAAATTGGGCAATTTTTCTTTTTATATAATTTAAAAAGTCAGTTTATCATGCTTTAGGTTAGTTTTAGAAGGGGTCATGTTTTAACACAGAGCCCCACAATTCATAAGTATTAGCCAGTATTCTCATTGTTACAGTTTTAATGTTTTTTTTTTGCATTTACATGCCATTTCCAGTTCCTAAAATAAACAAAATACTTTTACAGAAATATGTAAATGTTATATAATTTTTATTATAAATAAACCAGTAGAAGTTAAAAAAAGAACAATTATCATTCTTGAAGGTTATTAGATAATATTTAATTATTCTTTTTTGTGTGAAAACTTCTCATTCTTAGGAGTCCAGGTTCTCAAAATAAAAAATAAACAACACAAATTGATAGCCACTGTAATTGTAATTGTTTATAACCAGGACAAATGAAATATTCAAAGAAGTTTTCTAGAACATTTCTGTGGTTTTAATTAACATACATTTAGGATGCATGCAATGAGCCTGACCAGCATGCATGCACATTACATGCATGAAATAATATTTATAAATGAAAGGAATATTGATGCTAATTTGCATGCATGTGTCGTGAATGAGAAACATGGCTGCAGCATGCATGCAGTGCATGCATTCATAGTTTAGAAGGGGGACGTGAATCGCCCATCGGGTGAAAGAATATTGATCCACCTTTTCCCGTAGCTGGACGAAAGGCCAAAATGTTCGTGTGAAGTATTCTTCCAGGTGGTACAACGCTTTTGTGGCCACTGCATGGAAAAAACAACCAAAAGGTTAGTGCTATTAACATTGCTACAATTAACGTGGACTATCATGTAGTAATAGTTACAAAGGATGATCTCAAGCAAACATCCACGGCACCCAGTGTGATCAATGGTGTATAATATTGACAAATCTGACAATCGAGCTTAGTGTTGTCCAGCTGTTGAATACAATTGAAGTTGATGAACCTTTGGGCGAGTTCAATTACCAAACTCAGTTGTTTTTGTTTTCTTTAGTAAAATCAAAACAAAGCCATAATTAAAGAATTTCAATTAACTTAGATTACTAAACATTCACTTTAACTACCATATTTAACTATAAGCTAAGATATATTACTGTCATTTATTCATTTAAAAGTTAGCTTTATTTCAAGGGATGGCAGCAGATGTAACAGATAAAAACACGCTTATTACGTAAGTAATTATTCGGACAGATTATTTTGGAGAAAATTGTACAAAGTCAACACTTCTGGCTAGTCTTGAAGCTGCTGAAAGGGTGACACATAAATCAGAACTAAATAATGGCAGTACATAAATCAATTATTTTGAAAGGTGGGGCAAAACAAACGGCAACAGGTTCAAACACCACAGACAAAAGAGTTGACGCACCATTGCCCATGTTCATACTTTGGGGACCTTGAACCTACTTTAGTTGTTTGCCGAACGGAAGTGAGCTGGTCTCCAAAATGGTGGTCACGAAAAGCAAGAAAACTTCAGGATGGCACTGGAATTGTGTAAGTGCTTTGTGCACAAATACTTTTCGCACTAAGGAGGTCAAGTATTTACATTGCCAACTGATCCAGAATTGCAAAAAGGCTATGCAAAAGTTCTCATGAACGACATTGTAAACTGGCGGAAACATGTAATTTGCAGTGCACATTGGAGCAATGAAAGAAAATAAAAAAATCAGTTACCAGACGTAATTTGTACTCATGGGTATGTTGAAAAACTGGGAGACTGGGGCGACCGTGTCCGAGTGAAGACGCGCATGTTTCACTCCCGTACACGTTTTGTCGTTTCTTAAAATATTTAGTCCTTAAACCCAGTCTATAGGCGGGTTCATACTAGCGAAGTAAGTAGACCTTAAGTATACTTGAATCTTACTTTAGATGTGAACGGGTCGAATTTCAACTCAAGTAGCCTACTTTGTGCCCATGGTAATGCGTTGACTTCAAAGAAACCGAAGTACACTCCCAAGTCTAGTTTCAACTATCCTTAGCAGCTAACTTACACTTTATCTAGACACATTCCGCAAAGATACGTCAATCAAACATGTTAAAAGCAGGAGAATCGCAACATAAGAGTACGCCAACACGCAAACGTTGTCTGTCGATTGCATTGCCTGTTAGCTTATTTAATCGCGAAATGAATCCGTTTAGATCCTCTTACCAAGCCATGGATGACGACTATTTAGACCAAGGTCTTATGTAAGTATTCACGTTTTTGTAAATTTAAGAGTGAAATTTATTAAATTTGCGCAGCAGGCCCAGAAGCTCACGCAATTAACCTGCACTCGTGTCTTCTTCAACAGAAACAACTGGAACCAGCATTTTGCAAGCCGAGTAAATTCTCCTGAGCATTTACAACCGCCTATGGGTGGTAGACAGTTATTGCCCTTTCCTTCGACCAGCAACTCTTTTTATCGGCCGTCCGAGTTGACACGTATGCAGTTTCATGAACAGAAAATGAAGATTCATCTCGGCTCAGCACGATCCAAAACATCTCTGACGTGTCAAGAGCGCAATCGCCCATCTCTGTAGCAACTGCAAGGGCTGCAAGCACTTCATCTTTACAGTCAGAGGAGGAAAGGCCAAAGGGTAAGACAAAGAAAGCTCGATCGAAGTCGGCTGATTGGACTGACAACGAGACTCAAGATCTTTTGGAAGCTTGGGGGCCCAGGTATAACCAGCTTCGAAGCGCCTCTCAAAAGGAAAAGATAAAAATATGGAATGAAATTTATTCATCTTACAAGAA
Organism: Porites australiensis; assembly: GCA_022179025.1. Classification (NCBI taxonomy): domain Eukaryota; kingdom Metazoa; phylum Cnidaria; class Anthozoa; order Scleractinia; family Poritidae; genus Porites; species Porites australiensis. Next base: position 237,567 of record BOPM01000081.1, on the reverse strand, counting down.
TGCCTTTCCCGAGAGCCACAGAACCCTTCAACAGATCAAGAAACGCCAACAGAATTTGGAGTACGAGTATAAACACCTAAAACAGCGAACTCAGAAGACCGGAGAAGCTGGAATAAAAATCATCAAAGATGGCTTTCCATATTTTGATTATTTTGACGAAGTAATGGGGCATCGCGACTGCGTAAATCCGACAAAAATGGCCGTTGAAGGAAGCTCCATCTTTACTAGTACAGAGCAGAAAGGAGGGTTAGTAGAAAGTAAAGATATTCCAGAGGAAAGCAGTCCACCAGCCTCAAATTCGAGCACCCACTCTGGCAAAAAGAAGGCAGACGGCAAGCCCGCAGAAAAGAGTTGCCGTAAGGGAAAACGACGGCGTCGAGATGAGCCAGAACCGAGTGGATCTTCTGCAGATGAATTCCAGACAGCCGTTATGGAAATGTGAAAGCGTAGTATTAAACAAGATAACGAGAGATTTGAACGTTCTGCTAAAATGTTTCACGAGGCCCAGAACAAGCAAATGGATCAAACAAACGCTATACTTACAGGTTTTAAAGACATTAGGGACCTTAAGCAGCGACGACGAAGCCGACGACGACGACGGATTGTACCGCGTAGACTGGGACAGAATAGCTCGTTCACGGCAAGGAAAAGGCAGGAAAATAAAAACTTCAGCTTTGCTCGACGTACGACGTGAACGTAAACAAAAGCGCTGCAGTTTTTTGGTAAAATGGTTAATTTTCATGAGCTTCAAGAGCTTTTTCTCTTAAGTCACGCTCATGGCATTTTGGATGACGAAGAGCTGCTGATTTTGTACGAGGAGTATTGGCCAAAAAATCCCGACTTTTGCTATGAGAAGTACGAAAGGTTTTCTCTTGATGATATGAACGATGCAGAGTGCTTGGCCGAGTTCAGGTTCAGAAAACACGATCTTCCACTTCTCGCCGAGGTCCTTCAAATACCAGACAGTTTTACTTGTTACCAAAGAACCGTAACAAGTGGAATGGAAGGACTTTGTGTTCTTCTTAGAAGGTTATCTTATCCCTGCAGATTCAGTGATATTATTCCACGATTCGGCAGACCAGTACCAGTCCTTAGTATGGTCAGCAATCAAGTACTTGACTATATATATGACATTCACGGCCACAGAATCACTCAGTGGAATCACCAAATTCTCTCTCAGCCCTTGCTGCAACTGTATAGCGACACTATTGCTGCCCAGGGTTCTGCCCTAGACAACTGTTTTGGCTTTGTTGATGGGACTGTTCGTCCAATTTGCAAACCTGGAGAACATCAAAGAGTGGTCTATAACGGGCACAAAAGAGTACATGCTCTGAAATTTCAGTGTGTTGCCCTTCCCAATGGTCTGATAGGTCATTTAAATGGACCAGTAGGTATGAAATTGTTACCTTTGATTTCTTCTGCTTTGATGATTAGTTTTAATTTTTTTTCTAATTTTCAGAAGGAAGAAGACACGATGCAGGCATGCTGGCAGATTCAAGACTCCTTAATGACCTCCAAGCATTTGCAAACTCCCCTTTTGGAAATCCATACTGCATTTATGGTGATCCGGCATACCCTTTAAGGATACACCTTCAAGCCCCTTTTAGGAATAGAGTCTTAACCCCTCAAATGATGGATTTCAATCGATCGATGAGTAGTGTCAGAGAATCAGTAGAATGGCTATTTAATGATGTCACAAACTACTTTAAGTTTCTGGACTTTAAAAAAAATTTGAAAATTGGTCTCAGTAGTGTGGGCAAAATGTATGTAGCCAGTGCTCTCCTAAGAAATGCCCTTACATGCCTCTATGGAAATCAGACCTCCAGTTTTTTTCAACTGGATCCTCCTTCACTTGAAGACTACTTTCCCTAATTACTCCACATCTTTTGATATTACTTTTAAAATTGGGTCATGGCAGCTGGAAGCTGCATATGCTCTCCAGTACCCAGAAACACCACCTGGGATTTGTGTAAGTTGAAAAACTAAGAGGATAATGTGATAACAGCCTAAGTATGAAGGAAGCTAAACTGACATTTTCAAAAGGGGAGGGCACAGGGCAGACCTGTGAATCAGAAAACCACCCATGGTAAGGGGGAGGGGTGTGAATGATTTTTCGCCTTACTAAAATTATAGCTAGTTGCACTAGCAACAAAAGATCAGAATAGAAACACAACAACGTGAATGCAAAACAAATATTAACCTGTTCCGTTGTTATGTCACTAAGATGCTAGTTCTACTTAGACTTGAGGCTGAAAACATAAGCAGAAAAAAAAGATCCAGATGTAAACAAGTGAAGCACAATTTAATATACCACATAAAGTAGCAAGTTTCCTGCAGCACAAAAAATATGCAGAGAAAAGTAGTTTAAAACTTTTGAAAACTTGAAATTCTATATTTGCCCACACACTTTAAGTAAAAAAGTTTAACAAAATATGGGTTTCGCAAAGGGGAGGGGCCAGTGTCTTTTTAATCAGTCTAAAACTAAGACATAGGAACATGTGTGTTATTTCTCCCACTAAGAGTTAGTACAACACATTAATTAAACACAACGTTTTCAAAATGTTGACATTTGTGTCAGTCACTTTGTGCAAATAGACTTTTCTCCAACTAAGAGTTTATACAACATATTAATTAAACACAACGTTTTCAGATGCAGACATTTGTTTCAATCACTTTGTGCACGTAGACGTTTCCAATAAAGCCACCAGCGACTGATTCTGTTGTTGTAGCATCTTCATCATTTCTAACTGCTGCTTGTGCATTTGACTCTGTTGGTCCACCAACATCTGCTGCTTAGTTTTCTTGAAATCCATTTCTTCCCTCCTGAGCTGACTTTCCAACTCGAATTTCTCTTTGACATATTCAACAGCATCTGAGCTTCTTCTCTTTCCTTTTTTTACTGGGTTTTCCTTCCTCTGAATCTGCATTTCTTTTTTGGGTTTTACCAAGGCGTTCCATGGCTTGGCGCCTAACCTCTTCAGCACTCGCCTTCTCTCTTTGTTCCTTTAAGGTTTGGGTACCACTTTGCTCATTTCTTTCCATGTCAGCTGCCTTTTCCTTCTCAAGAATCTCTTCAATTGCTGCATCTAGCGGTGTCTCTTCGCAATCTATGCCAGATGCTTTTTCTTCTTCCCTTACTTTTCCCTTGTACTTAGTCTGCAATAAAGTAAGTCTGTCTCTGACTGATCTCTTTGACACTTTGAATGATGGATTTTCCAGACTGTTGAGATTGACCGCTATATTTGACCAAACCTCTCCCCTCTCTTTACTATTTTTTGGATGCTTGAAGGGCTCTTGTAATAGGACTTCTCCACAAAGCGTTAAGTCATGTTCCACAGTCCATTTCATGGAGTTGTTCCTAAAGAAGAGAGTTGTGACTTTAGAAAAGAAAAACCTTTATGCCCTTGGGCGACAACAATACGCATCCATCACGATGAAATGACCTAGATAAGAGCTAATTAGGCTTCAAACAACTGTGCTTGTATATATTTTTATTACTCCTCAATAATTCTGACTGTTATTCCATGAGACTATAACCATCTATGAATTACAATGTTTATTTCTAAAATATAAAAATTAGAATAAATACTAGCAATCATTTTTAGTTTATGGATTTTTTAGAGCAGGTCAGCAATCCACGGGTCTGTTATTAAACCTCTTGGAATTAATTTTAAAAGTAAACAATGATATCTGCTAGTTGTCTCTGGCATTAATCCTCGTTTTAAGCAACCTCGGGTACATTATTCTCACAAATTGAGCAATGAATAAAGTTGAATTTGAGAAATCGGTTAATATAAATCTATAAATCTGCAAATGTTTTTGGAGCCTTTGAGATAGGGTTTTGCAGAGGTCTTGCACACGCACATGAAAGTTAGATAATCAAGGAATATTTGGTTAATGACAGACTGAAAATAGCGATAAACCGATGGGTAAAATCCACTTTAAATTCAATTTACGGAACCTAATGTACAGGCTAACAAAAGATTATAAACCTTACCCTGCGGCGGGAGTTTGACACGCCATCACACCTTCCTTATAAGTAAACGAGAAAACATAGGATGTTTACTTCAATTTAGAACCCATAAACGACATAAACGTTCGCACAAGGAATTAATATCCATAATTACATAGTTTTTGCAGCATAAAACATGTAAAAGGAGAAGAAATATTTAAAAGAATACTTACGTACGACACAGAACGTCAAAACAAGCTTTTCCACGTTCTCGACGTTGGGTAGACGACGAGTGACGTCAGCGAGGGCAAAACCTGACATGCGTAGAAACATGTTTTCGTTCAAAATTACTTCCGGATCGTCCTCGTCCTCGTCTTTCGTCGTCCTTGCCTAAGGTCCCTATTTTCAAAGACTTGCTGTCAAAGTAGGGCAGAAAATGAGTTATCTTTCTTTACCGTTAGAGATTTATACATCACATTTGTTCAGTCCAAGAAAAAAGTTATTATTTTCACTCTTGATTTAATCATGTTAGTACCGGCAGTGACTCAGGTATAATCTGAAGTTGTAAAGAAAAAAGAACCTTGTAACAGAACAGGGATTGATTTATGCTTCACGTTTTTATGTGGAGCAGCAAAGAAGACTATAAAAAGTTTACCGCATCATTAATTGACAGGTGTTCCCACACATAGTCTTTTAACGTATCTCGAATATTGTTGCCGGTTTCAAAAGCATTTCGCCCTCCGTTGTCATCATCAGAGCCATCGTCTGAGTCGCTATCGTCTGCGTCGTGTAGGTCTCCCTTTCAATGCAAATATTGTGTAAAACACAAGCCGCAATTACAGTCCTCTTCAAAGTTGTCGCTTTTTGTTCAATTTTCTTCAAAATAATCCTCCATCTTGATTTAAGTATGCCAAAAGCTCTTTCGACTACGCATCTCAGTGCGCTGAACTTAAGATTGAATTTCCTCTGCTCGGCAGTTAAACGACCTCTATCAGGGAAGGGTTTCATGAGCCAGTTTGTGAGTGGATAGGCACTGTATCCAGCTAAAAGAAACCCGATTTCTGTTCCATTGATATTTCGCATTGGACCACTAAGAATTTTCTCATTTTTGGCGAAATCGTACAAGCCACTTAGCCTTAAAACTCGAGCATTATGTATACTTCCAGGGTACCCAACAGTAGCAAGAATGAACGTCAATTTGGCATCGACTATGGCCTGTAGATTTACACTGTAGTGCTGCTTTCGATTAAAATAATCGTCACCCATCGATCGCTCCAATTATTTGCGGTATTCCATACAGCTCCTAAAACTCCTCAATTTTCTCTCCAACTTCCTCATTTGTTAAAGGAAATGTTATGAAACAATCTTTTAGATCAAAAACAGCTTGCTCGAACTCACTACAGATGATTTTCGCTGTTGACTTTCCTAATCCCAACTGTCACCCACAACTTCTGTAACTGTTCCCTGTTGCCAGTCGCCAGAGTGCTAGGCCAACTCTTTCCTCCGAGCTAACAGGGACTCGGAATCTTGTGTGCTGCTTTTGCAGGTTTGCTCTCACAAGGTCGCATAAGTATTCAAATGTTTCTCGGGTGACTTTGAAATGTTTCTTCCAAAGAAAATTTAGCGCAGGACTTGCCAGTAAGATTTTGAACCAGTTCTGGGGACGTGGTCAAACCCAAGCTCTTCTTCTGCGTTGTACATTTTGTTGTTTCATTTGGGCCATCAACATCAGCAACATTTGTCTGTTTCTCCGTCTCACTCTAAATTCTTCCTCTGTGACGAGAAAGTGGTAAAATTGCTGTAATAGCAAAGCTCTCTGTCGTGGCAGTAAGAAAATTATGAGGAACACAAGGTAAGCAATTCGAAGTTTTCGAGGTTGCATGTTGTACTTATGTTTTGTGCATATCGCTGTTAAAATCCTAATCACGCTATTTCATGCGCGCGAAATTTTACCGTGTAACTTGATTGACAACCCCGATTGCTTCAAAGCATACTCTGAATTCTAAATGTGAACGCTTATCACATTAAGAAAACATTAATGTTCTCAAGTGTACTTGGGCTCCTGCTGTACTTAAGGTCTACTTACTTCGCTAGTATGAACCCGCCTTATGGCTCAAAGTTGTAAACGGAAAGTGAAGGCAAGTGTTAGCATCAGCTCTGATGGCGACATTTGCTCTCCAGAAGTAAAAAAGGCCCGCAACAGTTCATGCTTGGAACCGAACATTAGCATAGTATTCAGCGACAACGATCAAGTTCTGGAGTCCTTGAACATGACAGAAAAAATTGCTACTCAACTGGAACCGATCAGAATCTAGAAAGTAAATTATTTGACCGTTTCTTCGCTTTGTGAGCTGGTTTTTAGAAGAGTGCCCAAGCTGGCAGATGATATCGATATTACCGTCCACGCAGATTTTCCTAATGAAATAAGCAAAAGAAGAAAAAAGCAGCGACCACGTCTTAAAAAAGCAAGAGAGGAGGGAAAGATTGCTTTCTTTAGCAAACCAGAACCTGATAAATTATTTACCAATGGCCGATTTGTTCCCTAATAGACAAATCTAGGTTTTTAGACCTAGTTTATTTTAATTGACTTGTTTATACTTTTCATCAGACTGTTCTTGTAACGGGAGGGGCATGTGTAGGTTAGAACAATTGGGAGTAGTGTGTATGTTTTCTACCTACGTGTTGTGTGTTTTTGTACCTCAGTTTTTACCTCTTCTCAATTTTTTGGTGTACTGCTGCGGTGGAAAATTATTAATTTTGCATGCGCACCATTTAGTTTTACCCATTCATGGAAGAATTTTTGGATTTTAAATTACTTTCTCTTAATGTCCAGGGATTTGATCCGCCATGAAAAGGAAAGCCCTTTTTACCTGGCTAAATGAAGAGAGGTATGATATTATTGTTCTTCAAGAGACCTATGGCACTGTTGATGTTGAAGATATTTGGAGAACACAATGGAAAGGTAAGCCCTTTTTTGCCTACGGCTTTAATCATAGTTGTGGGGTGAAACTGTGCAGGGAAATATTATACCAAATAAAGAAAACCGAAATAAATAGAAGAAAAAAGTAAGAAATGACAAAAAATAAATAAAAAAAAATAATCATTTTAAATAACGCCCAGTTTGCCTCAATGCATTTAAATCTGCTCGTTATTTTACATATTTTTCTTGAAGTCCTTAAAAAACGGACTATTTTTCCCACTCCTAGGTGTCGGTTTTCAGAGGAGTGATGTAATTCATTGGTGGAACTAATCTTCTGTGATATATTTATAGAAAAAATGGGAAAAAAGCGCGCAGATAACATGAAAGTTGGATGGTAAAGCATGAACTGTTCTTTTCACTTTGGCGTCTTTAAGCTCTAAGTTCGCAGTACAGTCGACTTGAATGTCCAAAAACTCAACAATGTTCAGTGGACGAGGGCGGTAACAATGAACTAAAACTATGCTTATCTAACTTTATAGCTTTTCATAGACTGAACTTGGTTAAAATTTCAAAACCTTTACCCTGGCTTTGCGAGAACTTAAATGGCTAACTGTGTGTCGAGATTTTCAAATGATATGAATTGACGCATGTGAATTCACTAGCCATTTGCACGTGCAAATCAGAATTAGATAAATGAAAGGGTCAGTGGGAAACAAAACTAATTTATCCTTGTCACGGTTTAAAAAGTGCGGTGTCATTAAGTTAATTTCTAACTTGCCATAGGAATGTTTTGAATACCACATTTAACTATGTTCCAACTGCAAATAAGCAGGGTGTCATCACGTGCCTAGTCTACGAAAAATAATTTGTTGTAAGCTTTTTTTTAATTAGAGTAATTGAAATTTACGAAAAAAAAGTATTTGTGAAACAGTCGTTGCCCAAAAAACAACTAATACAGCTAGTGAACTCACTTGGTCAACAAACCGTTACCGCCCCCAGTACCTTGACGAATTCCAAGAAAAAAGAGTTGCATCTACGTTCAGTGACTCTCTCTGTTGGATGGTGAGTGGGACGTGGATGACCTTTACAAGTTTCCAATGAGGTTTGTTTGCTGAGAAGTTGAGTGAGTCCAACCTCATTAGTGACATTTCTGTGAATACTTAGAATTACAGAAACTAGGCAAAATAAATGCCAATGTGAACAAAAGTCACCACACGTATTCTTCAGATCAGGTAAAGCATCCATAAATTACAGCCTTCATGGTTAACTGCATCACCACTGCTGTTAGGTTGTTGTAGCAGTGTTCCTAATGTTGGATTTCTTCTTCTTTTTTGTGGCCTGCTTTGGTAGGGAAGCAGTCAATCTTGGCATTTTTGTAGGAAGTGGACATTGTCCTAAGCTTTTTTCAAAGATGGACCCCAGCAGTCAACAGACAAATCTACTGCACACCACCAAAAGTTAAGAAGACTACGCCCAAATCTGAAGAACATTTTTTTGCTTTTCGAGGTGTAGCAAACACATCCTTGCAGCATCAAAGCTTCCTGAATTGTGGTTTTAATGGCTTACTGCCTCTTTGAGGCAAAAGGCGACTATGTTATCACGTTGTAAGAGTGAGTGATTGAGTGAGTGTGACAATAGAATCAAAGCAGCCACCCACCATCAACGCGGTCACTTTTGATCCCGATGTTCTCCGATCTTAGTCCTTTTTTTGTTCCAAAACATCGTCAGTTGTTCAATGTTTGTCGAGGATAGCTTTGAATGGCCTCGAATGTTACAATTAGCATGTGATCACTCAAGAACTCTTTGATTTGCCACAGCCATGTGCTCTCAGAGCTCTCACATCGTTTGACAATGTCGACTGGAGGGTGAGTTCTTTTCTTCATAATGAGTTCAAACGGCACTTAGGCGTAAGAATCGAGCACAACTGTCTTCGCATTTATAAGAACTTGTTAGCAAAGAATTCAGTTTACAATTGAGAAATCATTTAATGACTGTTAATTAACCAGTAAAGATACTTAAAGATACTGAGAGATGTCGTAAAACAGATATCAGTCACTTACAATCAACGCGTGGTCTGGAGTCTCATCTTTTGTAAGATCCAGAGAGATGAAGCTTAAAAGTGCTACTACGATCAAATTTGGGAATTTGTTTTTGATTACATATTTCGAAAATGTACGTAAAAGTGACTTACCGTGCCAAGTTTGGAGTCCAAATGTGATCTGGAAGTGTGTTTATTTGCACGGCAATTTTCGTAAATGTCTTGCCGCCATTACTCGATTCAAAAAATGACCGGGAGTAGTATTTGAAGGAGTTGGGGCGAGATGTGACGTAGAAACATCAACGCGGCAAAACAAGGCAAACAAACGTGGCTAATTTCGCATGCAGGACGAGATATTTTTGGAAGCTTTTGGAGGTTCCTTCTTTGCTTTTTTGACTTAAAGCGAAAGTATGCCTGGTAGACATTGTGTCGTTCAGGACTGTGGAAACGTAAAGAACGATGAATTGGGGATTTCTATTCATAATTCTCCTGATTCGGGCAGCGTTAGATTAAAGTGGAAAAGGTTCGTGTCCATTCATCGGAAGGATTTCAACCCAGTGGGCAAATTTGCTGTGTGCTCGGAGCATTTCACAAGGGATTGTTTTGCGCTTGCTTTTCCGATGAAAGGCATGAAAAGGAATTTGAAGAAGGGGACGTTTCCAACCATTTGGAAAAAATCCTCTCAAACACTATTAAAGCGGAGTCGACGATAGGTGAGTGAAATTATTTGCGCTGTGCTTATCAACATTATATTTATTTCCTCATTTACCTGTGACATGATTTTTTCTGGCATCGTTGATCAATATTCGTGTAATGAATGCTCTGACTATTTGGACTTCCCATATTGTCGCATGTGTTTTCATACTTTTCTTCTTTCTTCTCATAGTTATAGTAAAACGGGCATTTGCGCAAAAATGGGTATTCGCGCTGAGTGGACGTGAAGTCAATTCCCCAATTCCCAGACCTTTCCACTCAAGCGTAAAATTTAGAAAAAGTGAAGCTACATAGAAATCCGGCTCTCTATTTCTTGAGAGATTATCTTGCTGTTACTTTGAGATTTGACAGTACTCCAAACTTCCCTCCAAGAAATCTTACAGCAAATTAAGAGTTACACGCGAGTCTTTTAAAACGACCAAAAATGGACTTAGTCTGATTTCTACACTCTATAAGTTCAGTTACTGTTTGCGGGGTTTTTTTCGTTTGTATTTTAATTCTATTTTCACTGTCTGCAAATGATGCATAGATTTTAAGGCAAAGATGTGGTTAAACCTCGCTTCCATTTCTAGTTTTGAAAACATCGACATAAAGCTCAAATTTAAGCTTGTTTTGAAGGGGAGATATAAAAAATGGTCATACCTATTTTCATTTTTAGCTACTAAATGAAATTCTGGCTGGTCAAACTACTAATGAGGATGCAGAGGAAGAAGACAATCCTGAAGAAGAGGTGATCTCTTTGAAAGGAAGTTCTGCACCTGAGGAGAGTGCTGACACTATGGGGGCTCCCAATCTCAACCCTGAGGAGTCTCCAGAAGTCGAGGGTGTTCTGAACACAAGTCAGGGTTCTTTGCTTGAGGTAAATCCTGAAAAGGAGGACTGCATCCCTGAGACTGAGACGGGTGAGATAAGTGTTGATGCTGAGATGGCTTCAGAGGTCCTAGGTACTCCTGGTGATAAGACAACTCTCGAGAGCCAAGGGATTTCCGGCACTGATGAGGTTACTGAGACCATGCAGATCCTGGAGGCTCAGGGAATCGAAAAACTGCAGGTTATGGATGAAGTTATGCAGATTGATGAATCATTAACGATTCCTGAACTTGAACAGGTTTCTATGGTAGGCGCATAACTCTAATTAATGTTTATTTGCATCTTTGTATTATCATAACAATGGAAAACTACATGTGCAGTTATTTTACAACAATACTAAAACACAAAAATTCTGAAGTCTTGTTATTACAGCCTGTATTAATGTCGAAAGTTTGTTTTTTGTAGGATACTCCAACTGGACATGCTGGGAACTGCACAACATGCAAAACCCTGAGGAGTGAGGTGACTCAGTTAAGGGGCAAAGTCACAAGACTGAAGAGTAAGTTAATCTCCAATCAAGATCAGTGGGTTGAAACCTTTAAGAGCATACAAGAGCTGAAGCAGTTGCTGATGGTGAATGCTGGTGAGTCAACAATAATTATTGATGTTGATGAGTCATATAGGCATAACTGCCTATCTTTATATTTTTATTACATTTTATCAATATTTGATGATTTAATAATAATTAAAATTTTAATGGTAATAGAATTTTTTTAATTCCATTTGTTTAAGCTATTCAAACTGATCCATGGCCAGTAACAAATGAGACAGAGTTAGGGCTAGAGGATGAATCAGAAGATGAGCAGGAAATGCAGGACGATGCGTATGAGGAGTTTGAGTGTGATGAAGACCCTACATGGAGTCCTGAAGAAATCGAAGATGCATATAAAAAACTAAAGGAAGATGATGACTCGGTGAAGACTCATCAGAACCCAAGGTACAAAGATGCAAAATTTATTGCATTTTAACATCTTAGCTCTAAGTATCCTCTGGGAAGTGATTTAGGCCTAAAACTAACTTCCATTATGAGAGGATCTATTTAGAAACAAGAGTACATGAAATTTGTTTTTTAATTTACTCAGATAAGAATTGCAAAAAAAAAAAAAAAAAAGAAGAGGCATAGCCAGCCCATAGACTGGAAGTCCCAGGCCTAAAAATGTTTGGTTTGTCCACTCAACCACTTGTAATAAATTATGCATCGTTGGGGTGGGCTAGACAGCTTAAGGGCTCAAAGTTGTCATGTGTGCAATCAACAGAATTATTATAAAAAAGCATTTTTCAGGATGTATGTGAGAATAAAATCCCAACCCACAATTAGCCAGGTTTACAACAAGTTGAAAAACTGGCAACACCCTGAGAAAAACAATAAAAATGATAATCATTTTCTTTATTGTTATTTCATTATTTCAGATGCTATGATTAAATGAGTATTTCCTTTCAATCATTTTTTACAGGTTGGATCTACAAGGAAAAAACATTCGAGAGGAACCGAAGGGAATTGCTTTCCTTTCCAAACTTCTTTTGTTTCAGTTCTGCCACTTGTGCTTCTTTTCAAAACCCAAACTTAACCTATTTTATTTGCTCTAATTTTCTTACATTCCAGTCGGGAGCTACACTCTGTGTTTATGTTGTTATTGTATTTTCACTGAACAATACTGGTTGCCCTACACTTTAATTAAAACACCTTAAAAAGGGAAACAAAAGTAGATGAAGCTGGAAATCCAATTTTCCGAGAGACATACCCCAAGTTTAAGGATGGAGAGGCCACAGTGAGAGAAGCAAAGGTTTCAGCAAACTATGGTAATAGCAAAAAAGTACTATGAAAATTCTTTAAAAAGTGCACCATAGCCACGTGTTACGGAATGTGTTTGTAGATCGTTCCATCTGACTAATAACAATGTAAAAAGTCGATACTGTTTCAAGATAATCAAACATCTTAAGCGAGGTATTTGGTTCTTATCCAGGTTATGTTGCTGACATCTACGACATTCTAAGCAAGACACCCAGGGCAGAGCTGAAATTATTGGAAGAGGAACTGAAAGGGGAGGTTCCAGACCCTATAAACACCATGTTGGACAGAGAAAGCAGAGAAGACGCCACATCAAAATACCAGACAAGAAAAGAGAAAACAACGGTTCTTTGCCCTCCAACCTGCCCAGGTAAGAAAATGAGTTATTAAATGGCATTCTACTCTTGAGTAATTATCTAAAATGTGTGGCCTTGGTATATCCTACTTTACTCCCAATGTATGTATGGTTTAAATTTTAGAAGATGAAATTCAGGTGACATCAGATGATTCAGGGAGACAAACTCGGCAGACGTCTAACAGTGGCAGATGACCTCCTCGCTGCTCTAAATGTGGCAAAAGAAGACTTGGTCACAAAAGAGGGCAATGTGACGTGGCTGAGGACAAATGATCGAATTATGGAAATTTAAGCCGAGTGAAAAGAAAGAAACGATACATTAAAACTGTAATTAAATTCAGGCTGAATTCGATTTAATTTTTATTACTTGCATACATGAAAATTGGAGCAACATCAGAATTCCCAGCCACTAAACTTGAGTTTAACTGAACGCTAGAAGAACAGGGTTTCACACAGTGGACAAGTTTGTCATTCAACAAATAGCGAGTAAGTGGTTGAGAATTCTGAAGTTTGGCCCATAAAATTAAGTGCTTACGGACAAGTATTCAAGCAACTACTGTAGGTCCTTCTTGGCCTCAATGGCATACATAACACTCTTCAAGAACAAACAGTGCATTTATTATTCATTTTCTTCATCTTTGAATCCATGATAATGGCCATTTTGACTCGGAAATTGTTTCCTGATTTTATTGTAGGCACAACAGGGCAAGGGGTATCGCCTGGAACTACCAATATAACTCCACAGTAGTCTTGTAAATTGGCGATAGGCCACAGACCTCAGGAAAATAGTTAGAGAAATGAGATCACTGTTAATTCAAGGAGGGATTGGATGGAGATAACTAAATACTCCTTTTAAAAATAAGCAGTCGAGGCAATAAAGCCATTTAGAAAATAAAAAATGTGATTCTATGAGATCAGTCCACGGCGATAAGCTTAGATGTATCAATTACCCAATGCTATGTAAGGTTCGATCGTTCCGATACAAAGTCAACAATACCCCAACTTACTCATCATCACTTTTGTTGTTTTGCCCACGAACGGTTGTGTACGACTTTCCAGCTCGTGTTTTTAGGCCCAGTGCAGCCACTTCTAATACGTGGCGGTTTAAGCAGACGCTTTCAAACCCTGGATGGAGGGTTCTGCATACGGTCCGGTCTCCAATGGCTTCTTCCATGACCTCTTCGCAGCGATCGATCTCTTCGCAGCAAATGCACTCCTGCGCTTTTGTAACAAGGCTGACAGAGCAGTTCGAGCACGAACACCTGCAAAATAATGTGAAAAATTCGTCAAACACAAGAAAAATACGTCTGTATAAAATTATTTATTGTCTGACCGCTTTAATAAAACTATCGCATAAAATCAGGACTACAGCTAATCACATAGCAACGAAATTGTAAACTTAAACTTAAACAAAACACATAGTCGCGTTCGTCACGCGCACGATTTAACGACGGGTATTTTGAAATTGGAAAATAAAAATATAAATCTACATTCCATGATAATACCATACCATTCATTCGCTGGCACCTCTCCCGAATATCTTTGTTGAAACTGTTGTTCCTCTTCTTCTTCGCGATGAACTCTTTCGTTGTAGTCCGCGGCTTCTTCCTCGGCAGCAAGAGGTTCGCAACTGTCGTCGTTTGGCGCAAATTCAGACAATTCCCCAATCACTTCATCAACTGTAAAACTTTCTAGATCACTTTCAGATGTGCAGGAAGAGGAATCCGACGGAGATGACATCTTAAAAGTCTTGTTAAAAGGCTCAGACTAGGCAGCTGTGACTTCCCAGTTAAAGGATAGTGCCAACTTAGCAACAACATGGTATGATTCTAACTTA
>BOPM01000081.1:172913-184957 GCA_022179025.1 Porites australiensis | reverse complement strand
ACCAACCATACTCCAGACAACTGCAAATACAAAGATTCAGAGTGTTTCAAGTGTCATTTAACAGGTCATTTTCAGTCTGAGTGTCATAATGTGAAACCGCCACTGAAATGGTTGATGGAAAAACAGCATATAAGTCACACGGATCAGGATTCCAGAGGATGAGTTTCTCAGGTCCATCTTTCATGTGGAACAGAAGAGAAAACCTGAGTCTTGCAAATCAGGACTTTCAGTGCCTGCAGTAAGAATTCACGAGCAGATCGAAGATGTTCGATTACAGATGGAAGTAGACAAGGGAGCAGCAGCTTCAATTCTTAATTACATAGATTATGAGCGGTATTTAAAGTACCTTGCACTAAAAATCTGATTCTTCTTCAGCCTGTGCAAGTAGATAAAATTAAGTAAACAGAACAAACCACTCTCCTTTACAGTACATGATTACCAGATGTGTGTTGAGATTTTGTGGAATAGCATATTTATTCTGAAAAAATCCTTTTTTAGGTCCCTCGGTGTCATTTTCAGCAATGAAGACATGCTTTCTATTCTACAACAGTTCCATACGTACCTTCCTCCTTCAGCTGACAAAGGATACGATTCACACCTATTTTTAGGGGATCAACTCACTGTTGACAGGGCAGTCACCGTTATCTCCTCAGTTGCTAATGGTTACAAACCAAAGGATCATTTAGAATGACCTTGCAACTGGGTAATTAGCACGCTGGAGTCAAAATTCTATCAGTAAGTTAAAAGAAATTATTATCATTATTATTATTATTAATATTACACCCAGACCAGTTTGGATGTATTTCAGGTTCCTCTACTACACATGCCCTAGCATGTTCCACAAGTTCGCACTCTCCATGGAACTGGGGACTGTCTGTGGACCTTTGTTCTAGATTACAGAAAAGCGTTTCACTTGATACATCATACATACATCATCATAATGGTCGGGATGTTCTCTTGCGTTTATGTGCCTCACACGAATTAAAACATGAATATACAATGATGCATTGTAAAATGACTTTCTCCATTTGCAAAAAGGTTTATGTTATCTGTGATGGAATCTGCAAACGTTCCTGAACCTTAGAACGACATTGCAGCTCTATCTAATCATGAGTTAATTGTAGTTAATATCTTTAAAACATTTTAGTAATGATGCAACATTCTCAGATGGTTTGGGTCGTCTTGTCAATGATTCAAGAGCAAGATGTGACAGCAAATAACTGCGAGATGAAAAGAATCGTTCATGACAAAAAGGTCAACTTGTGTCTGTTTACAGCAAAGATATACCTGCAATTTATTAACACAGGGAAATTTTTAAACGCCATCACATAACCCACATAATAATACATACCAAAAACACCACATAATAAATAACCATAATAGGAAATACCAAATTTACATTTTTACAAAATTCCCATTAGTCGGATTTGTCTAAGCAAAAATTGTCATTTATGAAAATTAATTTCCATTAATGTAAATTGATTTTTTGAATAAGCTTTTATGAAATCTCATGAATTGAAATCAACTCAATAATACCAGTAACGGGTATTTGAAATCCAGTAATGGTTCTCTGTTAGAGACCATGAACGGAATTAATGTCTTATCCATTTATGTAAATATGTAGAGCATAGTTCATCATGTAAAATGTGTACATCTCATGAATGGAAAAGCTGAACAGAGAACAAAACAAGACTTTTTTTCTCTACATCGATATTTAAACCTTTTCTTCGATGAAGTTTTCATTTTAATAATCAAAGACTGGCTGAAAATGTAAGTGCTGTCCACTCCTTTTGATAAATGAGGTTCTGTTTAAATTCTTTTACCCTTTATAGAAAGACAATAATTTTTCATTCTCATCGCTATTCCTATTTTCACTAATAATGATTTTCAAACTAAGGAACGATACCCAAGATACTAAACACCTCTCTGATCCCAATAAATTGTTATGTCACGTTGTTCCTTTCGTTCCAACAAGGAAAGTAATTTATTTCGAATATTTTGCCAGTTCTTTAACTTTGAAACGTGATAGGTTAGAAGACACTGACTAACAAATTCATCCAGAGTCTGTCATTGGATAATCCAATATGAACCCAGGATGAGAGGACGTGTTTTATCAGTCATTCCAACACTGTTGGCGCAGTGATGTGTGATGTCTCGGATCGTGAAAGGAGCTCTGCAGCTATTTCAACCCCCCCCCCCCCCCCGTAAAAACAACTAAATTAATAAGGGCAATGTCGGATCCATTCCCAACCAGTGTACGACTGCAAGGGAAAATAATGGCAGAGAAGTAACCTAGTAGGTAAAACTAATTCATGTCTATTGTTTGAGGTCTTGTAGGTCTTGCAGACTGTTTGAGTTGCGGTCTTGTTCTTGGTGAACAGAGCAGCTGTAAAAAAATACTAGCTCAAGGTCGATACGTTTGGCTTCGTGTGAATCATTTTTTAGGTAACATCCTTGGCTACCTTCTTTTATTTCTACATATTGCACCCTAGAAAATTCGTCTTTGCACAACCCTTCTATCATGGGGGCACCATCTTCATGTGGTGGTGCCACGAGTGGACCAATGGCTATTTCTGAGGGGGGGGGGGGCATGGCTCATCTTTGCCACTTTCAGAGTTTTCCATCCCAGCTTCTATTATTTGTGCAGTGCCATTACTAAATAGGCCATTTGTTGTGGGCCCTGGAAATTCATCTATCCTGGAGAAGCTGGTGACAAATACAACAACTCGCCAGTTTGTTGATCTGGCTGACTAGTTCGCAGAAAATCTCAAGGCTCAGTAGTCAGAACCCCACACTTATTTGGATGGCAAACTCCTGTTCACATCTAAGAAGTGGGGCCGGGAGATTAATGACATCACCACTTGGGTTGAGGCTTTCACCATATTCTCTTGGATCTTTTGCACTGCACACTCTTTCAGGTGGCAAATTGTCACACAATACAAGCTGCTAATTATCAAGACTTCCCCAGGAAAGCCTGGCTTCACTATGACATTGCCTTTCAGAGGGATGCAGGAGCATGTGATCTGAGAGATTGGTCCAGCACGAATCTGGATTTTTACAATTTTCATACCCGCACTTCATCCTTTCAGTCAGGTTCCTCCTCAAATGGCTCGCACAGCCTTTTCATTCCTCTGCCCTGTTGCCCAATTTCTGTCATTCATGAAATGATGGTTCCCACCAATGACCCTGTTAGTGACATTTCGAGTTGCGTTACATTATGTACGTCCTGACAATTATCACGTGTTTTGGTCATGTGACGATGTTGTTGAACTCGGACTCTTGAATGGAACTTGACTCGAGACTTGTCGAGATTTGTCGAGATAGTTTTGTTTTGTTTTGTTAAGAGCTTACAGTCTTGGAATAGAAACAACAGACCCTTTGGTCTGTGCCGCTATTGTCACTGTTGCGAGAAGTGTGAAGGCGACCACCTGCATGTCAACTGTCCTTTACAGGCATCCAGGTCACATATCCCACACACCTGCCCAGCAACCCCAACTCGAAATGAGCACCAGAGGTGTTAACATGGTGGCCAACCCTCGTAGTGGTACTTGTCAAAAGGACCTTGAAAATAGTGTAAATATGTTATGTTCTGATTAATCTGAAAACAGTTTGATCACCATTTCCGATAAAGCTTCTCTTTCTGTTTCTGGTTTACCTGCCATGTGCCAGTTCACGTCAGCACATACTGTGAATACATCACATTCAGTTCAGGTCTCAAATGATTTGTTGCCAATTTCGGTGAATGCTGCCCTTTGAATTGAAGAATTACCTGCCAAGTGCCAGTTGATGACAGCCTATCCTCCTGTCTTCAAGTTGTCCTCCTTCCCTTGATCTGTCCGTCAAGAACTGGTCCCTCCATCCAGTGTCACTCCAATCGATACCCACAAACGTCAGCATTAGTTATGCCTTCACCCCAATCAAGCTGGTGGACTATGTAATTTCTGGTCTTAGCTTTGGTTTTCATCGCGGTTTCAACCCAGAGCCGGCGTCCTCAAAATAGGCAAGTCAAAACAAGCCTACAGCGTTTCTTCAGCCTTCGGTAATTGACCAGTATCTCCTCACAGAACTTGAGAAAGGTCATCTTCCTGGTCCCTTCTCAAAATATCCTTTAGCGAACCTTCACATCAGTGGCTTTAGAATAATCGCGAAGAAATACCAGCCTGGCAAATGGCGGCTTATTTTCGACTTATCTAGTCCCCAAGGTCACAGTGTTAACGACGGGATTCCCAAATACCCATTTTTGGCTCAATACATGAAGGCTGACAATATCATTGATGACATCATGACCCATGGTCGAGGAGCTCTTTTACACCTAAACCAACCCACGGCCTGGCTAGTTATCATTCCTGTACATTCTCATGACTGTTACCTGTTAGGCATGAAGTGGCAGGGAGAATTCTTCATCGATTTGGCCCTACCCTGCAATTTATGCCCAGCTCCTTTCATATTCCCTTCTTTTGCTGACCTGCTTGAGTAGATTATAAAACACAACTATTAAATACAACTTCTATAACATTACTTGGATGACTTCCATACCTTGAGCCCTCTGGTCTCTCCTTCCACCCATGTTGAATGGGAGTTGTTTTGGACCAGAACGAGCAGTCAATACGTGGTATCAAGAAACAATTTTCCCGAAAAAATTAATTCCATGCTGTACAAAATTATGTAATTATGCACTCAAATAATATTCCATTTGGTCTAGGAAAACTCCTTGCTTCTCTTTCAAATCTAAATGTTGTTTGACTAGGGTTCATAGCCACACCTATTGGGACGTGTTAAGGGCTACACATTGATGATTCTATTTTAGCCATTGGTGGAGTTATTTTTGAATGAAATGCTTGAGTATGATTGAGCCGAGATATGCCTTACAGGCTATTAACTATGTGCAATACAAGATTGCATGCCTCACGTTCTTTTCCATTCTACAGCACATCTTTAAGAAGTTCTTCTCTGGCAAATCAGAGAGTGACAGCTGTACACTATATTACGACCGCACCCTAAAAGATAACAAGTCTGATCCACACACAGCATACCCTGCTGACCAGGACATCCTGCTCATCAACCTTAAGTCAAGAGTGATTGCCGCTGCAATTTCAGTATTAGGGTTTACAGACAAACCAAGACAACCAACCAAGTTTCCACTTCCTGTAGACATTGCCAAGCAATCCAGAGTGCAAAGATTAGAGTACAGTCGAACCTCGCTATTTCGAACTCGGTTAATTCGAAGTCCCCGCTATTTCGAAGGAAGATCGAATGCCCTTGGATTTACCGTTCCCCTTTACGCTTCCCTGGTTATTTCGAAGCCCCGCTATTTCGAACTTTTTTTCATTTCCCTTGGGACTTCGAAATAGCGGGGTTCGACTGTATTTAAACAAAGCTGCCTCATTAATTGTGGACAAAGTTGTGTTCAATTATGATTCTGTCAGAAGGCTTCTTGATGACATCTTGACCAATCAAGAAAGTGAAGATGAAACAGATAAGCAGGAACGAACAGTGGGTAGCAGATTCCCATGCGGTTTTCCTGGGTGCCAGGCTTCATTTAAGTATGATGTGCGAAGAGGAAGACATGTGAGTTCTCTCATGACTCATGTAGTGAACCCAGTCTCCTGGCTGTAGTAATTTTTATTTCATAAGAGAGGCTCCTCAACAGGAACTTATGATCAAGAAATCCACTTTCAAACAAGCACACATTTTGAAATTAATTATGGACAAAAGCGTATGGTCGTAAATGGAAAATATTTCACAGATGGGTAAAACGCAGTATTTTTACTTTACATGTAACCTAGATATCATTGTACTGTAAGTTGTTTATTTGTCTATTAAACTTCATATGGAAATGCGCTAATGTCACTTCTCTTGCCAAAGTTAACAACATAGAGGATAAAGGGAAAGATCTTAGACCTACTTCCCTTACCCTCCTTTAACAAAAGTCTCTGAACATTTTGTTGTTCAAGAGCATGTGAAGCCAGCTGGTCTAAAAACGCTATGCCCAAGCCAGTTTGGATGTATCGCAGGTTCCTCTACTACGCATGCCTTAGCACATTCTCCATGTTTGCACTCTCGATGGACCTTTGTCACAAATTACAGGAAGGCGATCAGACCAGTTTGGATGTATCCCAGGTTCCTATACTTCACATGCCTTAGCATACTCCACATGTTTGCGCTCTCGATGGAACTGGGGACTGTCTATGGACCTTTGTCACAGATTACAGGAAGGATTGATCATAGTCTGTTGATGACCAACCTTTTCTAAAGTGATATTAATCCTTACATCATAAATTGGATTGCAGCTTTCTCTCCAAAAGGGCAGCAAAGAGTCAAACTAGCAAACAACTGCTTCTCCGAATGGCGTTTGGTTTGTGCAGGGGAACCATAAGGAAGCAAACTGAGCCACTGGCTGTTTCTCACAATGCTAAACGATCTCAAGGCAGATACTTTGAGCAGTCTTTTCAAGTACCTACACAACACAACTGCCTACAAGACAGTGGAGAAAAAATGGACTAGTCGTGAGAAGCCTGTCCTTGGTGAAGTGCCTACATTGTCTGCCAAGAACAAGTTCCAACTCCACCCCAGTCAATGCAATGAACTAAGAATAACCTTTGCATGCTCTGACAAATCAAGAATTCGTTGAAATCGATGGTTGTATGATTAATACAGTACAGGTAGTTAAGCTATTAGGCTTCTATATTCAAGGACACATTAACTTGAATTCTCATGTAACAGAAATGCAAAAAAAAAGCTGCCAAACGCTTAGTGCAACTAGAGAGTGTACAATGACCACCTGAAGAAGTGCACTACTCAGATGCCCTGTCACGTTCAGGCCTTGGTACTTTACAGCAAAAGACAGAGCTCTGTAATAAACTTTTTGACAACGTTGTAGAAAATCCCCTTAATGTTTTGCACCCTCTCATACCATTCAACGAGGGATCCTCTAGCGACCTCAGGAACTCTACATCATACTGTGTAAAGCCATGCAAGACCAATAGTTGCCGTGATACTTTTATAAACAATTGTGAAAGTATTTTTGACAATTTACAGTTAGTCTAAGATTTTATATATTTTCGTAGTTGTAAGATTCATGTATTTAGGTATTATACTTCATAACGTTTTTCTATCATTGTAAGACTTAGCAATTTAGTCCACACTGCTAGTAAGGTATTCAACAGACACACTTGCACACACGAGGGTAATGAAGTCCAGTATCATTTAACCCTTTAATTCCAAATATCAAAGTAACGATTCTCCTTTTGTCCTCATGCGAAGAAGGGAGTTGTCAAGATATTAAGGGAGTTTTATTATCAAGGGGAATCACACACTTTATTGTTATATTCCTAGAATTTCACTCAACTAAACAGGGACTGCCACTGGTTGATTCTTGGTCACGTGGCCTTGACTAAAATCAAATGTATCCCGATCGTGATACATTAAACAATGTACCCCGCTCGGGATACATTGCAGCATGTGATCAAAGCATGGTGGAAAGTGGCGTGACAGAAGGCGGGAAAAACACCGCCGGGTCCTGCCGGTTTTCTTTTTCGTGAATGAACACAACACAATCACGAAGGCTCAAGCTAAAAAGTAACGATTTTTAAAGTTATCCCAGAAGTTCCCAGAAGAAAAACAGCAGCTAGTGGAGGAAAAAGATGCAGATGATATAAGGAAAGTACTTTTGTTTGTAAATCATTCATTCAGTGGTTTTGAGAATTAAATTTGTGTTGTTATAAGTACCGAGTCGACTGTTTTGGTTCGTTTTCGTTCGCTCCGGTTATTCTTTTGTTGCTGTTGAAGTGAAAGTTCTAGAAATATAACAAAACACCATATAAATTCACCATATAAAGACCTTTGGTCCAGGATGTTTTTTGGCTAAGACAGACATAAAGAATGCTTTTCAGATTATTCCTGTGCGTCCACAAGACTACAATCTTTTGGGTATGAGATGGCACGAGGCATATTAGTGGAGATAAGAAGGGTGTCCATTGGTACCAATGGTACGATCGGTACCAATAGAAAAGCACACCATTCCAATGGTTCTATTACTAAATATGCATCTCATTAAGGGCACAGATTATTTTCCATGTGATCTAGCTGGGTACAGGGCAATTCCAATGGTCCATTGGTAGCAATGGTGCGATTGGTACCAATAGAAAAGCACGCCATCCCAATGGTTCTATTGGTGAATATGCATCTCATTAAGGGCACTTAGATTATTTTCTCATGTGATCTAGCTGGCTACAAGGTAATTATGATGGTCCATTGTAGGATTGGCACCAATAGAAAAGCACATCATTCCAATCGTTCTATTGGTGAATATGTATCTCATTGAGGGGACCTAGATTATTTTCCATGTGATCTAGCTGGGTACAGGGCAATTTCAATGGTCCATTGGTACCAATGATGCAATTGGTACCAACAAAAAAGCACGTCATTCAAATGGTTCTATTGGTGAATATGCATCCCATTAAGGGGATTAAGATTATTTTCCATGTGATCCAACTGGGTACAGGGCAATTGCGATGGTCCTTTGGTACTAATGGTGCAATTGATACCAATAGAAAAGGATGCCATTCCAATGGTTCTGTTGGTGAAAATGCATCTCATTAAGGTCACTTAGATTATTTTCTCACGTGGCCTGGCAGGGTACAGGGTAATTCCGACGGTCCATTGGAACCAATGGTACGATTGGTACCAATAGAAAATATCAGTCCAATGGTTCTATTGGTGCATATGCATCTCATTAAGGGCACTTAGATTATCATGGCCTAAGGATACTCGCTTAATATTCTAGAAGAAGCCAATGGGTGACAAGGAGACATTCAAACTTCCGCTGTTTTTCCAAGGCAATGGGTGCAATCCTGAAATCATCAGTAGATTGATTCTTCTCGCTCAGTCCTGGGCCTCATCACAAGCTACAGCCCAGAAAAGAGAGCGCCAAATACAATTTGTCAACAACAACGTTGACAGTAAAAGACATCAATGGTTTTACTACGACCTTGATTATAGGAAACTATTGTACCTCAAAGGGTTACCACGACAAACCCTACGACAGCAGTGAAAAGTGACTTCAGTCACTCGAATATAACACGGCTCTTTTAGGAGCCACCAAATACAATACAAAGAACCACCCTTTTTGAAAGCCCTTCATCGAACACAGTGTTTTGGTTTAAACACTTCCATGTAGATAATGATATTGCACTAAGTTTCCGAAGTTAATTTTCACAGTGAGCGGCGTACAGTTGTTAAAACCTGTAGCCCCAATATCACTTTGTTAATTTTGCACCTTTCCACATTGTTTCGGGTTCTTTTAAAGAAGTAAGAATCACCAACAAATAGCACTTGCATATAAGAAAGAAGACATTCACATGTCACATTGTTGTTTGCTCGTGAATCACAATTATCTCGTTGAATCATGAGTTTAGCGACGACGAGTCCTTTGGAAGTATTGTCAGTGACGCCCTGATGAGTACCCTTGGAACTGAGAAAGAAAGCTCCAGTGAGGTTGTTCATGAAAATGCATCACAAGATTTGCCGCAACCCTTGCCAGCCCTGCAGCTACTCCCATCACTTTTCAGGCTAAAGAGCGAGTGTCATCATATCCAGCCACCTTCCAGTCACAGTAAGCGTGTGTCCCAGCCCGTCCCATGAGCTCCACTGCAATCCATCGAACCAAATTTTCCAGAGCCAAAGCTTTCTTTCAGTGGACAACGTATGCTTTTGCCTGTGCCAACATTCTGTTCAGCGAGGCAGAACTAGCTAAAGGCAACACAGGACAGAAGTAAGAGGATTTCAACAGCTAGACTGCTACAAAATGCACCTGATTACGTCAACTCTGCAGCACAAGTTTGATTCGCCAGTCTTTAAAGAACAATGGGAACAAGTGAAAGGAAAACTGAACGGGTTATTTGCCATTTTTAACCAGTTAAGCAACATTTCATGGTCGAAATTCTCTTAAGACATATGCCTCAATTTTTGTTCCTCATTATTATTAGGATTATTATATATTACGATTATTATTTTTATTTGAAAGCAGTGAGGCAGCATTAAGACTGCTATTTTATTTCACTAATACTAGAAATGCTTTGTCCTTGCTACTGGCTTGTGCACTTTACAAAATTAATGTAAGTTTCATTAACCTTTTTATTCAATAACAATGTCTCAATATTTGTACTGAATGGCTGCGGCAGCACTTTAGGACTTAGCCAAGCTATTTCCGATTAACTAATTGAAATTAACTCATTTAAAAAAGCTGCAAGTGTGGTCGAGTTTTCTACAGTCTTAACCGGGTTCTAACCAGATTATGCAAACCAAGCAAGATCAATCGATTTTCACTAGGTTAGGTTTTTTCCAACCATCTTGCAAGGTAGCTTAATGCAGGTGGTAAAGACCACAATACCTCTTTGGACTTGAGGTTAGAACACTTAAATCATCTCTTAAAGAAGATCCTAAGGTGTCTACGTGTCAATGTGATGGAAAAATCAGCTAAATGATACAGCTAAGCGATTTCAATAATTAGAACAAATGCTGCACAAGATTGATGCAGACATAGGTGTCAAGGAGCCTCCTGGGCACATCATCACAGCCAATAATGACCCAGGATTTTGTAGCCCTTATCAAAGAAATACACAAAAGAGGAGGGCTTTTCTCTTTCAACCCATCTTCTGAACGTAACTATGACAAATTTCCAGATTTTCAGGAACATCTTAAGTGTGCTGGACTTCAATCAACTTAACAAGTGGTTGAACAGTCACAACAAAGACATGTCCTGTCTAAAAAAGGAAGGACTTGGAAGGTAGAATGAACTGTTTGAATTACAAATGGACCTTTGATTCAGAAGAAAAAAAATGAGAGAGAACAACCTATCCTCAAGCATGTTTATTTTCAAGACCGTTTAAAGGCCCATGTTCACCCAAACAGCATTGCGTGCTTGTGCTATTGTTTTGAAATGCATCTTCTGTCAAGTGCAGTGTTTTGATTGGCTTCCACTTTTGAGGAGCGTTGCATGACGATACTAAAAACAACCGCAAAGGAGACTACCTTTTTTTCACGCTTGGCCGAAGCATAAAGAGACTGTATTAAAGAGGCCAGTAAGACTTTAATTCTTTTCCAAATGGAGGAAGATAAATTGGCAACTTCGTTAACTGCCACCGCAGAAAGTTTAAACTGGTAGTGAATGCGTATGGATGCTTTGTTGAGTCCGATAAATACAACGAAGATCATAAAATTACAAAACGTCTAAGCACCAGGTGAGATTTTCTTGAAGCCTGATTCGACTGTGAATTGTTGTGATTCCTTAATCTATCATTTTGTGTTAATTCTTAGGAAGCTTAGGTATCTGTTCTTGTAAGAATGAGTGCGAAATTGTGTTTGCAAAGCGTCAAATCAGCACTGCGTACACTCTTGTCTCTGTGATCGCTGTTACACCTTCTTTAGGTTTTGATAAGAATTGGTTTGCTAATAATAGTTCTTGCTACTTTAGAGCTTTAACCGTGATACGCCAGGATACGCCAGATGCACTCGCTTCATAGGTTAAATTAAATAAAGCATTGTTCATGTTAGATTGACTCGCTTGTTTTGCTTTCAAATGATTTCAACAGGACCTCTGTTTACAATTGAACATTCAAGGTAGAAGGAACTTGGCAAACATGGTGTCCGTAGAATTTGCAACCAAGAGCTTCTTTCCCATCTGTCCAGAGATTTAAAAAATGGATTCACGGAGACTAATGTATTTCGGCGACCCCCGTCGAAGCGATCTTCCAACCATACGTTTTGATGGCACCGCCATCGGAAGTTCTGCAGTGAAACAAACACTCAAAAACAAAACGACTCGATACCAGACCAAAATATCCAAAAAGGTGTAAAGAAAAATATCAAGAGAACCTGTTTAGACTTTCTTTTACACCAGATTTAACAGACTGTGGAAGATTTACAAAGATTGACTCTACACATTGAAGGCGGTGATTTTCAACTAAGCGAAATGTTTTTTCTGGAGTACAGGGTGCACAATGCATCTAGGGTGAATATGGGCCTTTAAAACATATCTGATGTAC
>BOPM01000081.1:160296-172903 GCA_022179025.1 Porites australiensis | reverse complement strand
AACAGGATATCCGCTGACCAGTATCACTTGACTGTATCGAGGGCTCAGATGTTGACCCATCGAGGTCAAGTATTTTTTGAAGGTATCCGCTGACAAGTTACTAGTTTTCAAATGATCGCAGGCTCAAGTTTAATTTTTTTTCATTCATTTGAAATATGTTTTGTTTTAGGGCCGCACAATTAAAATTTTGATGTAAAACTGACCTCGGACCCGAAAAGTCAACCAGCTATTACAGGCAGGGAAGACAATTGCTTTTGACTTTGCTCACCATGGTCACGCGTTGGTCACGCTCTACGTCCATTTTTTATGCTCTGATTGGTCAAAATTTGACAGGTGAGCTCATGCGGAAAATGTATGCAGCACCTTGAATCTTGTTTACTTTGAAAGCTGAAGCTGACAGAGTTTTGTGTCAACTTCTGATGTTTTTAACTGTCTTTTTCCACTGCCGTGCAAAAAATGAAATTCAGCTGCTATCAGGAGTCTTCTGTTATTCATGGCTAGTTGGTTTTTGGTTGAGAAATTAAAACATCACTTGTCAAAGTCAGGAATCCGATTTCGGATGGCATCGTTTTCGTTTTTCACCTTGCTTGATGCGTAAAGGTTGAAAAGTCTGAGGCGATACTGGCCTTACTTGATACCTTTCAGGAGTTGCATCTCGAATGGTAAGCCTCAGTAATTATTGTGTTTGATGATTGTTTTTTATATCTAATTTAATGCAGTCGAGCGTAGTTTACGCGGCTATGTGGTTTATGCACGTTTGTAAGATTTGAGACAATTATTTTGATCTGACCAAGAATCAGGTTTGATATAAGCTTACACAACTTTAAAAAGTCTTTAGACATTTTCTCACTGCAAATAGAAAGAAAACGTTCCAAAGAACATTTAGTTATGATTCTGGCTGTAGAAGAAAGCTTTTAGCGATTTTCTTGCCTCGAGTTCATCTTTGAAAAAAGTAAATACAGGGAAGCCGGCTTAAAACATAAACTTAAGCTTTAAGCTTGAAGACTCAGGATTTTTAGAGACACTTTAATACTTGTCTTCGTGAATGAAAAATGTTGTCTCTGTATATGTTTCGCCGAATTATATTTCTTTTATTGATTGTTGGTAGTCTCTCTTGTAATTTTAATCGCTGTGTCGTTTGTTTTCAGTCGTTCAGTGAATATCGCTTGCAGGAGTACTCAAAATGCCGCGCGTATCAAACGCTTTTAAAGATTACACATCGATAAAACCATTAAATAAAAAATAACCATAATAATTTCTTTATTATGTTGGAGCTTAACTCTAGTATGTTCGTTCAAACATTTGCTACAGCTCGCACTGCAAAAGTGAGAACCGGCTGACCGTATATGTGATTTTGGAAATTTTTTTAATGGTTTAGCTAAAAGCCCACGCGTGCTTTGATCGTCCTGAATATTGAATGAGCGCAATTTGTGTTGCAAAATTGTGAAATACTGCATTCTGTCCGAGGTCTGTATGATAAAAACAGTACCTCATAGTACTGTTTCACCTCAGATGTGATGTATAAATGGTATAAAAGGTTGGTTCACACCAACCAGATTTGTTGGCAAGATTTTGTAAAGTAAACTTGTCGAACACAAAAAAAAATTCCACCTTATTTTTCTTTCCAGGCCTAATTAATCTTACGGTGATCAAGAGCCATTATGGCTCTTAAATGTGATCGAAGATGATTGCTATTTTTGGGGTGTATGTGAGGTTATCAACTCACTGTAAGATTTTGTTCACTCTTGGGCTGTTTGCAAATTATTTTTCCCTAAAATCACTTAGCCTTAATTTCCCTCAAAAGTCACATGAATGTGCTATGTGCTCTAAAGTTAACTGAATTGTGGAATACAAGTTTATTGTTTGATTTAAATTAAAATATATTAATGGGAGCCTCGCTTTTAGCCCTGGCTAAATCTATATATTTCACATCCTATTTAAGGTACATCCGTTCTTCACATGGTTTCATCACATCTGCAACCCATAACAATGTTCTGACGCCTCTCTGTAAAAGAAACTCATGACTGTGACAAGACAAGTGCTTGTCATCTATGGAACAAATTAGGCCACTCGAATAGAGACATAGATTCCCTTACGATGTTCAAAAAACCCTTCAGGACAAGTTCAGCAAGTACAATGCCTTGTTTCCAGGTAACGTAAAATGCTCAGTAGCAAGAGAATGAACTGATACCAACTTTTTCTATTATAATCTTTCTTCATTGTAATATCATGTACCCTATATAAACAAACATGTATATCAAAGAATATAATTATTTCTTACACGTAAATTGACTGGCCTGCCAAGACTAGCTCTAGCTACATGCGGACCAGTACACTCTTGTAAAACTCAGTAAGGGGAATAAAGACTATTATCATGAGAAATAAAGTAGTGAGCATCAGAAGAAGAGCTGTGTAGGAACATTCTAAGAAACTCTGCAAAGAAAAATTCACTGATCAAAGGAAGTTTTGGAGCACTATCCGACCTTTTATCCATATGCGCAAGCAGAAGAATAATAATCATATTATTCTCAAAGACAATGACAAGATAATTAGAGATCAGAGAGAGGTGGCGGAAACACTCAATGAATTTTTTAGTAACATCACCAGCACAGAACAAACTAATGTGATTAAAAATACCGATCTCATGATCGACTTCATGTGCATTCCTAGTGATACAAGATGTGTGTGCACATCACTCAGCTACACTAAACCCACAGAAGTTAGAGAAGTCATAAGCAAAATGAAAATTAATAAGGCTGTTGGCCATGATCTCATCCCAGCAGGCGCCCTGAAGAGTCAGCTGAAATCTTATGCTGTTTTTTTTAGCACAGGATTTAATTTCATCCTCGACACAAGCAAAATTCCTCAATAATGTGGCAAAAAGGTGAAATAACCCCAGTCCACAAAAAGGAGTGTACCCGGACAAAAGAAAACTACAGGCCTCTGACAATACTTCCCTCGCTATCTTAAGTTTTCGAGACACTCATTCACAGTCCAGTCAGCCCTCGATTTCACAAGATCTTTCACAAGAATGTTTTCACCAACCATAAGCAACATGGTTGCGACACCACCCTACTGAGTCTAACAGAACAGTGGTGTAAGGAACTGGACAATCGACAAATACTCGGCCTTGTTTCCATGGACTTAAAAAAGCTTTCAACTCTCTATCTACCTCATGAGCTCATCGTTCATAAATTTAGAGAATATGTTGCTGACAACAAAGCCAGAGCTATTATTGTGCAACTTACAATAAGGCTATTTTGCAATGGTCTTAGCCGCTGGTTTTTACTGTGATTATCGGGCTCATAATGCTCAAGAAGTTTCAGTGGTCAAATACATAGTTGTTTATGGTCAAATAAAAGCCGCTGATCAAAAATACAGGCAAACAATTTTTGGTCGAGATATTGTAGAGCAATGGTCTAGGATTTAAGCCGTGGAGTAGAGGAGCTTTTGCAAATAGAATTAACTCCAAATTGTTCAAACGTGGGAAGGAAAAAAAACTCACATTAGACAAAGATAAGACTTTGTACTTGAAGTTTTGAGTGGGACCTCTGAGAGTTTCCCAATGGAATTGTCATTAAATACAGAAGAAAGGAGGTTAACCAATGTGGCATTGCTCCATTTGCAAAGGAATGATATAGAAGGCAAAGATAATTTTTTTGTGTTTTCATTTCCATCCTGGGAAGCCCAATATTTGAAGATAACAGTTTAAGTTTGTCAAATCTAAGATCTAAATAAGTCAACCTTTCACATCTCAAACGGGACCTAGTGTCCACGTATATCGCACAACATGCTGTATTGCAAATTAGTTTACTTATCCCACATTTCTTTGTAACATTTCCATTGTTTACTGTTGGAATTTTTTTCTAAGTGTCCACTGCTAGCACACCTGCATGAAATTAAATTCTAGCAATGTTGACCTATGGTCTATCAGTCTAAGGTGCTGTTAATGCAGAGCTTACGACTGTCCAGTGTTTCCCAGACCTGTGTCACAAGCAGAGATACATATCTAAGGTGGTTAACATCTGCGATCTCATCAAAACAATTTACCAGTAGGACAATATTTGCAAGGTAAAACATCAAGAGAAACATCCTCTGAGAAACCTTATGCCTAAACTGAAGGTCACAGAATACAACCCAAGACACAAATCTTGTCACTGACCTAAATAATTAAACAAGAATCCAGTGAGGAACTCCTATTTTAATTGACTAATCTTTAAATATGACCAAGCTTTGTAACTGGTATTTTTTACACGAGTTTGTTTAAATATAATTAGCTCTGTAATTTTATTCAACTTTAAAAAATATGTACATATTTTACAGAAATATTTGAAGTAAGAATTAAGCACTATATAACATTAAGAATTATATAAATCATAAAAAATACAATCACTGTGTCAATAACAATTTCCCAAATACATTCCTTGTGGCTAAGATGTGATCAATAACTCTTGCAGGCGGTCCAGAGTGTTAAATTAAGTCATTACAAAAGACAATCATCCGTCTCTGATATTAAAAAAGAAACAAGTTAAAAAGAATAAAATCTTGTATTCCTAAATTTCTACTTCTTTACGAAGTTCTTAAAAAAATAATAATTTATTTATTTAGCTCTGTAATTATTACAGAGTAACAGTTAAAACTTGGAAGTTTTGTAACATAAGATGTAGTTTTTTATCTTATGAATTAATAAAGACTATTATTATTATTATTATTATTATTATTATTATTATTATTATTATTATTATTATTATCTAAAAATGTTGTTGAAATTGCACCCAATAATGCTGCCCACTGCATAATCTTGCAATTCTCGTCATCATCATCATAGTTTCTAGTCAATGTACATTCCTGTCTGAGTACCATTACGTAGGTGATAAAGTACTTTCTGTTGGAGTGGGGAAACAAAATCTCGGGATTTTAAAAATTTAAACTTATTTAATTCACCCTTAGGCTCCCAGATACCGTTGTTGAATCAGAATCAAGATATGCAAACCTCTGTAGGTTGATATGAATGCCACATGACAATCTGACTGTTAATGTGGTAATCCTACAGAAAACAAGATAGACTGTTTATGTGAATTTTCTCTAACAGAACAGTGGACTATAATAAGGACAAAATTTCTCCCCTTTTTATTTCAGAGGGAATTGACAGAGAAATTGAGAGTGTAAGAGAAAATGCAGAAGGTAAGGGCATGAATGTCAACACTGTAATGCAACCATCAATGCACCGGTGTGCTGTGAAATTCACAAAATTATGAGATCACTTTCTGACAACAAACTATCTTTAGAGGGAAAGTATCTAGTAGCGAGGAAATGTTTGGGGCAAGACAGGCAGTTACCAAAAATACTCCCTTTGGGAAAACTGCAGGAGAAAAAAATTAACAAAAGTGTAGAAAAGACAATAATTGAGAAGATGGTTGAAAAACAAATAGGGAAACAAGCATCCCTTCCGTAATAAAAAAAACCCTGGGAGCTTCCAGTTTTACTTTGATTCTCTCCACTTTTTCTATCACATTGTTACTCATCCGCCTGACTGCCATTGTAATCTATCTTGGCCCTATTAGCAGAGTTGTGGCAGTATGGCTGCAACTAAGAACCCACTTGTGCACAAATGGCGAGTTTGACAAAGAACATGAAGGTGGAAAAAGCGCTATTATCTAGGACGTTCAAGCAAATTCTCAAGAGGTCAGTGATGACAATGTCCTGCTTTTCCACAAGTCAAGTGTTTCAAGGCTTGGAGCAATAATTATAGTGATGCTTTTTAGCTTACCACATCAGCTCCCTGGATAAGTTTTGGTTGATTTAGTCAAAGCCCTGTTACCCAATGATCACAAATTTGTCAGTTCCACTTACTCAGAAAGTACTTTGCTGATCTTTTCAGGGAACCTCCACCAAAGAAGTGCTCTTATTGTGCAGTGTTCAATCTACAATTCGTTGCCTATTTCACTAATTAGCTCTCCTTCTACATTTGTTTTTAAAACAAAATTTAAAGAATTATCTCACTGATAGCCGATCTGTCGCTTAATTTTCTGATCTTGCTCACTCTGCACTCAGCCATGAATTTAGTTCATTAGGTAGTTGAAGGAAGCCTATTAATATAAGCTTCAAGCTTCGTTAGGCTTCCTTGTCACATTAATTTTATAATTTAATTAACAACTTTTGTTCATGTTGTATAAGGTTTTGTGAGTGACTAAATAAATAAAATAAATATAAGTTGAGGTGGGTCATATGTCCCACAAGGCATTTTAAACTGGGTCACTTCAAAAATGGTCTGGGTCACACCATGATATTGAAACTTTGAACACTTGACATAATCGAACTGACTTCTCCAGCTTCACCATCCTTATCCAGCCTATCTTGATGTTTTTCAGGTTTTAATTTACTTTTTTTTGCCCGCTGCTTTGGAAGTAATAATTATATATGAGGTAACTTTTTTTGCATCAGTATGACTCCACGATAATTTCATTTTGCATCAGAATAGAATATTCCGCATCAGTGATGCAACAATGCAGGCTAGATTGAACACTGATTGTGGGAATTGTCTTGGGAAAATAAGGATTGGACAAACAGAATGCTTAAAGGAAAAATGCCGCAATTCAATAGTTGCTGTTGGTATATCATGTGATATACATGTACATGAATGTAACTATAATAGTTTAAGCATATTGTTTGCTTCCTGCTTGTAGACCCATGCCTTCTGATGGTGGCTCCTTAGCATTTTTCCTTGGTGTTTAAAAAAAGGAAATGTGAATTAAGCAAGAGCTGTTGGCAATAACAGCTTTCTTTTTAATAGAGGATTGACCATTGTTGGCCAGGGATCAAGTGGAAACATACCAGAGAGCAGTTGTAAATGGGTGTACCTCCACTTGCACAAGCATGGCTAGAAGCAAATTGAAGAACTCACATACTGTTCAATATGAGGATGTAAAAGGACAAATCCAATTAGGAGAAATAAAGAGATTCTTAGTTTTAGGAAGATACCATTTTGCAGTTGTAACAAAACAAGACCAAAGTGAATCTCTTTCATCCAATATCACATATTCAAACCTTTTGAACAACATATGCAACATGCAGTAGGTGTTTTTCTCCACCATATGGCTGTTACCAAAAAATCAAAGAGTTTGTTGTGGCCTTGATACACTAAGATGAACATAATCTTACCATGTATACTGACTGATAAACGACCATGACATTTGAATTAAAATGATCAGTGTAACTAGCATAATGATGGCAACATGAAATTGAGTGTGGTTGCATGTTTGTTTCAGCATTGCACTCTACTATGATTTAGGCAAATTATGGAAAAAACAAATTCTTTCCCAGGATCAGACAAGAAATCAAGGCTAAGAATCTGGCATTAAAATTAATATCAGCATACTGAGCCAAAGAGGCAACACTCTTGAGAAATCACAGGATTTCATAACAAAGATTTAAGACCTTTATGAAATCCTTTCAAAAATCCAAAGGTCAGATGAGGCTTTCGCAGTGTTCCCCCCATGATTTTGGGAAGGCCAGGGGGTCTTCTGACTGAGATTTTTAACAATGTTTGTACCAAACCTGCTGTAGCCAGAACAAAAATTCATAAAGACTTGCGAAATTAAATTCAGTTGTTCATTTGGTTAGCAAACAACTGTCATTCTCCTGTTTTACTGAGCCGCAAAACCAGTCTGCAGAGTATGGCAGAACTCAACAAGATCTTGTGCATGCAGAGCCAATTTTAGCCGTGTGCAATACCTAAAAGTAGTGTTGCCTACCGACACACTTTTCAGTAATAGAAATTCAAACAAGAGCAGAACAAGCGATTTTGAGAGCGATTTCCCATACATGTGCAGCTCATGGGACTACCCATTGAGACTGACATTTAGCATGGTGTATGTGTGTAAAAAATGCGTCATTCTTTTTGGGCACATACACGTACACTCATCTGTTTTCAGCTAGTATGTAGTGTGTCACTTACATCAATATTTTATTATATCATTAGCTACATCACATACATTATTTAATTCATTAATTGCAATAAATGGCTTAATGACTTTATACTATTACTGGCCAATCTTTGTAAACTAGACACTTAACTAAAATGCTTAACACAAAAATGCTTAAAAGCTTCACCTAAGAAATTATTGCAAGGCAACATATGTTGATCGAAAGAACAACAACCTATATGCATAAACATCTGCAAACGAATTAGATTATATTGCAGTGACTGTATAACAGAGGTCATAATAAGGAAGATAAAATCAATGACCGCAAAGCAGACAGCAGGAATACTATGTTAGGAAAAAATTAATTGGTCTCCTTAAGTCAGTCAAATGAACGGTTCGCTCTTCCTGTAGCCCTAGAGAAGAACAGCATGTGTATTTGATACAAAAGTGTCACATAAGAAATGACAGAATTCATTCTTGTCATCACTGAGTTTTATAGACCGCAGACAGATGGCTTAATTTGCTCACCTCAAGCAAGTGCCTATGTGCATGGTGCTCTCCTTTAGTCTGCCATGCTGGACTGGCGGACACAAAAATTCAGCCAATTTGAACATTGCACAGATTTTTTATTTAATATGGCATCGGGCACCATTTTGATTCTATTCAAATTTATTCACATTAACTTATTATAGGAAATTAACGATGCACATTGGCGATGCAAAGAAAATTTACAATACACAAAAGTAATGTGAATTTTGCAAAAGTTAGATTTACATCAAATTAAGGCAAATTTTTGGAAAACAAGGTGCACCTAACTTCATTTCACGTGAATTTGCTGCAATACAAACTTTACTGGTTCAAGGCGGCTTGGAAATCCCCATAAAGGTAACCGTGCAGTGAGAGGATGAACAGGCCATGGAAATTTTAAGAAGACAGAAGAAGTTAGCTATCACCTCAGGGAAATGGATCAATATGAAGACCAATTGAACTCAATTGAAGAACCTGATGAATCAAGAGGTAAAACACTTCAAGAAGCCTACACAGGTATGGTGGCTGTCAACACATGAAGCCGTGGAAGCCATTTATTCTGCATGGACACTGTTAATATTGTCTCTGGAGCATGAAGCAGCATCTAGCAGCAAAGATGGTGCAGCAAAAGCAAGGGGTATGATTTAAAAAATAAAATGTTTCGTTTCTATTACAACCAATTGCTTCCTTCTTGATGTACTTGGTGTTATCAGTAAATGTAGCAAAGTCTTTCAGACAGACATGAGTGATGTTGATCAAATACAATGCTAGAAGCAACTGTGTCAATGATTAAAGACATGAAAGAAAATCCTGGTGAGCATTCAGAAGAACTACTTTCCCACATGGAAACAAAATAATTATATTGAACACAAAGGAGCCAAAGTGGAAGACTTCAATCTGGAACAGAAAAATCGTTTCAATAGAAACAAGGACAACGTTACAGACAACATGATTGTTCAGGGGGAAGAGACAATTCCTGAAAAAGATATGCAATTACTTAAAGAACTTTTACAGACCATTCTCAACCCTGCAAAATTACCTGACACACCAACTGGAATTTGAAATCATGGTCCTGAGAGGCTAGAAAGACTCCTTGAGATGCATGCTGATGCATCTAAAGAAGAAAGTCTAATTGATGCTGATGGAGCAAGAAATTCATTTCAAGCACTTTATAAATACTGGTAGTAATAAGGACAAAACTCCAACAGAAATTTGTGAAATTCTTGCAAAGCCAGGTGTTTATGAAGACATATTCATATTGTGTAGTCACGTGCTAGGCAACAAAAAAGTTCACCCATATCATGTTCCATCTTGGGAAACAAACCCAATTCAGTGATTTTGTTACCCCTGCATACTGTATCCCTGAAACACAAAAATCCCCAAAGATGCAAAATAATTCATGGCATGCATCCCATAGGACGCAAAGATGGATCAACAATTGATCGATCTGAACATAAGTTTTTGTAGAAATACACTGTTTGTGTAATTACTGTGGCAGTTATTAAGGCTGTTGTTTAACGATGCATATTTCATTTAGCCTTTGTTGTGCTTTAAAAGACGACTATATTTTAATTTCAGTGTACTGTAATACAGAGTTTTGGAGTCTGTCTTCAGATTAACTGTCTGGTTATTTAACTGTCTGGTTACATAAAGGTCCAAGAATTTTCAATTTTGGAGTTCTTGTTTTTTGAACTGGGACTCAATGGTTCTGGACTAGGACTGTATGGTGGCCTAGGACTGCATGCCATTGCAAAAAAACCCTTGCCTTGTCAATTTCTGTGTAAATCGACCATTTATCTCCTTTTTTTCTTTCTTTTTACTATTTTTTCCTTTTCTTTTCATTTTGTTTTATTTTTCTGCCATTTTGTTCTCAAAATATAATTATTATTAATATTCGTCAAAGTCAATTAAAACGAAAAGATAAATTATCGTACAAACTATAATACATGTAATAACTAAAGGTTCCATATTGGAAGTGAAGTGCTGCCCCATGTACAAAGATCAAGGGGTTGGAATGGTGGTAAATAATCAATTGTATCTCAGTTTAGGATAGATATCACATGGTCTTCCAAGGTTGTAAGCATTGCATAACAAGACAAAAACAGCTGCGGGGGAGACTATAAAGTAAATAATTTGATGATGTATAAAAATAAGACAATAATATGGTCAATTTTGATCTGATAAGATGTAAGAAGGTATGTAGTTAGTATCACCCTTGTTAACAAGTGAACCATAATTTAACTAAAAATAACATTTTAAACACGCTAATTTCATTATAACAGAGAGCAGTTTCATAAATACACATGTATGTCATGTGTCTGGGCATTATTAAATATTGTGAAAAGACACTGTGTTCCTTTTTGTTTTCTCAAGAGAGGGAAGATCGGTAATTTTTATTTGACATTATGTAAAAGTCATGTTTGCTTGGAGACTGCTTTTAGCATATGTCATGATCCCAGCAGTTCATAGAGAAGTTGAGAGGTTCAAATGGAATAGCCACATGATCCAAAAACAAAGATACGTTTTTACCAGATGGTGTTCCAAAACATATATGTAGTTTTCCAGAGAAATACAGACTGGAAACATTTCAGTTTTTTGGCTGCCCTTTTGCACACGGACACTACTTTCTTTGCACGCTGATACCGCACACTGGTTTTCATGATTTCAGAATTCTCTGAATAATGGAACTGAGCTGGAAGGTCTCCAATAACTATGACCTGCCTGAAAGAAGTATCCCTTTCAGTTTTGACAAAGATATAATTTCCATGAATAGTTCTTTCATATTTAGTGCCCAATGTACATGTAAAAAAAAGACCCTTAAACTTTTCCTAATCTCTAATGTGTATTTCAATGACATGACATGTATTCTTGATTAGCAAACCACCATTGACAGGACTTAAAGCCACAACATTGAAACAGTCAAATACCTCAAAAGGGAAGGTCCATAAAAAAGAAATAGTCCATGGCCCATCCTGTGATCAGGCGGTCCTTCTTCCCTTTTGTTAGGGAGTTTTTTTTTTTCCCTCTCCCCACCCCCCCAAAAAAAACTCCTAGTTGCAGGTTATCCATAGCTGGAAAGCACATGTTTTTTACTTCATTTTCTCAGCACTGTCTTGTGCCAATAACCCACACTCCTTACCACCATCCTCATACGTTGAGCTAAATGAAATTTAAAAGCTCTTTCACTGTTGAAGGTGTGCAATGACCTGTAAGAACCTTACTGCCAATTTCTATTGCTAGAGACCAATTTTCAGCAGAATTCATGTAATCATTCATGGTTTCATGCACTTTGACCAATGGGGCTGTCATTTTTTACAAAAATACATATATTTTTATGTACTGATTGCTGACCATTTATAAGCCAGCTCACTGTTGTTAAAATGGCACGATATGGCTTGCTCCTGGACCGGCATGGCTGAGCTATTTTACACATACTCATATCTTGTGCATGAGCAGATACCCTACAAGCAGTGGTTTCTCCAGGCCGGACGCTACGCTACGAAGGGAGAGAAACCACTGCGAGCATC
This sequence comes from Porites australiensis, assembly GCA_022179025.1. NCBI lineage: Eukaryota > Metazoa > Cnidaria > Anthozoa > Scleractinia > Poritidae > Porites > Porites australiensis. The sequence goes on along the minus strand of BOPM01000081.1, from coordinate 160,923 downwards.
CGTCTGCTTCTTTGATCGAGCCGCCGTCCAGGGCTATGGACGAATAAATTAATTTTTAAACATGTAAATCCTGTTTGAAAGCAAGTTCCATTTCGCTACTTGTTCGATACATACCATGGTAGATATTACTTCCTACAAACCTTTTAACATATTTCCTCAATCCCACTATAAAAGAATACTTAACTGAATTTCTTGTTCTTTTACGCTTGCTCCTCCGACGGTGCAAGTTTTGGACTTCCAATAAGCAGCGAGCCCAGTAAGCTTTTGTAGGAGCGAACTTTGACGTAGCGAATTTGACAAGTAGCGAAACCAGTGGAATACAAGTTAGGCCAACGATAAAGTTAGCATTTAAACAAATTCTGACTTACCAAGTTCTCAATTCTTCGAAAGAACAAACAAGGAGCCGATGTTACGTAACTAAACACACTGCAAACCTCCTAACACTGCAAATTCAAGCGGTAACTCGCCATCTTCGATCTCGCTGTGCAGACAAAATATATTAAACTAAAATTAATCAAAGTGGTTAACTTTGTTTCGGTAAACCGTCTCCAAAATGTAGCAAAACTATTATTTACTAGCTCTAAGTGTATATAAAAACATAACTTAAATTGTATGTCAAAAAAAAAA
>BOPM01000081.1:120034-141865 GCA_022179025.1 Porites australiensis | reverse complement strand
AGTTTTTCCGCAAAAGCCGTATGAAAGGTCAAGATGGTATAACGTCAAACGTCGCCTGTCACGCCATGCTTTGGACAGAAAACAGTAACGAACATACCAACAAAAACATGATATAGAAATCTCACAAAACTGGCTGGTTTGATCAGGATCACGACATTTGATAGCTTAGATTAGCTGGAATTTTCGGATTTTGTGAAATTTACTGAGAATATAGGACTGCCGGCCATTTAGTGTTTTGAAGACCTTGACCGGCAGTCGAGCTGAAAAGTGTCACAAAACACGGTTCAGCGTAAACCAAACACTAGACTTGACATCTGTAAAGCATTTCAGGATCGCTTGACTTTTCTAAATCGACATATGATATTTTAGATTAGCTGGAATCTTTTGATTTTGTGAAATTTACTGAGAATATAGGACTGCCTGCCATTTAGTGTTTTGAAAACCTTGACCGGCAGTCGGGCTGAAAAAAGTTCAAAGTGTCACAAAACATGGTTTCCTCCTCTGAGCCTAGTGTCAACCAAACACTAGACTTGAGATCTGTAAAGCATTTCAGGATCGCTTGACTTTTCTAAATCGACATACGATAGTTAAAATTAGCTGGAATCTTTCGATTTTGTTAGATTTACTGAGAATATAGGACTGCCGGCCATTTAGTGTTTTGAAAACCTTGACCGGTTACCGGCCATATAGCCACAGCGTTCTGCTAAAGCTATCGAACAGCTTTTCCTCCACCCCAAATGATGAGCTAATCACCATCAGGTCCAGTCAGCTTTAAAGTATAACAAGAAACACTTCAGAAGAGGTAGTTGGCAAGTGGGTTTCAAATGGCTTACTAAACATGGTCTCCAAAGAAACAAGACTTGCGGAAAGCTCGAAATGACACCAAAAGCAAGCACCTGCTCCTTAACACAGCCGCCTCCAGGAAGAGATTGAAGGATCTGAACGGGTCAAAAAGAGGGACAAGAGTGACCCAATTAGTCAGCAAGAACTTCTCGACGAATGGAAGAAGTACCGTAGCACTCTTCTGAACAACACCACCGCTATTGATACTGCTAGACTACCGCCAGATGAATCGGTTCTGCCAATCAACACAGCCTAACCTACATTAGACGAGATGAAAAGGCGATCAAGTCTCTTAAGTTGAACAAGGCAGTTGGACTAGACTGCCCCATCACACCTGAAGTTCTGAAAATGGAGGGTGAAGCCATGTTTCCGTTGTTCACAGCTTCTGTTTCGAGGTATATACAAAGAAGATACTCCGGGAACAGTTGATCACTAACCTTATTGTCCCCACCTAAAAGAAGGGTGACCTATCCCTGATGAACAACTATCGTGGGATTAACCTTGTGTCTATCTGCGCTAAGGTCTACAATAAGATCTTACTAAATGGAATTCAAATCTTCATACATCCAGTCCTAAGGCGCAACCAAGCCGGTTGCATAAGTGGGCGCAGCTGCGCACAACAGATTTGCACTCTCCGACGAATTACTGAAGGCCTCCAGGCAAAACAGTTACTACTAGTGGCCAAATTTATAGAAGGAAGGCTTTTGACTTCATCAACCAAGAGTCTATGTTTGCCATACTGCGCCATTATGTCATCCTATTAAGATCGTTAGTGCAATTAGATTCCTGAGTAACAGTTCCAAACACTCCCGTTTTAGTTGATGGCCGTATGTCCGAGAGCTTCGAAGTAACCACCGGTGTCCTCAAAGGAGGCGTCCTCGCCCCATTTCTCCTCATTGTCGTCTTAATCTGTGCTATGTGCCAGGCCACGATTAAAGGTCATAGTAGCGGCGTATTGACACATCCAAGAGGTCAACCATGCATCAGGCAAAGTTCGTAAATGACATTGACTATGCCGGCGAGATATGCCTTCTAGAATCTTCCATCGAAAGAGCTCAGGTGCAACTGTCCCTCACCGCGGAAGCAGCGGCCAGCATGGGGCTCCTTATCAACACCAGCAAAACAGAGTACATGTCCCTTAACTGCCCTGGGAACCAAAAGCTAAAAGTGAGGTCAGAAGCCCTAAACCAAGGTAAACGACTTCCGCTAACTACGATCCCTGGTAGCTGGTAGTGGCAACGACTTTAAGCGCCAGAAGGCTCCTGCTTGAACTGCATTCTGGAGCCTCCAGAAAATCTGGTATTCACAGGCAATACTTGTCTTTTCGTTCTACTGTATGACTGCGAAACGTGGATAATGACCAAAGACATGAATGCGAAACTAAATGCTTTTGCCACCTCATACTATAGTATCATGTTGAACACCATAGGTCTGGAAAAAGTCTCAAAAGTTCGAATCTACGATCTCACTGACACTATCCTTATGCTATAGACGGTCACGTCAAGTCACCTCAAGTTCTTTGGCCACATTTTGCGCTTTGAGAAGGATAACCCGCTGACATTTACACGTTGCAAATGATGATAATGATGATATCAGGGATGCCGGGGAAGAGCGATGGAGGGCAGAACGCAAATGGCGTTGGACAAGGAATTTGTCTGTTGTCGCTATTTTCAAGGACAAAAAGAACTATGCCACTTATCTCATGAGTAAGGCAAGGAAACAATTCTATGCAGATTTCATTAGTGAGGATAGTTAAAAGGAAAGAGATCTCTTCAATGCTACTTAAAAATTGTTGAAGCAGGAAAATGAATTTTTGTTCCGACCCTTCAAATTGGCTAATGAGATGAGGGACTTGTTAAAAAGATCTGTGATATTCACTTGAAATTGGTTCAAATGACGGAGGAGTTGCCCAGCTGGGACTCACTTTCCCCTACAAATTATTGTGGGTCTGTTGCTACTATGCAAACATATTTGCAACTTACAGATAGCAAAGTACGAGGTCTGTATCTTAGCTCGCAAAGAAAACGCGCATGGTTTGTCCTTTCCCAACACCTCCTGTTGTGAACTGCCTAGAGGTGTTACTTGCGCATCTATCTTTAATGTCTGGTCACTTTGTTGATGGACAGGCTCGACCTGTCGTATAAGGATTACAGGCCCATCATTAATCTTCATTATGTTTCTATTTGAGGATAAAGGGCTATATTTGATCAAAGTCGTGAACGTACGCTTCTGAGCCGCATCTATTCTGGTTTACAGTCATCATATCGTGCTGGTCACCGTACTGAAACGGCTTTGTTAGAGGTTGTGAATGGCATCATGCTTTCGATGAATTCAAAATGTCATGCTTCTTGTATTATTAGACCTTAGTGTGACTATTGACAATGTCAACCACGAGATCCTCGTCAATCGGCTTCAAAACAAAGTTGGGCTCCAGGGGACAGTCCTGAACTGGTCCAAACCATAGTTGACTAATAGAAGTCAGTGGGTATCTATCAGTAGACCACTTTCTGGATGCTTCAACCTGGGCCTCTATAATTCATCATCTATTCATCTCAGTTGATTGACGTTATAGAAAAACACTTTCTATGTGTTCATTACTTTAGTAATGATTCGTATCTTAATGTCATATTTCAAACCAGAAGGCCAACTAAGTCAAGATGCTGCAATACGGACTATGGAAAAGTGTATTGCGGATATTCAAAGCTGGATGATCGATGATAGACTCCTAATTAATGATGACAAAACTGAGGTGTTATTAATTGTGACTGTCCGCAGGATTTTGATGCTAAAGGTGAAAGCAGGCACACGATACGCTTACACTTTAAAACAAATATAGTTTAGCACGCTTCATCAGTTTTTTAGCACGGTTTCAGGATCTAAACTGATGTTTTTCTTGTAGTTCTCCGCAAAAAGTAGATAACTTAATAATTCACTTCTAATCTAGAATACTTTAATCACACTCAACTCAGTTTTTTTGGCTTCCTGCCACGGGGGGGCTTCTGGAGCTGCCTCTTCATAACTTCATAACCGCTCATGATACGGCCGCCAAGATTGCACAGAATAATTTACTTGTTATTTTCAAAATCTAAGCATAACTTGGTCGACACAATGACGCAATCTGACGTCATTTTGACGTCATATTAATGAATTTATATTTTTCTCCTCAAAGCGAAAAATACTTAAACAGTAAGGAGTCCGAAAAAATCAAGAAGTTGGCAAATAAATTAATAATCTTTACCAATAGCAATAATGTCATGATGGTATCAATCATTGTTAAAGAAGTGTCTTGAACCATCAGCCATCTTGAATCCACCATTCTGAATTTCGAAATGTATTCCATTTTCGATGGAATTCGTACAAATCGAGGTAATCGTTGCAGAAAAATTTATCAGTGTATAAAAGAATGCTTAAAACGCAAAAAAATCTGCAAGTTATGAAATTCCTACAGAAATTTTCACTGTTAAAAATTGACCCAGCATCTACAATTTTTCATTTTTAAGTCTTGTTTTTTTTCTGAAACTAACCGCTAACAAGCCTAAATTACACTGTTACAATAAAGTTAATGAAATATTGCAAAATTCGGCGCAATGCTAAAATTTAATCAGTTAAAATAAGAAAATAGATCTTTTTTTACAGCATTTTCGAAAACATGGCTACCAAAAGTCGGTTGTCGTGGTAACGTCAATGTTGAAGTATACGTCAAGACGACTATGGAATGTTCCCAGGAAAAGGAGTGTTTCTTGGAAAAGTCTTGAAGTTTGGTGGTCATCGCTTGAACGTTTTTGACGTTATTAAACTTTTTAGCGGGGGGAGGTGGGGTATGTGCGCTTCAAAAGCCCCCCGGTTTGAATAGGCTTATTTACACAGTGTTCCCGACGGGAAGTCGAAAATTGTGAGAGCACAAATCGACTCAGCTTCAACTTGCAACATGATTCCCAGCAATTTATTAAGCCAGTTATTTAATAATCTAAACGTTTCAAAGATTAGAAGCAGAATCAGCACATATGGAAGCCAAACAATACGACCAAAAGGTCAAGTTACCTTAGTTTGTGACAGAAAAGGTAGACTACAGACAAAAGGTTTCCTTGTGGTGGACGTCCCGGGTGACAAACCGCCAATTCTGAAGCGGAAAGAATACGCAGGCTCTGGAGTATTTGAAGATTAATTTAGACGAAACAAACGCAGTTGAGGAAGAGTTTCTGCAAACTCCGCAAACACCTCCTCCACTCGGACTGCTGACGGCAGAGGACATTTTACAGCAGTTTGCTAATGTGTTTAGACCGGGGCGCGGGGAACCCCCCGGGACACCTATGCATATTGATTTGGACCCTTCTGTTACACCAGAACGTACCCCTACACGCTGAGGACCTGTGGTAAAGTTAGACCGGGTAAATGAAGAACTGAAGAGGCTTTGTCAAGAGGGGATTATTAGGCCTGTTACCCAACTGACAGACTGGCTGTCAACATCTTGGTTAACGAAAAACCAAACGGCAAACTTCGCATCTGTATTGCCCCAAGCCAGACAATAAACAAGGCAATTAACAGACTCAAATACACGATACCGACCGTCGAAGAAAAAAAACAAATCTCCATCTGTCACTTTCATGGGGCAAAAGCTTACCCATAAAGGGGCGGAGCCCTATCTTGTTAAAGAAGCGGCCATCAGAAAAATGCTAGTTGCAACTGACAAAGCTTCAGTGCATCGCTTCCTGGAAGTGTGCCACTGCCTGTCCATATTCTTTGACAACCTGTCCGAAACAGTCTTGCCATTGAGGAACCTTGTCAGAGATGACTCTGCATTTCTTTGGTCTGAAAGTCACGAAACAGCATTTAAAAAGTATCGTGACGTCAACAACGGCGCTCCGCTATTATGACCCACACCTCCCTGTGACACTTCAAGGTATGACAACAGTGAGTGCAGACCTATTTCAACTAATGGCAGCAATTACCTCGTCCTGGTTGACTATTACAGTGACACTTTGAGCTCGAACCTTTGCGTAACACATTGGCTAGCACAGTCATACGAGCCATAAAAAAAAATTTTGCCCGATACGGACTTCCAGACGAATGCATAACTGATAACGGACCACTGTTTGCCAGCCGAATACTCGCGTTTCGCTCGCGAGTACAACTGTACGGGTTTACCAGTACAAAATCGTCACCCTACCGTAGCCAAGGAAATGGGAGGGCGGAATCGGCAGTTAACATTTCGAAGAATATTCTGAAGAAATCACGTCATGAGGACCCGTACTTAGCTCTCTTAGCGTACCGAAACACGCCCTAACAAGGATACGACTATTCCAATGCTGAGCGCTTGATGTCCCGAAAACGTCGGGATATTATCCCTACAGCTACCAGTCAGCTCGTTCCAAAACTAGCTTATTCTGGCGTTGTACAAGAAAACATTGCAGAGAGTTCACAGAAGGGGAAAAAGGTACCTTCAATCCCGCCCCACAAACTAGTCTCAACCATGGATCTATGGGGAGGTAGTAGAACAGCCCAAAGCAAGGTCTTCCGTGGTCAAAACAGCAATGGGACAAGTTCACCGCAATCATTGCCAAATCAGGAGAGCGAAAGCAGATTCAGCTGATGGATACAGCACAGTGATGGACCGTCTTGAAATCGCATCTACCTACTCAGAACAAGAACAGGAGAGATAACCACCGAACGCTGACTCAACAGGAGAAACAATGCCCAACACACCCGGAATCGAATCAGAAGACACGTTACCTGCAACGATAGAATGTGGACTGCGCCGATCACAAAGTGAACGCAGAAGGCCTTAAAGATTCAGAGACTAGGTCATGTAAAGAAACACTGTTCTTGTAGAACTCGTTTCAGAGGCTGCGTCAAGTCAAGACTTTTAATATAGCCAGTTTTCTTTCTTTTATTGTTTTTTTGCTTGTTTTTTAAAAGAGGGAGGGTGTTACACAACTATGTATCACATGCTTCGTTGCACCAACATCATTAAATATTACACCAACGCATTAAATATTCAGTTTAGGACTTGTAACAGAGACGTTATCAGAATGATTAGTTATTTAGTTAGTTCTCTAATTACTATAATCCTTGTAACACAGCAATATCCATTTTATAATCTTAAAAAAGAAAATCATTGTTGTAAACTTGTCTAGGGGCCCTACTCGTAAAGCCTTAAATGGTTTCCTGAGAGCTCTGGCCCAGGCATAATTATTCTATTTTTTCCCTGTAATCTGTTGAGAAAGGCCAAATACTGAATAGATGAAAAATGTCAAATGACACAATCATAATCGGTAGGTTTCAATCCCAAGCTTTTGTGTGGCATTGTTGCAGGACGAAACTGTTCCATGTGCGGTCCATTATGGTACCGCTTGACTGCTGTGTTGTTTGATCGTAGGCATCCAAACTTCTGGTAGCTTCTTTTCAATGTCCCCGTTGATGCTATTAGGTTGAGTTATTATGTGGATAGCCTTTTATCTAAAAAACTTAAAACTTAACCTCGCCCGAAAGTGGATTATAGTAGTATGTAAGTACCGTTGTATTTACATTACGGGATGGCCTTTTGAGGCATATTATTTAAAATTCAATAAATGTTTGGCTGAAATATACGTTAGCCGTGTTTCATCAGTTAATTGTTTTTGCGAATGTTTCTAATACACTGCGTTTTTGTACCGAGTAGTATGCGAGATGTTCGATTCATTCGTTCTCGACCAACTTCAGCTGTACTCGGCTACAGTTTAGGGGAATAGGCCCGATATGGCCGATAGGGAAATTGAGAAGTAAAAACTTGCTACTTTGAGAACATTACTATTGCACGTGGTTGTCTAATCGTATCCAAAATACTCAAAAGGCGTGGAATAAATGGAGAAAACATAGTTGTCCTGAAACCCAGAATTCAGACAACCCTGGACAAAAAAATCGTTGGGAAAGTACTTCAGTTTTCATAATTTTGTTTAATTTCTAGTTTCCCTCACAAAACATTGCATGCTTCAGAAATTTTATTACAGTTATCCCTCCTCCAACCCTTCACAATGTTGAAATTCGGAAAAAAATGTGGAGACGCTTGTCCAACGTTGTTTTTGGGATGGAGAAAGGGGTTGGGCATGTGTGTATTGAAAAAAGCTCCACAAATGCGAAAGTGTCCCAAGACTATTGTCCATGTGACAAATCAACGAAGCGATAAGTTGCCAAAGCAAAAAAGATCGAATCGTGACATATAAAAAAAATTATTCCACGCGCGCACACGCTGTGACTACTCTTTAAGAAATGTTCTTGCATCATAGTAGTAAGCTGAGTAACAAGCAGGTATGGAACTAGCATTCCCGTTTGGAAATTTCCACGATGACCTAAAAAGTTGCTGCTTTTAATGCCTGCATAATGTGATCGACTCATAACACTCGCAACTTTCAAGTCTTTAATTTCAAACTTAGAAGGCGCCCTGGAACGCAAGAACCGACAAAACAGCCGGGAATTAATACGTAAACGTCGGAAAATTTAAGGGTTGGAAAAACTTATACAGGTTAACAGGGGCTTATAAAGTTGAAGTAGCTTCCATTTGACTTATCACTGCACTGCAGTTCAACGGGGACAGACGGCAAATAATTGTTGCTGGAAATGTCTTTTATCTTTGGCTCAATTACAGAAAACACCTGCCAAATCTTTATCGTTACACTTGAGCTGAGCCAAGTTTTGAGAAAAGCAGAAGGACAATTGAATATTTCAGGATCAATTTCCTAGAACAAATAGTTTAGAACCCATTTGATGAAAACTTTTTCGAACGTCCTTCAAACGTGAAATATTTGGGCGCCAAAAATGTCACGTGTCCACCCAATTAATACTTGATTTTCGTCGTGTCCACGCTTAGATAAAAGCATAGGTCTTTTTGGCTTCAATGCTGAGAAAAACATTTTTTAAAACTCCAATAAATTTGTCAGCTTGTTTTCTCATCAATAATAATAATGATAATAATAATAATAACAATAATAATAACATATTCATTTGTACCGCGCAAATTCGACAAGGTTTTCGAATATGCCTTACAATGAGATATTAAAATTATATATATATAGAAAGAAAATTCATACTAGTACATAAAATGTTAAAATAGCCACATAAACATAACAACTTTCTTTAATTTTCCAGACATGTTTTGACGGTATATCAGTCATCTTCAGTGTTACATATTTTGAAATCGCCGTTGAATTTAAATTGCGCGCGATGTTACAAAAGTTCGTTTCATTGCGTTGGCAATATTGCCGTACCGCAAAGTTTAAAATTAGTGATGCTTAGCTACTGACAGGGAGAGAGTCAGGTTTGTGTTTCATCTGCTGGTTGAGGTCGGGTTTCTCCCATTTTATAAACATAGATTATTTGAGATTCACTTGGTATTTAGTAGCTGAAGAGTCTAGGATCTGGAAGCAGTGCGGCGTGCAGGATGTTCGGCAAGACTCTGCACTCTGCAGATGTCTAAAAACGTTCGAAGACCTGTCGGAAAGCAAGTGCTCACGCACTCGTTTGGAGAAATGTCGGCCGGTTTCACCAACATAACAAGCATTACATTTTGCACGCGAAAATTTATAAACCACGTGGATGTGAAGCCCCTCAGGAGCAGCATCTTTTACATTAAGGGCCTGTTTACATGGAGGTGGGGGACCCCAGGTAGGTGAGGTAACCCGCTTAGGTGGGGTAAAAAATTAACCCTCCTTTACATGCAATCGTAACACCCCGTCACTCTGAGGTGCGCGTTCTATTGAGTGGTCGCTAAGCATGTAAACAAACAAAATGGCGGACAAACCACGATTGTTGGCGGTGAGTGCTCTCTTTCTATCACTTGCTGCTCTTGCTGCAGCCTTTCAGTGCTGCGGCTATCTGCTGGCACTGTTGATTACACAAAGGCCCCGCCAAAGGCAGTTGATTGTTCAATCAATGCAACAGTACAATGCTGCTGCAGCAAGACTTCGGCGCATTCGAAGAAGACTTGTACGTCGTCGAGGTAGAGTATGGAGGAATTCAGGGAGGACAGAACAGTGATGGCTTAACTTGTACAATGGAATTTTGCCGGAAAGGGAGTGGAAAAAGAACTTAAGAATGTTTAATGTCGAGCTTACATCGTAGGTCTTTCACAATCCTTGACTACGTACGTTATGATACAACCTCGCACGTTCTAAAACTAATAACACGTGATACGCATACTAATCACTAGGCTTGTCACGCATGCGGTCACGCCATTACATCTCTCCCCCCATCACGCGGATGGTACGCAACGGTGCGAACGAAAACAGCAAACAAAAATAAATAAATAAACTAAATAAATTAAGTGTTGCTAATAACGGGTAAGCCCTTGTGTCCTTTACAGGCTCTAATGAAGCTAGTAGACACGCAAATGCTCGCTATTCGCAAATAAAGTCCTTATATTTAGTGTCCTTTGTGGATCTTGTTTTCCTTCTGGGCCTGTCCAAGGGCACATGTCTTCGCTCTGTGTCACGGTCTCTAATTGCTTACGAGCGATCGCGGGTCAGCTTACTACTAATTACATAACGAAAATTTTTAAAAATTTGTGGAATGAAAGGTCGTAAACATACGAAGTTGGTTGCTTTACTATCATCCGGTACATTCATTACGTGTGACGTCTTCTTAGTTATAATTAGCGCCAAAGAGTGCCAAACGGACGTACTTACAAAGGTAGGAACGATACTGCTGTGTAGTTTCGTTTTTAATAGAATTTCACATCACAGACATTTCATATTTGATTTCTTCTTCTGCACAATGTACCCATGTCCTGACTTGTTGCTGGAGGGTGTTAGCAAGCAGTAAATAAAGTGTAAAAATTACTCCAAATTTTGTCCGATGAAAGACAGAAGGCTGGGCGGTTGGTTGGTTTATAATTACGATGTTACGTGAAACGGCTTTGAGTCGTCCGCAGATTGAACTATATTCTCGTTGGGTGCCCCTGAAACCGGCCTAACTTCATATCATTCCTTTCGAGTGTGGGCCTCTCCTGATCTCCTAATTCTCCACCAAATTCAGTATAGCTAGTTCGATCGATTATCTACATCGAGTAGGCCCGTTGAACCCGAAACAATGCGAAATGGCTTTGAAACACGCGCTTAATTTACTGAAATGTATATTTGAAATCATGATAAATACAGCTCCACCAGCTTCAAACATCGTCTATGGCAGAGAAAAATTGTTTTGATATGACAAACTTAATGTTTCAAATCATGTGTGTCACTGTGGTACAGTGGTCAAAGGGTTGCTTGAACGTGCAGATAAACCGGGTTTGACTCCCGGCGACGCTGTTTCTGTTTCTTTGTACCGTTTTGTTTTTCTGTTAGTGGTCTCTTTTTTGAAACACTATTTTTCCTTTTGGCCTTTTTTTCTTTATTCTTACTGCTGACCCTGCCTGTCATGCACTTGGATCAAGATATATTTTAAGCTTAAATCCGGAGTTATATTTTGGAAAAGGGATTTCAAAAGCTCTTGACCTGCATACTGGCCAAGCTTACGACCAGAAAAAAAACCATAAAATGTCACGACATGTCCCTGCTCTGAAACAGCTGATTTTTTTTCAATGTTAGTTGACATCATGACAAACAACACTCACTACACCACAAACTGTGACTAATTTACACCCAACACCCACCAGTGACCCACTGGCGAAAGTTAACCCATTGTAGCTGGCCTTTTGTACATCGTCTAACTATAGTTAATATTATTACCCCAGAATTTCCACTGGGTTTGCCCCAAGAAATAATTAAACGAAACATTTTATTGGTTTTCGGGATTTAATTACAGAATTACAGGTGTATGCCCTATACAGTATTAAAATGCGGTAAAGCAACAAGATTCAATGCTCACAGTCTCTCAAAAATACCTGTCATTTAGCTTCCTCTTTCAACGCTACAGCTGAGCGAACTTTTAGAGGAATGATATGCGATTCCACTAGCTCTGAAGAGCTGAAAATACGTACAATGTAAAGTATAATACATCCTTTGATGAACCTCCTATTGCTGTGTCTAAACTCCTCAATCTTGCTGTGCACTGGCCCTCAAAAGTGTGACCGGACACTGGACATTTCATTTCAAGGAAATACTTAAGTCTAGTTGTCTATGTCTATAGAAACCTTAAAATCTTCAAATCCAAGAAACAGTGTAATAAAATCGAAATTTTATCCGTCTCTTCGATGAACACTTTGCTCGCCATTTTGAAAGTTACTGACGCGAGACGTTACGTCATACTGGCAGGTGGACTGTACCACAGATTTCCTTCGAGACACCTCCCTCCCCCCCCTGGGTTGCGTAGAAATTGAAAGGAAAATACAATTGAAAGATCTTAATTACATGCGACGAGAAATGTACTAGGTAAACAAATACGAATACAAACTTAACTAGAAAATTACAACAGGCGCAATAATAAACTAAATCAAAGAGGAAACGAAAAGAAAGAATAATACCTTGTGGACCTTGTAGTGTATACGATGCTAATGCAAGCGCGTAGAAGCGAGAGAACGAATGTGATGTAATACACACGGGAATTACGTAATTTACATGTACTATAGATAGCGTGCGTTGTAATTTATTCGAGTCGGTTAGCGTTCTGAGTTCGGAGTGTAACGGTCGTGAATAAAGTGTGTTTTAACCTAACCGCGGTACTACAGACCTATTATAAATTTGTCCTGAAAAACCAAAATCCATCGCTGAATTAGCGAGCGAAGTAATCTTGACCGCCGAGCTAACCATCATGCAACTTAAAACTAACAGCTTGGTCACCTGACCCCAAAAGGGCGCGAAAATTACACTACCGCGTGGGTCTGGGCTGGCTAGCAGCTACAAGGTCTGTCATTGTCATCAGGGGCAGAGTGAAATATTCCGGGCTTTTCTGGTAGATGGTAACCATGTCCTTCTTGAAAACTGCTTGCTGTGCGCTAGTCCTGTCAGGTAATTGTTTCTTACTTTGGATTCCTGTAGAAGGACATCGCACTTGTACGACAATTGTTCCTGGAAGGGTGCTTGTAAAATCAGTAAGGGGTGTTTCCTTGCGGGATATCATGGATGTAAAACTGATTGATTTTTTTGTAAGGTATGTTAATCAACCTCAAAAGAAAATATCATAATGTGGATTTATTTTACTAAACTGCAATTAATCAATTATAACATCTTTCCATTTTTCTTGTAAAAGCCTCCTTGTACAAAGCAAATTCTTTAATTTTGTGTTTACTTTCCATAAAATAAAAAAAGGAGATTAATTAAAGGCAACCCTGCCCCTGCTCTCCTTAATACTTTCTCTACGGTGTAAACTTCGTTATCATCCTTACTGTAAACCATAGGAAATACGAAAAGACCACCTAAATCGTTTCGTAGCTTTGGAAGGGAAAAGCGTGCCCAGCAAAGGTTCCATCGCCACACCAGCTTTTAGGTATCAGATTCAAACCAGGCAATATATAATCATCCACATTGGCCCCTAAATTAAAGCTAAGGAAATCTTCTCTTGTTAAATGCTGCATGAACTTTCTAAATATTAACAAAAAAGAAAGCCTGCATGTTCCCCTTTACTAATAAAATTTACATTCTCTACAGTTTGAAACATTTGATAAAAATCAGTGGTTAAGTGTAATACTCCTGCCTGTGCCCTAACTTTGTATTCAAAGACCAACCATGTTTTTTATCGCTCTCTCGCAACACATAATTGTCATTCCTAGACTATTTTCACTGAATAATTAATTGACGCATCGTGAAACGACTAGGAAAATACCTCTCAGCTCCGTGCTTAGGGACGCATCAGTGAACTGCAGGCTCCCCTTAGAAATACAATACACCACGTGGCTTTGCTTTCACTGTGTCACAGTTCCGACCGCCGAGACGACTTATCAAGGTTCGCCCCACCTTCCTCCCCTGGTGTTGGTTGACAACTCGTCACATCTTGCAATTGTGGCCTACCTCTTTCCGCAACAATCCGCGGATCTCTCTCCCATAACTTAGTTTTACGATGTGTTAAGTGGTAAACAGTAAGGACGTAGTACTATGCTGAGCATTTAGCAGGCAGGAAGAGACCGAGAAAGACTAAGTTGAGGACAAATGTAAAATTGAAAACTTAACACTTAACACATCGTGGAACTAAGTTATGGGAGAGAGATCCACTCCTTGCCATTCCCTGAGGTAGTCTGCTTTAACCTAGGTCTCCGTCCTTCCCGAAAAAGCACATAGACCTTATAATTTCAGTACCCAACACTCAACACCCAATACTCCATAAATCAATAAAGATTCAGTTATTAACTAACAACAAGTTAATATCCAATAGAAATGACACAAATAACCACCCTAGCTAGTGTACTAGAATGAATGTCCCTAAGTCATGAAAGATACAATTCAACTATACGAAATTCTCTGCAAATTCTCTTGGTCGGAGAGTTGCAGGACGTGTGGAGAGCCCGCAGAAGTGACATTGAGTGTAACCCGTTCTATCAACTGCAAAGAAGTAGAAGCACTGGAGCGGCGCGTGTAGTAAAAGGCAATTTCTGTGCTCCGCCAACCCACAAAAGCTGTGAGGGGTCTCTCCGTGAGATACTTTAAGAGTCGTGCAGATACGGCTGACCCTCCAAACGGACGATGTGACACAAACTTTTTATGTTCCGAGGATCTAAAGAGTTTCTCACCCAGAGGAGGGACACCTAACGCCCCACATCCGGCAATATAATAGTTCAACCAAAAAACCAGGCAGACAGATACATTTGGTATACGTAACAGAGCAAAGGGGCGTAACTGACCTGCACACCTCGTTTTACTAAACGTTAGGTTAAGAAGGAACCCCTCACTATCCTTAAGGCGAAAAAGCTCATCTGCCTTTAAACGGCCCAAATCGGATGCTCTATCGCCGGTGTAAAAGTCTGTAACAAAGAATGTTATATCTCCGACAAGGAGGTATCTATTGAGAGGAGAAAGCACAGAGCCTTCGGCAAAAAGCCCGCGAAGATAGGCAATTAAACGGGTGAATTTTTCATAGAACAAAGGGACAGCCTGACGAGGTTACAAAGCTCGCTGAGCTTGCTCCTCTCTTACAAACTTAAGACATTCTTTAACACAAGGATGTGCCAACGGGTTAGAAAACCCTGTAGGCCTAACCTATTGAAAATCGCTCTAAGCTTCCCTATATATGAATCGACAGTTCCGGCCACCAGACGCTTAGGGCAACTACAGGTCTTACTAGAGCATGAGCGTACATGGGGTGTTTTTTTTCCCGCGACATCCATTCTAATAAAAAACTTTACGATGTCCTTCGCGATCGCAGCAGAAAATTTCTTTGGGGGTACAAGAGAGCGTAAGAAACTCGATAGCTGAACTTCTAATGAATCCTTTTGCCGTTCATAAGGTTTGTTTCTGAGCGATTCTTGGAATTCTGTAAAGCGTTTACAAGTTGATTAGAGGCATGTCTGCATTTGAACGGGCCCCTTGTGTTTGCTCACGCGACTTAGGTTTACCGCAGCCTTGGCAAAAGTTCACGTCACTGTCGTTTGGATAAGAGCAGGCGGGACATCTGTAGGCAGGCTTCCATGTGCGTTCGATCTATATACACAGCTTACCAGGAGCAGATACAACGAAAAGCGCACAGATCCCATGGTAAGGCCTAGCAATGAAATCCGGGGAGGTGCGAGAAGGGAAAAGCAGTACGGCCGGATCACCTTTCCTCCGAATAAGAAAAGAATCTACTGCCATAGCTTGGAGTATTGCCAACCAATAACGATACCGTTGCAAACGAGGGACAATGACAGTATAAGCGAAACACCGGCGTTGATTAAAAAAAATACCCCCAACAAAGGTCCCACGAGAACGACAGGAGGAAAGACATAGACGTTATGTTCCATCTGTATTGTTTGTGCGAAAACATTAACTCCTGAAGAATACGGAGTCGGCTAAGGAGTGTCATGAGGCAACAGGCTTCTATTCCTTCCTCTGCAACAGTTGCTGTCCAAAGACATCAAGTTAAACGTCTGTGGTCCAAACCTCGCTTGAAACTCGGGCCCACGCCTCCTCGGACAAGAAACAATCAATGTCAAACAAAGTACGGGAGGGCGCGTCAGCACTGTTTTCATTCGATGGGACATATTTCAAATGCAAAGCAAAGTTTTCAGCTCGAGACATTTCTTCTATATTTTTTAATTCCTTCTTCACTAGAGGACTCCTACAACCGCCATTTTCCCAGGCTTCTGGGAGAGTCACGTTGTTTGACCACACACTGATTCTTGCGTTTCTGATAGAAGGGGAAAAGGAGATCAAAGTGTTAATTACATAAAGCCCTGGGCTTAAGGGCATTGATATCACCTTCAAGGTTGATCCAATAATCTCGTATTTGCTGGCTTAGACCATCTTTTACCAAGACTGATCTCTGGGCCATCTGGGAGACGTCGCTGAACATTGTGATAGAGAGATGATGTTCCGAGTTCCAAGGTAAGTGACCAGACCAGTTGTCCAAGACAGTCCATTCCCGAAGTTCCTGTCGCAAAGGTCCTTGAATTGGAACAGAAATCTTCGAATTCTTGGCAACAGCGCTGATAGATTTGAACACCTCCCGCACATACCGCTTACAAGCCGGGATTGCAAGACTAACTGATAGTGCTTTTCCTGCGAAACGCTGCAAGCTCCAGTACAGGCGCAAAAGATGACCCCAAGAGTTCCTCACGCAACGTTTTCGATTTTCCCTTTTTATCTGGTGGGACTATAAAAAAGGCTTGCAATACAGAATCGGAGATGAAACACAGGAATTTAACAAAAGTGGATGGCTGTGGAGAACTCTTTGCAAGGTTAATAAAGTATCAAGCTGAAATCAGAAGGAATACCAAGATAAAGCCTGCTTGTGCGAGTTGGCGGCTAGGCTGGCAGACCGCTAGGCCGGATAGGAATAACTGGCCCACATGTCTGTCATCAATATACTGCGAAACAGGTAAGCTTAAAGATCGCGCGATACCGGTGACGACAGGGCCAACGTTATGATATAAATAGACTATTGCTCTCAATCCGAAAGGTAACGTGCAGAAAGAAAAATAATAGCCTCTCCAGGAAAAACTGAAGAATTCCTGGGAGTCCGGTTGAATCTTGAGGTGTTGGTATCCAGTCTTGTCATCAAAGTTTGTCTGGAAATGCCCTGGGAGGACATAACAGGGCAGGTCTTGGAGGTGGCCTAACTTGAAAGGGAGATCTCGTATCCGTAAATTAAGGAAACGCTCGTCGTGGCATGGTTTGACTGTCACGGAGAGGTAAAAAATACGATCCTAAAATATGAAAATGCTCGCGAAGGAGAAGACGGGCCAACATGACGGTCTTAGAGCTACAAAAAAACTTTATACAAGTGAGCTAACGGTGATTTCAAATCACCCTTGGCCAATTATTACGTGTAACTAAAGAACACATTTCGCAAGCTTGGGTGTCGCAGACATTGCTTCAGGGGTCGCTTTTTTAATTATTCGTTTGCTCTTTATGCCACCTTTTAAGTCACAAGAGACACTAAATGTCAATTAGTGAACGTTTTCCAGAAGCATTGCTTCGCTTAGCTTGCGTGGCTAGCAGCAATTTTCGCGTGGATTTTTAAGTAATTCTTTCTTGCGTTTTTCAAAAATCTGGGGCAAATACGCTCGTAATCTTTGCGTCAATGCCTAATTTTCCTGTGTAAAAGGCTATCGTAGCTTAGATAGCAATACAGAGGCACCAAGTTTCATGAGTGAAATCCAGAATAGCCTTGTTTTCGCAAAATCAGCCAGTCTTATACCACACCACTCTTTTGTGAGTACATAGCACTATTTATTTGGGTCGAGAGAGCCGCTTGCAGTGAAACCCTTATAAGGGACATAGGTTAGAACACAGGCACATGTGCCTCCGATGGTTGCTTCATCAAGAGGGTCGACAGGAGATTGACTGAACTACAAAATACATTGTTTTCTAAATTCGCAAGTCTCCGGTCGCCAAAGTGGAATATTAGCTCGTTTGTTAGAATTTAAATTTTAAAAAAGGCTCCCACAATGCGATAGCCTCGATCTTTTTCCGCTACCGTTCGTTTCTTGAACTCCTCTTTACGAGCAGCTACACTTAACACGGTCACCTTGTTAATTATTATTGACATTTTCCCTTGGCCCCGGGGGTAAAGACCTCACATTTTCTCTAAACCTAACAGACTAAATACGGACAACCGTTGATGCGGACAATGAACACTTGCGTCTTGCCCTATTAAAAGATTGTAATAAAAATCAACCTCGTGTTCTTAATTAATGACATGTTATTGGCAGCATATCCTATACAGGCATTGTGGCAAAGAAAACTTCACAATAAATAAATTGTGTCAACGAACGATACTATTTTTGTCGTTTTTGATAATTATGTATCTTTTAATTGTCAGTCATGCATTATGTTATACTAAAATTATAACGCACCTACAATCCTCGCCAAAAGTCCTTAAAACACCTCTGCAATGTTGAGATGTGATTGCAATGTACGTGGCTACAATATTATTGCAAAAGGAAGGAGAAGGGGGAAACCAAGGAAGCAGAATTTTCCAAAGTGTTTCAAGGCTTTTGTTTGAGATTGTAGCTTACCAGAGGGCGAGAAAGTAGTAGGTGCATGCAAAATAGTATATAGAGCATCATTGATTTAGTATTCCTTATTAATGACCAGTGTGACCATGTTACCAGTACAAACAGAGGTCAGCTGCAAGCGATGACCAGGGGTCAATTTGGCAGAACGTCTAAAACGAATAGTGTAATTTACAAGTGTAGCTACTGTTTTCAGACTCTAAAACAATGGCTACATTTGTAAATTAAGCGTTTTATTAAATTGAACCCAGGTTTAAAATGGATTTTGATGAGACTGCTTTATCTCATGAATCATTTGTGTCATGAAGATACGCTAACTAACTCATTGTTGCAGGTGGCTCTTCAACAACAAAATTGAGCAGCTTCCACCTGGGATCTTCTCCGATCTATCTGAACTGAGAGTGTTGTAAGTGTTATTCTCTGTTTGTTGGTAATGTTCAAGACTAAAACGCTAGGCTTGTTCAACCACGTATACATACGATTCGGTACGAGTATGCGGCTAGCATACAAGCAACATTAAGATACCAACATCACCCGAAAGCGGTGTAGGACACTGTAGCTGACCCGTTTTCCAGTAATAGGGTTGGTTCCATCAAAATACTCAAATGCGCTATTTTTAATACAAATTGCGCCATCCCGTGTGACACACGAGCGCAATATAATTTTTGTTACAACGCCGTGCAAAGAATACACAAACTGGCATCAAAAATTACCTTTACGGGACATGAATAAATTCCCTTTCGTCGTCATTGTCCCTTCTTGAAACTGATTATAAATGTAATGATTATGGACGTGATTCCGGTTATTGTAAACATTGTAGTAAAAGTGCTTTTGATAAATCTAATGATGAAGAGATGTCGGAGATGACGTCCAAAGAATATCCCGTCCGAGTGAAAAAAAAATCAGGGAAAGGAGGGTGGAAAATTACCGCCACCAGCGACAAAAAAATAATGGCAAATGCAATTAGTTGATGAAGATGTTTCTGCTTTTTTACTGGCACTGAAGAAAGAGAGGAGCCTACAAACAACTACACAGTCATTCCATTTCTGAGTATAATACCATGCATAAATATTTTATTCCTTTTATTCCTCTTCATGATTTTTTAAGCCACATCAAGAGACACATCGTGTACATATTTCTAAGGTATTGCCGTTTTTCGTTAGTTTTCGAGATCACGAAAAATTTAAGAAATAACGAAGGAAATTCTTAGATAATACAGCCCAAATGAGCTGCGAGGAGATAGTTAAAATAAATAGAAGTGTTTTTGTTTAAATAAGAAAAGCAACGCTTGATGCGTAGCAAAGATGTTGTGGATTTCTCTTCTTATGTGGATGGAAAAATACGGATAATATATATTTAATAATAGATATGACATAGGTGTATATTACACATGAGATATGAAGCACTTGGAAAGTTTAAAGATCACTTAAGAAAAGTTACAAGAAGATCGCCCATCTCCTGAAACTCCATGCGGCAGCCTGTCAAATTTGCGGGTCCCCGCGCGAGTTAATAGTGTTGAGAGTGGCTCAGTTCTTCCTAAAAATAGCGCAATTAGCCATGGAACCGCGTGGACCCGGCGCTTGCGATTTCTACTCCGATTATGGCTCCAGTACAGATCAGTAAAAAACAAACAGTTGTGGGTAATACGTATTTTAATTTCTTTTTTTTTATCATTGCCAATTTAAAATCTTATAAGTAACAGTATTATTGTGCTAATCCTCATGCACTGGAAAAGACATACGGGTAAATTACAGAATTAAACTGTTACTTCCTTGTGCAATGCCTACGTCAGGCATAACCGTCTTTTAGTCCTACTGGTACATATAGGAGCCGGTGACCAAGCTCCTAATGCCTAAAATATTTGTTACAGACAAGAGATATGTCCAAGTTTCCACGCAGTAGTAAAAATTGCGAAAAATTGGAGAAATCGCAGTTTTTGCTAAAATTACTAGATTCAAGTGGTAAAGGAGGTACAAGGGTGTCCAGCAAAAACTGCGATTTCTGCAATTTCTCCGATTTCTCCAGAAATTACGAAAAATTGGAGAAATCGCAGTTTTCGCTAAAATCATAACAAGCTAGAGAGTCGATTTTAATGCGAAAGCGCCGTTGAACGGCGCATTCACGGAATATTTGTGGGGATTATAATTAGGTAAGCTGTCAACTCCTATTGTTTTGGACTAAGGATCAAGCTTACAAAGAGACCCTGAAACATGTTCATCAGCTGTCGACACTTTCAATTTTAATTAGATTCCTTTCATCCCTCTCTTTAATTCTAAGCGTTAACAAGGTGAGATTAATAATCCTTGGTCGACTTCTGTCACGTTGGAAGCATAAGCATAATCGATAATAAGTATCATGCAATGGTTTCGTCTGATTGTCGAAAACCGGAGAAATGTAAGAAAATTTCGAAAAGCGCTCAGTCTCCTTGCAGAATTGCGTGAATATCATCACACATATATCTATAAACTAGTTAAGTCAACAACTTCGCTGGTTATGCACATAATTTCAGTAGCAAAGGCGTTTAAAAATATATCAGATATTTACATAAGTTACACAGTTCCTAAAAAGTACAAAAGAAGGATGCACGAGAAGTTCCCCTCCTTGCACAGGGGAAGTTATAAGGCTAACCTACTAAAAATGGCCGAACTAGACGGAGAAAGAAATTTCTTTCAAGGCTTAATTTTAATCGAGTAACCCATTTTCGACCTTCATTAAGTTTTCGCAATGATTTGAAAAGTGGTTTCTCCTTGTATTGAAGAAAGTAGATTTTTGGTGTGATCATGATGAGGCTTGTGCAAGAAAAAAAGATGCCCGTTTGACCACCTCAATAAGAAAGCGTTCGATTGATCGAATTCCGGAATAATGACAGGCAGAAATTTGAAAAAATCTCTTCGACCGAAAATTATGCACTACTTAGATGAAACATTGGCCTCAAGTATAAATTCTCAACATATTCTGGATTGTAAATGAAAGCCAATAATTTTTTCAGTAAGTCTTATTCCAATTGACGTATTACAAAAGGTTGAAAGACATCAGGCAACTTATCCCTGAACACGGTCAATCGAGCGCACAGTAAAATCATTTATGATAATTTAGTCAGGATGGTGAAAAAGTCGACCAGTTTAGGACGTTTTTCTGGGATTGACCTCTTACATTCCTTCAGGACTGGTGGAATTTCTAGCTTAGCGTCTTTAAATAAACGAGTGACCAGATAGCCAAACGAAAACACGTCGCTAGCGATGGTCTGCCTTTCACCGCGATGTATTTCCGGTGCGATGTGCGGAAACTTGTTCATCGATTTCTCAATGTTCACCTTGGGTTTACGTAACCTGGCTTTAACAACCTTGCAGCTTTTTCCAAAATCGATAATTACGGGCTTGTTTTCCGATCCGTCAATGACAACATTATTGCTCTTCAGATCGTTGTGCAAGAAACCT